>JAODKN010000063.1:6657782-6679678 GCA_026774425.1 Petrocephalus zakoni
AAGAACTCGTGGCCATAGGTGGAAATTAGCGGGAGAACATTTCAAACTGGATTTAAGGAAGCACTTCTTTACGCAGCGGGTAGTTAAGAGTGTGGAATAGTCTTCCTGATAACTTAGTGCAAGCTAAAACCTTGGGTTTCTTTAAATCAGAACTAGATAAGATTCTAACAACTCTGAGCTATTAGTTATAAGTTCTCCCCAAGCGAGCTCGATGGGCAGAATGACCTCCTCTCGTTTGTATAGTTCTTATGTTCTTGATAAGCAATATTTCGGCTACACGGCCAAACTGAGAAATAAGCACAGCGGCGAGCCGTTTAAACATAAAGCGATAGTGTTGAAAGTTACGAGTCTTTACAGTGCACTGCTCCAGATAACATCTCTTTTGGAAACATGTTCTACATGCAGGAAATCTTATTTTTAAAAAGCACTCACACAGAATACTCCCCTACTTATCACACGCCTTGCCGAAGAGCATTGCTAATAAACGTCACGACGGGCTCATCTCGGCCCCATATTACAAATGTGTTTTTTTCTGGCGTACTCATAAAAAATATGTTACAGAAATATATTTCATTACAACTACAAATACTCCCGTGATTTTAGAAATAAAAATAATTATTTAGTAATAAATGTACGGAAGAACCGTCTAATTTTGTCAAAAAAAACATCAGGCACATTACTAAACAGCCTCATAACGATAGGGGTCCTTCAAGTGTGTTTTGGGAGTGAAAGCCGCGGTTACCGTAACTATTCTTCTAAGTGCAATTGCGGCTTGAATACAGTTGAAGTCTGCGCTGGGCTCGCTATTGTCTGCTTAAATATTTAGCTACATCTGTCGTGTTGGCGTTGGGGAAAATGTCCACACCTTCTGAAAAGCCGCAGATCATATCGCACATTCACAAAAGCCTGAATTATACGGTGTTTGACAGCAAATGGATCCCGTGTAGCGCCAAGTTCGTTTGCATGGGCAACTTCGCCAGGGGAACGGGGGTGATGCAGATCTATGAAGTTGAACGTGGAGAGGTGCATCTCGTTAAGGAGGTAATAATGCCAGTTAGGTGGCGTTCGGCTAACTACGGACCTAAATATTCTAGAAATCTCCTAAGTAATTGGTAACCATGGAAACAGGCGTCCCCCCTCTTTAAATGCATGCATCTGTTACAGTATAACTGAAAAAGCATCGAAGTGTAACTGCTCAGCTCGAAGGCAGCAGTTAAGTGTTGTTACTCGCACTTGCTTAAACGTTATTTTTAATGTCATATTTTTTCTTTGTCACAGATTGAAAAAGCCAAGCCGATAAAATGTGGGACTTTCGGTGCTACTTCTCTACAGCAGAGACACATAGCTACGGGAGACTTTGACGGGAACCTCCACATATGGTAGGTAAAGGATATTCTCTTTTCTTTTTTGCTATCTTTTTCTGGAAAGTAACTGTAGGTACAGGAGAAAATTGACAGCCAAAGGAGTAATTTATTGTAACTAAAATCTCTTGTATACGTGATGCCATGTGATCAAATGATGCATACATAAAAATCTTCAGGAACCTGGAAGTACCTGACGCCCCAGTTTACTCTGTGAAGGCACACAAGGAGATCGTGAACTGCATTGATGGTGTGGGAGGTTTGGGGATTGGGGATGGAGCCCCTGAGATCGCGACAGGAAGCAGAGATGGTAAATGTCCTTGATCTGGCATGCAGAGTTTTACTTCAATTAACGAAGGTGTCCACATGATTGATTCTTAAAATAAGATGGTGCTTATCAGTTTCTGTTTTTTTTTCTACCCCTCATTTTGTACTTTTCAGGGACAGTAAAGGTTTGGGACCCCAGGCAAAAGGATTTGCCTGTTGCTAACATGGAGCCAGTGGAGGGGGAAGCTAGGAGAGACTGCTGGACGGTGGCTTTCGGTATGTAGATGAATATATATTGTAATTGTGCATGATGAGATCTGTAGCTTACTCTGACCTGAGAGGTTGCACTTTGATCTCCTCTTAGGCCACGCTTTCAATGATCAGGACCGTTGTGTGTGTGCTGGCTATGACAATGGAGATGTCAAGCTCTTCGACCTCCGGAACATGTCCCTGCGATGGGAAAACAACATTAAAAACGGGGTATGCTGTCCTGATTTAATACAGTGAGTGTAAAGGTGGCCGTATCCACAAAATGGATGGAATCCATGTGTGTTTTTCGTGAGCATATAAGTGTTGTGTAAATTATTGGCTTCCCTGTCTGTGTCACTGCTAGAATTAAAACCATAGTGGCTGTTAATAAGAGCGACTTCCATTTTAAAAGAGCTGCCATAGCCATTTTTTAAATGACTCATGCACTTACCCCACTACGTTTATTTGCGCCCTCTGTGTGGGTGTGCTGCATCGAAAACATTCTGCGTCCACCAGGGATACGGCGTGACATAGAACAAACCGGGTGGCAACTGATCTTTTGCACCAACGTGTTTGATTCCATTATGTATGGATGTCACTTGAAGTATGCAGCCAGCTTAACATTTAAGTGGGTAGCACTGTTGCTCCCCACCTCCAGTGTTGGGGGTCTGAATCCTGCTTCTGATGTGTGTTTAGAATTTGCATGTTCTTCCTGCAGTGTGCATTATGGCCTCTGTGTAGCCTCCTTCCTTACACAGATGGGTGAGTTGGTGTCTAAAATTACCCATACTGTGAGTGGGTGAGGAACTGGCATCCCATCCAAGGTGTTTCTCTGTCGTGTGCCCGTGGCTTCCGGTTCTTCTGTGGTCCACCACTGGACAGTTTTGTTTATCATAGGAAATGTGAGAAATAAATGAGCCATTTTAATGCACAGCATTGCACGCAGATTAATGTTTGCCTGCTTTAAATTTTAAATAGTAAGGGTGCTTTGTTCTGTGGCTTATGTCAGTGTTTTTTAGACGTGTCTTTGGTCTGCAGGTATGTTGTGTGGAGTTTGACCGGAAAGACATCAGCATGAACAAGCTGGTGGCTACATCGCTGGAGGGCAAGTTTCACGTTTTCGACATGCGAACCCAGCACCCGACCAAAGGCTTTGCGTCCGTTTCAGAAAAGGTAACGGTGGAAATGGTCCGCTCTCCACCCCCGAGCTCTGAAATGGGCACTTTGTTACGGGCATCTGTTACAGCACCATCCACATAGCCTGGGTTTTGTGAACTTTAACTGGTTCCAGCTAAGTAAAGTGTGGCAATCTGCTGGGACCAGAGACCTTCCTTTTTGATGTGGCATTTATGTCTGGAATGGGCATCAAAGGCTGTTTTTCGCCTTTTTATAACATGTACAATGCTCCCTTTTAAGAGGTTTCTCAGCAGCCCTCTTTGAGTTATGGAGTGAGGCAGTTGGCCAAAGCTGAATTCGGGGGGCAGGCACACTGTATGGCACGGCGGCTCCTCTTCTGCGCTTATTTTGCAGATGTATAATTATCAGAAACAGCCCTTGCAGATTCTGGGGGCACCCACAGCATGGCATTTGCCCTGGTTTTGGCAGTCTGCCCAGACCTCACACTCACTCAGAGCAAAGGTTGCACCCTGAGTCTGTCTGCAGAGTTTTCCCATCATGGTGGAAGTGCGTGTGATTTCTGAAGCATGACTTCCCAAGTTATGCTCAGGCTTTACTTCTCTCAAAGGCTTTTCATGCCAAAGTTTGGGAACTCTGCTCAAAATGTCTTTTCAACACTTTAAAACAACACGAGCAACAACAATTTTTTTGCCCAATATTAGAGTGTAAAGGAAAGGAGCACCTTGCAAAAAGATGGGGCTCTCGGATAACTTTTAGCAAGGTCTCAGACCTTAATTAACTTGTTAGGGCCCTGGCCTGTTCATAGGCATCATTAGGAAGGGCCAGGCGATGCAAATTTCAAAGCTTGCCCCAACAATCACCAGCCATGGGGTGCTTCAGGCAGCTGCCTACCACTTTAAATAATTTAAATAAATTTAAATAACCAATTCCCAGAAAGCAGGACAAGGCTATAAGAAGATAGTAGAACATTTTCAGGTCACTGGCTCCTCATTTGGTAATGTAATTAAGAAATGGGAGTTAACAGGAACGGTGGAGTCCAGGTTGAGGCCCGGAAACCCAAGAACTTTCCCAGAGACCGGCTTGTAGCATTGCTAGAGTGCAAATTATAACCCCCATTTGACTGAAACTGACCTTCAGGACAATTTCGCAGATTCGGGACTGCACTGTCCTACTGTGCAGCGACACCTGCACAAATATGACCTTCATGGAAGAGTCATCAGAAATAAACACCTTTCCTGCATCCTCATCATAAAATTCAGCGTCAGAAGTTTGCAGATGAACATCTAAACAAGCCTGATGCGTTTTAGAAACCAGTCCTGTGGGCTGAGGAAGTTAAAATAGAATTTTTTGGCACAATGTGCAAAGGTATGTTTGGCAAAACGAAAAGAACACCTCTCCGACTGATGCACACAGGGGTGGATTGATCGTGTGTTGCAACCAGTGGCACGGGGAACAGTTCAGTGCTACATGGAAGAATGGATTCAATTAAATGCCAGCAAATTCTGGAAACAAACATCACAAGGTCTGTAAAAATGGCTGAAGATGAATAGAGGATACCGTATACAACAGGATGATGATGCTAAACACACCTCAAAGTCCACAATGGGCTTCCTCATGAGGTGCAAGATGAAGGTTTTGGCATGGCCCTCACAGTCCCCCGATCTAAACATCACCAAACATCTGCGGATAGACCTTGAATGAGCAGTGCATGCAAGATGGCCCAAGGATCTCACAGAGCAGCTTTTTGCAAGGAGGAATGGGCAAAGATCCTCCAAACGAGAACTGAAAGACGCTTAGCACTTAACGGAGTTCCTGACAACACGTTTTGTCCTTTTCAGGCCCACAAGTCCACAGTATGGCAGGTGAGACACTTGCCACAAAACAGAGACGTCTTCATGACCACAGGAGGAGCAGGAAACCTGCATTTGTGGAAGTAGTAAGTTAATTTTTTTTCCTACATTTCACTTCAGCTGGGAAGCTAGTTACCTGTGCATGAGGCTTGTGAACAGCATCTCTGTTGACCTTGTCCACCAATTCGTCCAAAATGGCTTGAGCTACAGGTACTAGACAGCAGTTACATGCCACTCAGTGGTCCTCTGATTCTGTTTCAGTGAATATCCAGCTCAGAGGAACAAGAAGGATGCTGAGGATTTGGACATGGGGGTGGCTGGCACCCTGAACCTGCTGCAGAACGTCACCTTGTCCACACAACCCATCGCCAGCTTGGACTGGAGCCCCGACAAGCAGGGCCTGTGCGTCTGCTCGGCTTTCGACCAGACTGTCCGCGTCCTCATCGTCACCAAACTCAACCGGGTGTGAAGGGCACCTCCTCCTGCTCCTCTCTGCAGCTGAGGGGGTCCGACTTACTGAAGGTCCAGCTGTTTCCTTGTTCAGAAGCCTCCCCTTCTAAGGAATAGGTTTTGTCCACTTTTCTCTTTCACCCTCCATTTTATATTTATAAATTTGCTGTTTAATTTCTTCCTGCCGTCTTGAATTTCGGTCAAATAACCCTCTGATACAATAAGATAGAACTGCAGTTTTAATTACATCCATCAAAACACAGATGTACTAAAGATAATTCTTTTGGAGAGGGATGAAAATTATACTAGAAACATGCAGTTCAGGTATTTAGAAATGTTCAAATGTCAGCATGATGGGATGTATTCTCATTATATTCATACACACACCTCTAAGAAAATGTTTGCTAATAAGGAGAAAAAACTGAAGATTATATCCAGCACTTAAAATTGAAAAAGTTTTGCAGATCCTTATCGTCAACTGGTCTATCATGGATCCCAGCATACACGGTCTTTAAGAGATTTGTCTCGAATTTCCCTTCAAGAATATCAATGTATTTATCCAAACAACCTATAGAAACGAAAGGTGAACGTTAGACGTCTAAGATGTACAGTACCTGTCCGATGGTTGGACACACCTACCCACATTAAGGTTTATTTGCAGTATTCTTAACATTTTAGAATTGTCATAGATATCACAACTCTAACATGTATGGAATTATACGCAGATTAAAAAAGGTATTAAAAAAAATGAGGGGGTGCTGGGCACTATGGTGCAGTGGTTAGCACTGTTGCCTCACACCTACGGGACCAGGGGGACTCAGAAGGCTGCCAGCTCAAATCCCAGGGTTGGCAGAGTGATGCCACCATTGGGCTGCTGAGCACGGCCCTTAACTCCAGTTGCTCCAGGGACTAGCTGATCCTACTTTTCTCCTCTACAGCAGTTTCATGGCCTCCTGGGATGCTTTACAAGCTCCCGAAGGAAGTCCCACAGATTCTCATATCCCTTCACTTTCTGGTCAGACTCTTCCAAAACCACATCTGCTAGGTTTAGGTGAAGTGGCCAGGTCATGTGTGTAAGACAATCTCTCTCCTTTGTAGACAACTTGGCGTGTGCAAACTTAGCTGGTAGCGCATAGTTCAGGATTGTTAATAATGTCTTAATTAATGTTAATATTGTTGACTTGGAAATATCTGATGATCAATCGAGAGAATTAAAGTTCCTCAAAAGAAGCAGAACATACCGAGACCCATGACCTTCCCATAGGCAATTAGATTGGGTGCCAGCTGCGGGTGGTCAAACTGCTCCTCCTTCATGAGGATGCGGACGATTTCTCCCGTTATGAAGGCATCATCAAAGTTCTGCTCGCTGGCGGGTCTGAGGGGGAACTTGCAGTAAACATTGACGGCAGCCAGGGGGTCGGATTTAACCAGCAGGTCGGCAAGCTCAATATAAGCATCGTGGACCTGCAGTGGAAGGCCAGTATGACAGGTGCCCGCTTCTCTCTATTTAGGACAAGCAACGCCCTGAAATGGAGCAAAAGAATTCCTGAAGGGTTACACTGACCTCTGGTGCCACGGCGATGACCTCCTGGTAGAGTGCGCATGCCTCCTCTGTGCTGCTGGCTGAGTGAGAGAGGGCCCGAGCCAGGCCTAGGCGCGGGACATGGCACCAACTGTTGGGCATCATGGAAACTCCACTGCTACTATGATCCAGTACAAGCTCCACAGTCTTTGGAGCTGTAACACACAGACGGGGATGAAGACCTGTTTACAAGATAATGCTGAGCTGCGGTCTTACTTGAGATCTTCAGTTATAACCGGAGGTGGACATTTCAGGTCCAGAAAGTAAAAATCTAGACCAAGGTTTTGTTTCAACCAACCAGCTGAGTCCTCTGTGGCCGTGACACTCTAAATTCAACAGGTTGTAGCGGCATACATTTATGGCATTTATCGCTTAAGTGCTGTCATTCAAAGGAAGGGTTTGGAATGGTGAATAGAAAAATAGAGTACCACCCAACCTTGAGGCTCGAGCTTTTCCTCAGATAATTGGCAGGCTGGTTTGGAGGCCATGGGAGTTGGCTCGGATTTTGAGGTGGTTTTGCAAGGAATCTTTCTGCACTTTGGCTTGGCTCCACCACACCCTCTGCTGGACAACAGTAAAACCGCTGTAGTGCAGCTACATTGTAAGAAATTTAATAACCATGAAGTGTAATATCCATTTAAACACTTCCAAGTCAGTAAAGAAAGTGTTGCAAGCTTTGCTGTATGGCAGAGCTGGGTAGAGTACCAAGTTTTACCTATGATTTACTGTTGTGTTTTAGGTTTAGATTGTGCTCAAGGTTGCTACAAGTACCCTTGGAGTCCATGTCATGTCACTATTCACATACCTTCTTTCGTAGAGCAGGGTTCAGCTATGTACACGATGAAGTTGTCTAATAAGTGAAAGTCACCTCACCTTGCCACAGATGGGGTAGGTTTGGCTAAACGGGAGGCAGGTTTTCCAGTTCTTTGGCTGGGTGCAGGGTCTGTAGCACACCCTCTGCCCTGCATTCCTCTTGCATGGCTGAGCCCCCTTCCAGCAACCCCCACTCCTGAGCCGTGCTGAGCGCCCCCTGGTGGAGGGGCTGTCTGATTGGCAGACTTCTCCATCTCTTCTTTGGCCAGATGATCCTGCCACCACTTCTGACCTGAAGAAGAAAAGGAATAAAAAATAATCATGCAAATAAATGCAGCATAACATTTTTTGGATGTATTAATGTAGCATCAGAATGGCATCCGGCCCAGGGTCCAACCTTGCCTCTGGCCCTTTGCCATCTGCAATAAGCTCCAGGCTGCCCATGTGACCATGGTCAGGGTAAGACGTTGGAAGATGGATGGGTGTGGCCACAAGGTGCATTTTGGGATTGGTGTTTTTATCTTTTTGTTGCTATTACCCGAGGTATCCAGGGACATGTTTTTCTGCAGTGATAATACTCACCACTGCAAAGCATCCAAACCCAGCTGGAGCTTGCAGCACTAATAGAAGGGCAGATGCAGGGATTCTCCATGCTCACCAGCGAGCCGGCTGGGTGTGAGTCCAGACTGGGGGGCGTCCTCTAGCTCAATGCTGGCCCGGAAGCTGAGGAAACAGTCAGCCAGGGAGCTCCGCCCACTCTCCGAGTCGGGTTCATTGTCGTACTGGGCCAGCTGAACCTGACCGAGCAGGCAGAGGGCGTGGCTGCTACAGGGCGTGGCCACCACTCCAATCTGGCAAACCTGGCCAATCAGAGAAGGCATAGAGAAAATTCAAGATGTTTATGCAAAAGCTCTAAAAATAAACCACACTAGTTACTGTTGTCAAATATATTCAGATATAATAGAAGTATTTTGTATTAAAAATCGTTTACATCTGTCAATCGTTATCTGGGCACTCTTAGAAGGATCTCAATGCATTACAAGTCCCTGAATCATACGGCATGTGAGGGTGTGGAGTAAAATTGTAAAATCACCTTCTCCTGCAAGTCGAGGAGTTCCTTGCAGGGGGCGATGGTGGTGAGCCGAATAAGGGAATTCAGGGCCTGACACCTCCTGGGCACCCAGGCCTCCCTGGCAGGAACCTGGGCCTGAACGAGGGCCTGGAGCAAGGCAAAGTGGGCGTCTAGCAGCACCCAGTCCATCTGCCGCGCCACCTCTCCCCGACACACGCACCCACACAGGCCGCGTGCGGCCAAAACCGCCGTGCTTGAGGAAAGAGGACAGAGTGGAGGAGGGGTTATGTCAAAAAGGGGTTGCAAACCTTGTAACCGAGGCTATGACTGATCATTTTTCCTGATGCCCAGCGCAGTCTCTCTCGATACAAAAGGGCTTCTCACCGTTACTCGAGAACAACAGAATGTGCTATAAACGCTGGCAAGCTTCAGTTTTGGAGAGACTCACGTGTGAAAGACCTGATCTGGACTCATGGCTTTCCCTGGAGGATTACAGCCCTTCAGCAAGGTTCCCAGACTGAGGCAGCCTTGAAGGAACTGTGTGTTCTTTGGTGACAGCAGGTCCACCGTGTCCTGCTTGTCAGCACTGGTGAATAGGGGAAAAAAAACCTTCAAAAACAAGATTTTGAGCTTAACCCTGATGGATGTCTTCACAGCTTTGAATTGTATTTGATGAACTGCACACACTGATTTAAGTAGGATGATGCAGTTCTGCCCTGGCTGAGCACAGCCCCCGGCTCTGACGGAGGACACACACACCTGGCCAGGCCGTCGGAGCTGCAGCACTGGGTGATGAAATGCTCCAGGCCTTGCTGCAGATACAGTGCTGCCTCTACCTTGTTCCTTGGACCCCCGTCTTGCTCTAGCATAGCCAATCCTGTGTAGAACCTATTAGACCAGATGCCGGCAATGCGGTCCAGAATAACGAAGGACTTAGCAGATTCAGATGCCTTGCTTTTATTAACTAAGTACTCTAAAGTCATTCAGCTGACATGGCCAGCTGCGCACATGGGAAGGATGTTTAATTATAATTGTAATGTCTCCTCAGTGCTATCATACATGAGCAAATAATAGGAACAAGTTGGCCAAGGGCCGAGAGGTAGCAGGTATGTGGTGAGGGGGGTACCTGAGGGGGGCGTGCGAAGGTCGCAGGGCCAGGCCTGTACGGAGATGCTGCAGAGCCTCACGGGCGTGACCCCCCAGCAGCAGCAGGCGCCCCGCATGGAGGTTGAGCTCCCAGTCGTCGGGGCTCAGGGACCATGCATCCAGGAACTTCAGCAGGGCCTGCTGCAAAGTGCTCTCCTTACCCAGGCTGCTGGCTCTGCCTCCCTGGGGCAGCAACATGCAGTCAGGCTGCTGATTCGAGCTGCTTATCCAGCAGCGAGGAGCAGTGGTGCAGTAAGGGGCTAATGTCCACATTTCTAAATCCACTTGTTTTTGTCACACAAATCAAAATAGGTGGATCTTGCAATATTTTTTACCGCACAGGGATTTTGACAAAACTCAGCAAGCATAGCATACCACTGGTACTATTTTTCCGTATCAGAGAGTGAGACCCTGTATGTCCAAATGTGATACAGCCTTGGAACTCTTGTTTCCAAATAGAAATAATACTATTTTTCCTAAAATTAAACTTTAATATACCCATACATTCTTAATAAGGAATTATGATCTCAAAGACTGTGTGTGACACCATAATTCTGATTGTATTTCTGAAATTTGCTTAAAAAGTACACAACAGGCACCCTTTAGTTATTCATTGTTGTTTTTTGTTGAGGTTTTTCCTTAAAAGTAATAAACAATGCAAATATGATTAAATAATCTAGACATGGGTTTTAAAAAATCATGGTTTTATGCTTGATATGTGCTCGTCATCTCAGTGAGAAGTGCAAAACCTTGACTGATCCGGTGCTAAGTCACGGCCTGCCAAGGCCCCGCTCCCCAAACAGCAGTGCCGGAGTCCCGCGGATCAGCCTGCCCGCCTTACAGAGGGTCGCCCCACATCTGAGAGCTTCTCTCTCTGAAGGTCACCACCCAGGACCCTTTGAAGCCGGCGGGGAGCACCTTGCCCACTCTCTTTGACAGCCAGATGAAAAGGGTCTGGATGTAGTCAGCCTTGGCCGACAGGCCCTGCTCTCGCAGCTGCCGGTACTCTGCATCCAGGGCTTTCAGCCGCTCCTCAGGGGTGGGCCGGCCGGAGAAGCCATGGAGCCTGCAGATGGCCAGGACCTCGTGCTCCCTCCCTGCTGCCTTGGCGCTGTCCAGGTCCTGGGCATCTTCTTCAGCCTGTTAGAGAAATGGACCGCACCAAGTACAACACTGTAGGGGTCAGGGAGGTGTAATTTAGCACATTTACTGCACAGTCAGCATCAGGCCCCTTGGGGTTGGGTTGGGATGGGGGTGTAGAGGGTCAGGGGGATGTTTATCCAGACTGGGAAGTTTGTAGAAAGGTTGCACAGGGGGCTTCCTCAGCCTTGCAGCAGATGCTGAGGGAATGCTGGTTTGGTCCCTGCCAGTGGAAGTGAGGATCACTTCAGAGCCAAGCAGACAATAAGAGGCAAAGCACCAAAGTGGAGGGGAAGCCGGGAATACGCGCATGGGGACGAGATGTGGTCCCAAGCCCGAGCGCGGGTCACGGACAGCTGGCGTGCTGCCTTCACCACTGCCCCGGGGTCGTCGTCGCACCCTCTTTCCAGGGTGGATCCCGACTGCAGCAGCTGTGAACGCCTTATGGGCCCGGATACCGAGGGTGGGGGGTTTTCCCAAACCCTACCTGCCTCCTGAGGCCGTGCATCTCGGTGGCATAGTGCATCTGCTCCAGCACCTGGCCCAGCTGGAGGTGCAGCCTGGGATCGCGAGGCTGCTGCCTTAGGGCCGAGGCATAGTGCACGGCCGCCTGTTCCAGGCAGTCCAGCAGGACTCCTCCATCCTCGTACTGGACCAGATCACCTGGGTTCACACGCAGAGTCTGTACTGCCAACTGGCGGTCATGCTGGGGGCGTGTTAGTTTACTCCTAGTATTCTTCAACCATCACTTACAAAGTGTCTCTTACTTTACTGAAGTACACTTAAACCAGATTTTCATAGAAAAACAGACAACAGGTAAACATTATAAAGACAGGTTCCCTCTGGGTACCCCATCTCTAAAATTACCTGTTTTAGAGATTGTTTGTCTGAGTGTAGGTATGTACTGTATGTGGCTTGTGGTGGACTGGCACCTTGTCTGGGGTGCTCCCATGCTTGGCACCCTATGATTACTAGGATAGGATCATGTGACCCTTTACTGGTGTTATAACTGTTAGGGAAGATGGATGGATGGATGGATGGATGGATAGAGGATGTAAAACCTACAGCATTCATGAGCATCAATGCTTCCAATTTCATAGTCATGGTTTCCTATTAAATGATTGCTCTATATGTAACTTCCCAGAGAAGTGCTCACAACCACAGGGCTAAATTTATTTCTGCATGACGAAGTGTCTGTGTGAGTGTGACTCGGGCCCGTCTGGCTTTTACAGAGAGAACGTGTGGGTGCTTCCTGTCAGAGGGCGGCCTTCAAAAGCCCGAGTCGCCAGAGCCCATATCGGTCTCTCCAGTGGTTCATTTTTTTTAAGTGGGTTGACATGATGTCTTTCGGGCTTATCTGGACTCACTGCAGGCTCTGGGAAGAATTAATACGGGCCATCGCATCACATATCCACATGGGGAGCTCAGCTGTAATTGCTGAGACATTTGGGAGACATTTAAGCTTTGGGACGCCACTGGGCAAGGGGGGCTTGTGTCAGCAGCCAAACGTCACCAAGCTCTACAGCGCTTTGTTCTGCCCAAATTTCCCCAGAACACTCTTTCCTGCCTAAATCTTGTCCGGGGTTACATTGTTTTTCACTTCAGTTTCACCTTTGTGAAAACGAAAAATGGATCCAGTTTCATTATGACCTCTCAGTGAGGTTCCAGAACCATTCACTCTGATTGTGGAAGCAGATGAATGACAACTAAGTGTCTACACATTTACTGTCTATAGCACAAGGCAAATTCGGAAGCTTCTCCAAGCTGGGAGGAGTTCCTTGGAGCGGTCTGACAAACCTGGCTCAGGAAGCCTCTCTCGGTAGAGTCTGAGCTGAGCGTCCGCATGACGGGACAGCTCACCAACATCATCTCCCCCTGTCGCTGTCTGCAGACGCATCTCCCAGCTTCGCATCTCAGGGGAACAAAGCAAGGTCTCTGCTCATTAATCTAGTGGTTCTCGACCCGGTCCTTGGGGACCCCTAGACACCTCACAGTTTTTGCTCCCTCCCAGCTCCCAACACACCTGTTCCAAGTATTCAGTGTTCTTGATTGTTTGGTTCAGGTGAGCTGGGAGCTAGGAGGGAGCAAAAATGTGGACTGTCTGGGGGGTCCGTAAGGATTGGGCTGAGACACTTGGCAAAGAAATTACTGCTTGCTTTTAACAGACCCCATATTTGATTTGGAGAAAATGTTGTTCACTTAGTCAAATGATTAAGACTATGCGTAAAAGACTAGGTGTGTTGTTTTAATTAGTATTTTTTAGTCTTTATTGTGCTCCTTAATCTTGGTATTACAGGTTATAAAGCATGTCTAAATCGTTATATATTTCATATTTTGTGGACTTTTATGGACACAAAACTGACTGTAACCAATCACTTGAAAGTATAGGTAGAGACAACTATATCACAGTGACTACCTCCAAGGTGTGTTTTGTCTCAATTTCCAGTTTATTGGAGGATGCAAAGTGTTTCTTATACCACTCTGTACCGGTGACTTCCTGCAAGGACAATCACGCTTTAGATACTGACATGACAGACATGTCACCTGCAACACAAGTTTACATTTGAAGTTTCCGCACTGACCTTTGGGTCCAGCTTCAGGGGCGGCCTGCATGGACATACGTTGGCGTGTGACCCAGCCTCGGACAACCTCGGCAAACTCTCACATCCTTCCCAAAAGACAGAGGCAAGGTCACTCCCTGCACTCCAGCTCTACTTCATGACTTGGAAAAGGAACTGATGCTGCTTGAGGGTTGTGCAAACCCCTAAGCGGCCAATTGAATCTCCCAGGAGGGGATATGCAAAGCGGGTGCTTCGTTTCAGGGTTTGCCGATCAAAACCTACCACGATAGTAGAAGGGACATTGGACCAGAGCGGCAGACATCCTCCGGTCCAGGTCAAGTTCTGGTACCTGCCAGCTCTCCTTCAGCGGAAGCTCATTCAGAGGGTCCACCTTTGACCTCCGGGTGAGCATGTCGATGTATGGTGAGGAGAAGGTGTGTTTAGGCTCGCTGTGGAAGGGACATCAGAAGCCGCAGAGATAAGCCATCACTGTGGGCTTGGGTAGCAGTAAGCAAGCAGCATTAGCGGTGTCACCTCACCTAGGACTGATTGAAACAGGCCGGAAAAAGGCTGTTAGCGATATGGGGCATTCATATTCCAGCCGGTCCCTCACGTCATTAAACGTAAAAGCCAGGGGAATTTCCTTGCGTGTTACCAGTACTATGTACACCTGCAAGAGATGATGCTTTTGCAAGCGATATCTTTCTGCAATTCCAAAAGCACAGCAAACTAAATGTGATTTCAGTGAAAATATAGTAATCTGGTTTGCTTGGTAAATATGTGCCTAAAACAGTCTAATCACAACAAGAAAAAAAGACAAGATAGAACAATAAATTGTTTGAAAAAATCAGTTGTTTCTTTAACAAAAATGAGTTGTGATGTCTTACTTGGGATTTGCTGCCATCTGCCGAGCAAACCTTGCTCTCAATCCGAGTGTCACCAAATGCTAAGGGGATGGGTCCTGGCACATCAGTCCCGTTGACTGAAACTCGCATGTTGCTGTCCGGTATTTTTGGCAGGACAGTTATTGCGTCGCAATGGAAATTAACCATACCTAAGACAATACATTTACTAATTGCATTACAGTACGCCAGTAGAATACTGAACTGCGGATTACATGGCAGCTAGACTTACACGAATATTCGTAAATGTTTGCGGAGAATGTAGGATGCAGCTGTCCGTCCGGCGACACTATAAGGTCCTCCAGTTTCGCCGTGCTGGCCGACAGCTTAGTCACTTCCATGCAGTAAATCTGCGATGTACCATCTTCGGCGACGACCTCTATATCGACCTGATTCATCCCATCAACTACTTTTAATACATTGGAGCCATCGCCAAAACGCTGTAAAGGAAACACTGGGGTTTGCAGACGCTTGAAGCAGGCAGAGGTGCCTAGATACGGAGGGGATGGTACTCACGATCCTGCACGAAGCGCCGCGGTCGCTGGGCTGCAGCTGCAGCGTCAGCTCCTTAATATTACTCGGGACGGTAACTTTGTATCGCGTGACAGATGGTTGGAAAGGGGGCTCTAATGTCCCGACTGAAAGTGTGAGCTTGTCCAAATCACAGTTATCCATTGTATTACGTACGGTCTAGACGGACCTCGGAGGTTTCCGCAGTAAAGTGGTACAACTTCTCTGATTTCTGTACCTAGGCGCACAGCTCCCCCGCGACGCTGTCACTATAGAAACAAGGCAATTTAACAAAAATAAAATTAAAGCACACGGAAATTATAATAAAAGATACGAATAACGACAGCAATGGCTCGAACATTAACTGATTATACACATTGGTGTTCAATGCCTAAATTGTGTTGATTATAACAGTAAAATGTAGCCGTTTAAACTACATTTCCCAAGTGACTCATTTTCTGTTTCCGCTTCCGGGAATTTCGTCGCCGTTTAAACTACATTTCCCAAATGACTCATTTTCTGTTTCCGCTTCCGGGAATTCCGAGGAAGTAATAAGGCCTAAAACGTGTTTGGGTACAGGTGTGTGTACGATCGTGGTTTGTGGTTGTGAAAGGAAATGAAAGAACGGTGATTGAAGCTACTAGCAGGAACACCTGATTAGGCTATAATCATAATCATAATTCAGATAGCTAGTTAATGGTGCCGATGCTACAGTCCAGCGTGTGACGTACTCTAAGCTGAGTGGGGTTCGGGCTGTAAGGATCGGCTGGATAGAATTCGCCGGTGTAACTGCAGGACATGGCCGACGAAGATGTCCCCGCCGAGGAATACCCGGCCGAGATCGAGGAGTACCTGACGGAGTTCGACTCGGCCGTGGACTCCCTCCACAGCCTGGTGAAGACCGTGGTGTCCGTGTCGAAAAATGAGCTCGTTCAAAAAGTAAGACCTACGAGTCTTTCCTGAGCAGTCAGCCTTAGCGGGACCTTGGTGTAACGTTTCAGAAGCAAAACTGGCCATTGCCTTGGAGTCGGTGTGTTTTTATAATGAACGATTCCAACCAACAGTCTCCAGCAAAGTGGTTAAGGCTCATGCCTGTCTTGTTTTTTTCTTCTTTTGTTTCCAGCTGGATCCCCTTGAACAAGCCAAGCTGGACCTGATGTCTGCATATGCCCTAAATTCGTTATATTGGAGTAAGTAAAGCGTTGTTAATCTCAACATTTGATTGACACGGTTATCTCCATGGGGCGTGATGTGCGTAACTTGGAAGTGCATAATAATTTAGTTAATTTAGCCTGAGGTGAACAATTACGCTACCGCAGGTTCTCCTACCAAGATAAAGGTTTAAGTCCCTGGATAGCAGTTTGTTCACTGAATTGTTTTATGTTTATGTTGGCAACCTATTTGTTTTGAAACTGGGTTTTTGGAAAAAAAACTTTTGCTATGTGAAAGTTGATAAATGTTAAGGTCAGGGTTCCCTGTTCGTGCCGTGCAGGGACCCTCAGGCTGGCCCACGTTTTTGCTCCCTCCCAGATGGTCCACGTTTTTGCTGCGAGGGAGCAAAAATGTGAACTGGATTGAGCTAGAGTGTCCTGTAGCTTCACCTGCTGTTTTTCCCACGGCAGCGTACTTGGTGACACAAGGTGTAAATCCGAAGGAGCACGGCGTCAGACAGGAGTTGGTGAGTACTTATGCACTTTCTATTCGCCTCCGATGTAACTAAACGTTTGTTCTACAAAGGCGGTACATTATAAATACTCTTCATTTCATCGCAAATGCTGTTTTTAACTGCTGCATATTTCAGCTCATTCTAATTCTAATTCTAGTGGCCCAGTTCTCCCAGCAAATGCAGTCTGACAATTGATACTGGGTTCATTTCTGCTGTTGCTATTCATCCGGTTAGATTTTTCCCTCATTAAAGTCATGAATTACATAAATAGAGTACTGCATCTGACAATCACACTTGAAAAAGAGAGCCATAAATTGGTAACAGGATGCTCGTTGTGTAAGAGGTGACGGTTGTGTCATCTGGAAACTGCGCGCACTCTTGTCTCTCTGGAGGTCCTTTTTTTGTGGGTTGCATTTTTTTTTTGTTCAGAGGAAGAGTGGTTGCCAGACACAGGATGCAGCTGTGAGATATTTGGTGTGTGTGCGTGTGCATGAATGTTTGCGTTCAGATTTAATCCATGGGCTATCATATCACTGGCTGCATCACAGAAGCAGGGAAACAGCTTGCGTCCACGGTAAAGCTGAGAGCAAGACCAAGGTGAGAAGCAGATACCCCTCGTAGTCCATCCGCTGAGCTGCTTTGGGTGACCTTTAAGAGTTAAGGGGAAGGGAAGGTGATTAATCGTCATTGTTGGTGCATCCCGGCACACAACAGTGAAATGGGTCGGGGACTCGAACCGGCGATCTTTCGATTACTCTGTTGCGTCCCTAACCACTACACCACCTGCCTGCCCCTTAAACTCTCTTAAATGGAAATTTCCATCAATGTACAATAGTGTTTCAACATCGTACGATGATCAAAATTGTGAGTAAATTGTTCCTCAACTGTGATGTTTAATTAAAAATCTTTTGACATGACACAAGCTGTCATTTTTTAAACTCCGTCTGACGTGTTCTGCCACAGTCGTCTCCGCTTCTCCAGTAATAGAGCCGTGCTAACAGTTAGGGATGAAGGACAGCTGTGCGCTGGCCACATTAAGGGGCCTCGCTCCTAATTTCTGCTTTCACAGAAGATTAATACGTATTGTTGAATGACAGAGTGGGATTTGTGGAGGATCAAGTGCTTCTTCAGTGCCAAGAAGGAGGCCGGGGAAAAAAACAGGGGGCTGATGCCTTTAGTTAATTTCTCTCCCCCCCCCCCCCCATCATCATCTGAGCTTTCAAAACTCTGAGATAAAAGCTTTTTTGGCCCTGGAGACAAGGATGTGTCTACTCCAGAGTTCTGTTTTGTAATTTATGCCTTAATAATTCTCCTTTCAGCATTCCTTTTTGATATGCTCTGAGAGTGAACGGGAAACTATTGTCCATAAGCACACTTATCTAGCCCTTTTGCTTTTTCCCATAATTCCCATGTGCCGCCCCCCTTGGTTTGTTTGTCATTTTTTATGTCTGTTTTTCTTAGTAAGGTTCGTATTTTCCTTTCCTGGCTTGTTGTTGTGTTTACTGCTGCGAGCTCTTAGTTAAGCTGCTTAAAACTGGCCTCCGGGGGGGTGCATGATGGGGCGGGGCAAACCCCAAATATACATACAGCAGGTGCTGTCTCAGCGGCTTAAGAGCAGAGCATGCTGGGAAAGGGCTGACGAAACCGCGAGTGGCCTGACGTGACTGGCAGCAGAGGCGGGTTCTAACCTGTCCCTCCGTCTTGCAGGAGAGGATCCGGACGTACATGAACAAGGTGCGCGAGATCGCAGACAGGAAGACTGCTCCCCAGCTGGACAAAGGGGCGGCGTCCCGCTTTATGCGCAGCGCTCTGTGGGAGCCGGGACAGGACAAGGCCAGCACCGCGGCGCGCGGCTCCCGGGCTCAGGAGCGCAGGAAGCAGAGCCGGAAGTGAGGGGCGGAGCAGGTGCCGAGGCCGGGCGCCTGTCACCGAGGCCGGGCGCCTGTCACCGAGGCCGGGCGCCTGTCACCGAGGCCGGGCGCCTGTCACCGAGGCCGGGCGCTTATCCGCAGACGTCGGGGAGATTCCTCCTGAGCTCACAGCATCATGGAGATTTTAATAGGAGCACACTGTGGTGGAAATCCAGTTATTGGATGTTTTTTTGTGCATTGGTGGCAAGTACTGAAATTATTAAAATGTTCCTTCTTTTTGGATTTTGATTTTTATTGAAGTATTACTTTCTGCTCTTTGCTCCTCGTCTCATTTCGTTTTTAGCTTATGTTTCTCCTTTCTGACGGGGTGAGCAGGGTGGTCTGCTGCCCTGGTACCTGGTGGCGTTTGTCTTCATAAATCCTGTTGTATGGTCCCTTGTTCTTCAGTGCTACATAGGAAGCATGCTGGTATCTGTCAGCACTGGGCACCGCTGGCATCTCGTAACAGGTCTTCTGTAAGTGTCTCGCCTTTCCTCTAGCATGTGAAGTGGCACGTTGTCACTGACTGCGAGGACCTCGGCCTTCCTTTCCAGCCCATCACCTGCTAACTAGGCCGCTCGCTGTCGGCACAGACAAACTGGGTCGTCCGCCGCGAGTGTCGGGAAGCTGTCTGGCGATCGCAGTGGTACTCTGCACAGGCGTTACGGCCTTTCGCCACAGATCGCAGCGGGGGGCATTTGCCTCTTATACTCCAGTGTAAGCGATCTGTACTTAATGGGATGCCGTCAGGTTTTTGAGAGGCTGGATGACTCCGGATGTGTTTGTGGAGGGGATTTAGGCCTGTGCAGACTGGGGCAGTGGGAGGGACTAATTAGAATATTGCTCCAGAGCAGCCTGGCTATTGTGGGCAGTGCTGGAGGCTCTAATTACTCGTCAATCTCCTGCTCGTTGCTGCCTTCATTCCCAGCTTCTGCACGGTCCTGTCAATTGAGATACTAGCTAATTATATTAATTAATGTGCTGCTCTACCTGCAGCCTCCAATTAATTGTTTCCTCTAGTGTGTTCAAACTGGTACGGTTGAAAATCCCAGCATGTGACCTGAAGGCTTCGTTTAGGCCCCGGGTCCGGATGGCGCAGATGGAACACTTCCATTATACAGTCTGCCGTTTCTTTGCCGCAATGCTCTCCGCTTGGGCACGTCAGACTGGCAGTTAATGCTGGGCAACGGCTCTGAAGACGTTTCAGAGGAGGCATTGGGAAGTGGTGGTGGTGAAAGCTCACTTTGATAGTTGGGTTGGTTAAAAATAAAAAGGGGAGTGAAAGATGATTGTCGATACACCACAGAGCAAGGAAACATGTCCCCTGCATTTAAGCAATGTGTGAAACAGCAGTGGGTAGCTAATTCAGCATCTGGGGTGCAGTGCTTGGGTGCAGTACCTCATTCCAGGTACTTCAATGGTACTTGCAGGTCAGGGACTCGAACCAGCAACCTTTCAACTTACGCAGTCGCGTCCCTAACCATTACACCACCACTGCCCATCATTATCCAATCAGGTCAGTGATGTTTTGAGTACGTGAGGAGGACTCGAGCAAAGCTGTGGCCTGGCAGACAGCAGGGATACCTGCCTGACAGTTTGTCCAGAGGCCCCGCTTGCTGGGTTTTGTTGAGCCTGATGGAATAGGGCAATTCTGGTGACTACCGCATACTCAAAGGAGTCCCAAACAAATAGGTAACGTTGTCTATGTCCAAGGCAGCCTATAGAATCCCTCGTTCCTATAAGTCTGTTCAAGTCCGGGGACACTTGGGTACATTCCCCCTCTCTGCTGTAGCGTGACTGCGGCTGAGTCTTTACACTTCCACTGCCTGCTGGGGATGGCAGGAACTCGGGAGCATAGTCTCCCAGACGGCACTCCCTGGTTCCTCCCGTGGCCTTGGTGGCACTATTGGTTAGTGTGTGGCTAAGGCCCGGCTAAAGGTGGGCTCAGCTGGGCTCATGGCGTAGAGGTCGCGATTTGTCCTTCACGCAGATACCTTAGCTAGCGGGCATTGTCATTCCGCTTGGGGGGGGAGCGTGAGCGAGGCCAACAGGGACTTCTGGGAGAGACAGAAGGGGTCTGCTCCGCAGTTGTAACAGTTGCCTTATATTGCCTGTGGCCTATTAAATGTGCCCCATTCTGAGCCAACGTGAACAATATGCCTTCTCCCCGATTAGAATTCGAGAATTCCCTAGCTGAGGCTGGGACCAGCAAAATATTACTGGTTTTCCTGACCCCGGGCTGGAGAAGATTAATGGCCGTCTCTGGCAGGTTCTCTGATGCGGTAAGTTATAGCCAAGCTTCCCGGCCAAATGGCGGCGTGCGTCCAGATCCGTGGCCTGGATTTTATAGCTTCTTGCTCACTCTGATATTTGTGTGTGTATATAATATGTATAGTATTATTTTTTCCAAGGCACATTTTTCCTCAGCCTGTGGCTGGTTGGCGTGAGGGAGCTGCTGGTGTCCCATGGCTCTTCGCTCGTAGACGGGTGTGTCTGCCTCCATTGACCCAGTTAAGGTGCCTTGCAGTCGGAGGATCTCTGGCGCGCCTGTGGACCTCTAAGTTCCCTGCCCTGTTTTCAGCCCATGCGTATGTGATCGGTGCACTGCGTCGTGTGCACGCCTGTGACGATGACTGGGGTGGGGGTGCCTCCATTCGCACCCCCCCCCCCCCATCAGTTTAAGTAGAGCTGGTAGGCATAGAAGTTTGGGGGAAAATTCCCCTGCAAACATCCCTCCATGTCCGTGCGCCACCTTGCATTCACCTTGTCTAGCAAACGGATATATTCATCATGATAAGAGCCCCCCTTCCCCATTTGACTGTAGGGGGGGGGTTGTTTTGAGGGTTTACTCAGGAGCTGTGAGGGTGTCTGATGGGCTCGGGCAAAACGTGTCAGGCCCTGTTTGCGGCCGGGGGGCATTCGCAGAGCGAGAGGCCCTTGGTGGTGGACAAAAGGGAGGGGGTTATGCGGCTAAGCTGCCGCGTTTTAATCACGCACAGGAAGCACCCCTGGACTTTACAGCCGAAGACACCACTTCCCCTGAGAGTGTTAAGACACAGGAGAGGTGTGTAATGGATTGGAGCCTCCCCATAATTTGTCAGACAGTGGTGTATTCACTAGTGGGTGGGGGCTGGTGGGGCGGGGGGCAGCACAGCTGTCTGCCTATATATTTCCCAAGGAATGTCGATGCCTTGCAGCCAAAGGCCTCAAATGCTCTTTTGTCCCCCACCCTCAAAAGGCGAATCTTGTTTTAATAACACCCCTGCCAGCCCCCCAACCC
>JAODKN010000063.1:6679684-6693424 GCA_026774425.1 Petrocephalus zakoni
CTTCCTGGAGTACATTTATGTACACTGTTTTGATAACCCATTTAAAGACCACAGAGGGGGATTTCTGGGATGGGGGTGGGGTGTTGGCTTGGGGTCAGGATCACTCTGGCTCTGCTTTTGCTGGGGGGGGTGAAGTGGAGGTGCAGCCAGCAGCTGGCAGGAAGATGTGAATGTGCGGAAGATCTCATGTGCGGAAGATCTCCTGCTTTGACACATTTCCGGCTCTCGCTGTCACAGTAGGCAGCGTCCTTCAGCAGCCCAGCGGCGTGCTAGCGACTTCCCCTAATCACACGTGTCCTAAATCTGTCAGTCACGCACCCCGGGTTTGTACCATGATTACACAGACCGTTTATCGTACACTGTTACGCGTTCATTGGCGTGGCATGACTGGTCCTGTAAGGCTGCTGCGGGTCGCGGGGTGGGCCGGTCCTGTAAGGCTGCTGCGGGTCACGGGGTGGGCCGGTCCTGTAAGGCTGCTGCGGGTCACGGGGCGGGCCGGTCCTGTAAGGCTGCTGCGGATAGCGGGGCAGGCTGGTCCTGTAAGGCTGCTGCAGGTCGCAGGGCGTGGCAGTCCTGTGAGGCTGCTGCGGATAGCGGGGCGAGGCGGTCCTGTGAGGCTGCTGCGGATAGCGGGGCAGGCCGGTCCTGTGAGGCTGCTGCGGATAGCGGGGCGAGGCGGTCCTGTGAGGCTGCTGCGGGTCTCGGGGCGGGGCGGTCCTGTGAGGCTGCTGCGGTTCGCGGGGCGGGGCGGTCCTGTAAGGCTGCTGTGGGTCGCGGAGGCGAGGCGGGGCGGTCCTGTAAGGCTGCTGCGGATCGCGGGGTGGGGCAGTCCTGTAAGACTGCTGCGGGTCTTGGGGCGGGGCGGTCCTGTAAGGCTGCTGCAGTTCGAGGGGCGGGGCGGTCCTTTAATGCTGCTGCGGGTCGCGGGGCGATGTGGGGCGGTCCTGTAAGGCTGCTGCGGATTGCGGGGCGGTGTGGGGCTGCTGCGGATTGCGGGGCGGTCCTGTAAGGCTGCTGCGGGTTTCGGGGCGGGGCAGTCCTGTAAGGCTGCTGCGGTTTGCGGAGGCGAGGCGGTCCTTTTTTAGGATTAACTGGAGACTGAAAGAGCGAGAAGGCCGTGCGTCTGAGAACCCGGCCGCTGACCGTTCCGGTGGTTCCCATTCGGCCTGCTTTCACATGGAAAGCGGCGGTAGCCCAAGAAGTTACCGGGGCCCTCCTGCTTCCTCCGGTAACCAGGAGGACCAAGCATTCCCTCTGACAGCCCGTCCTCCCTGGGGGAGGATTAACACTCTCCGCACCTTTACGCTCCACTGTCCTTTGCCTTCTGCTTGTCCACCAACTGGGACAGAATGGTGCCCTTGTGTTGCCATTTATATGAGTAGAAGATCAAACAGTATAATACCGGCTTCTTTCTTTTTAGGCTGTGAATAGTACAAAATTTTAAATCTTAAAAATATCCTAGAACGCATGCATGTTTTTGTAGTCCTTCTTAAGTTGTCTATTCCTGATCTGTCCACTAGATGGCAGCAAATGACAGCTCCACCTATTGCAGTGTAGGATGCGGGAGCTAGGCTAATGTTGTTTTCCCACTGAGAGATCAAAGCAGATAAGCACTCGCATGTCCTGATAATCACTCTTATCACACTGAGAAGACAACCATGATAACAGTGATTATGGCCGCAGTAATCGCTTTGAAAGTACCATAGAGCTGTAACACACATGAAACAATGTGCCTTCTTGCCCACAGTGCGATTGTGAAATTGTGCCCTGTATCGGAGGCGGTTTTGAGCAAGGCACCACTTACTTTGATAGCACTTTGGTAAATAGTCTGTAATGGTTCCTGAAAGCCCCTTAGGGGTTTAGCAAAGTGGTGATATCCATCAGGAAACGTAATTAGCATAAAATTGAATACAACTGCAGATAACACTACTTAAAATATCTGTTTTGGTTCCATCCATTGTGCCGTGTGTCCCTCACCAATTTGGGAGAATATTCTTAAAAAGATGTCAGGGAGAGAGAATGGATCATGCTCTTTAAACCCCTCAATAAAACAAACGGAGGCTCCTGCTCTCAGCCTCCTTCGCCGCTGATTGTAGGATGATTGTCCTCCATTTTCCGGCAAACTCTGAACCGTCACAATGTGTGGAAGACGTGCTCCGGCTGACCCCCACTCTCCATTTTCAATACGGGTTAAAATCAATCTGACACTTGTGACAGCGGGTTCAAAAATCTAAAAACATACGAGGATGAGAATGGATTCTGAGCTTTAAACCCTTCAGTGAAATGGAAGCTTTAGCTCTCAGCCTACTTCAGGTGCCGATTGTGGGGTGATCGTCTGCCATTTTCCACCAAATCTGTCTCCGGGAAACAAAAGTGAGGTTGGGGTGGAGAGTAAATAGTTTTGTTAGACTCAGCGAGACAGTTGAATGTGATCATCTTTTTCTGGGAGCTTCTGATGGTCCTATTAATGAGATTGGTGCCAGAGCAGAGGTGAGATGGGCCCAGCAGGGTTATTTTAGTGGATCTTTGCGGGGGGGCTGCGGTAGCCATGGCTGCCACCAGAGGTGTGTGCAAACATGAGCCTTGTGGAGCAACTGTGGTCTACAAAGCCACTGTATTACTTCTAAAGTAATTATATTCGCTCTCTTTCTCTCGCTCTCTCACACACACAGCATACAGAGACTTCTTGGAAGCATCCGCGAGTCCCAGGTTCATGCACTACACCAAAGCAGTTTGGCAGGCTGCCTTAAAGCTCATGCTTTTGTTGTCTGTGCAGAACTGCTGCTGCTGCTGGGTCTCGAGGAGCCTCTGTTTCTGCTGAGATTTCGTTGCTTTGCGCCGTTAATATGGCTGAAAGGGAAGTCGAAGAACACCAGATTTTGATATTTTTTGATGGAATTTTTATGCCTGCATGGAGGTGAGTTGGAAATGACCCCATCATTGCCAGCAAGCTTTTTTTTTGGGGGGGGGGGGGCTTCCTTCCTACCCATGGTTGTGGAGGACAAAACCATATCCCAACCTTGTCTCCATCCGTCTATCAAAGGGGGGTCCCCAGCTGGAGGTGTTACACTGGAAGGCGCATGGGCCCCGGGCCGACACCGGCACCTGGCAGCCGTACCGTGTCTCACTGATGCAAACACACATTTGTAAACGTTTTACCGTGAGCATGTATATGGTCACACACTGACAAATTCACAAGCTGACTCTCCTGCCTTGATGTAATCAGACATACAAGATATTCACCCCTTAAGGGGGGGACCTGACCCCCCTTCCCTCCCCCATGCCTGTTGTCAGCCATTTCCTACGCGTGTATCTATTTAATAGGGGCTTTGTGGAGGTTACCGGTGTTTACACGCGTGTTTCCTTTGTCCCTGTTGACCTTGTGAGAGCGGATGGCTCTTGGCACAGTATCTGCGGCACTAAGTACCAGAGGAGGGTGAATATGAACCCTTTGTCCTCTCTGTGCGAGAGCCAACATAAAGTAGACACCCATATATTATGTGGAACAACAAATGTTTTCTGTTGATGAGCAACTAGAATACAAGGTGGGTCCATCTCCTCTGCTGAGTCTCCTCCTGTCGGCCAGGCCTGTGCACGTATGCTCAGGGATTTGGGACAGATACATTCTTCTACCATGGTTTCAGCAAAATCGGGAGCTCCGGAGTTTTGTGACCAGAATTCTTTAATTGCTTGAATATGGCTGCAAAGGTCATTTGACCCAAAATGGAAATACCATAAAGGATGAAATAATTTAATCTACTCCAAATTTCGAAGGGCATTCATTTCATTTTTTTGGTTCCGAAGTTTCTTCCGGTTTTTTCCAGAAACCAGCGTGCGCGGTACAATCCTGATGGTGTCGACATGGAGTTATGTCGCTGGTGCTAACAATGAGCTGAAAACTCACAACACAAGGAGTGATGGTCAGAGCGTTTGTAGACATGGGAGGCTGGTCTCACAGCTCACCAGCATGGGTGAAAATGTGGAGGGAACGTGATACTTTAGTTCCTTTTTCTGCTTCCCGAGTATTGGGCTGGCCTCGCCTGCCTGGGACGTCCCTGCCCAATTGACTGGGCCCCATCCCCTGTGAGGCGGAAAGGCCCCCGATTAAATTTGCTGCCGGAGCCGTTGCGTAGGAGATAGGAATTAGCATGTGGCTAACCCGAGCCGAGCGAGAGAGAGCGCGTTTGATCTCTCGGCACTTGCCGCTGCGAGCCGGTCCGGGGGCCTCGAGTTTCCCTCGGGCGGCTATAGTGCGGAGCACATGGCAGCCCGCCAGAGGAATAGAGCACTGTCAGCACCAGCAGGGCCGGGAGCAGCTCGCCCAGAGCCGGACGCAGCTGCAGTCCAGGTCGGCTGCCCCCAGCCCGGTACAGTGTGAGGAGCAGGCCAACCGCCGCGCGGGCGTTGGGACCCAGACGCGGCAAAAGCACCGCCAGAGAAGTGCAGCCTTGGAATGGAGAGTGTGATTTGCCGGATTTGAGGTGCGGGCGGACCGGCCCGGGCACAGTGCAGCCATCTGTCCAGCTGTCGTGGGGTCGTCCTGCTGCCGAGGTCATGTGATCTGCCACAGGTGCTGCACTATGCCCCCGGGAGATGGAGTCAAGGCTACACCCCACCCCCCCTCCATTCCTCACATTCTCCATCCTCAGCGATTTCCACCTCGTCTACAAATGGCACTGGCAGCACATTCTGAGCCTCGCTTGCTTCTGCGGACATGAACATGTGGCAGGTTACGAGCTTGGCTGTGGCCTGCTGTTTGTGGGCCTCGACAGCCGCGGCCCTTAGCTGTAAAACGGCGAGGTCGCTTTCAATATAACCCTCTGGTGAGAAAGAATAACATTTATGTTAATGATATCCACTGGATAACACTTTGATCTCCATACACCTGACAATTTAGGAGCAAATTTCCAAAACTCGCTCCGCACATTTTTTGTTGTTTTTGAGATGAGACCACTAAATTCTGACTTTCTAATCAGATGGTACAGCACTGGGAACCAAAGCAAACTCAGTCCTCAGGCCTCGTGTAATTCAATGAAGATCTGTTTGTTATGTGTCCAAAACTGAGGCTGCTCCGGGGCCTCTTACTCGTTCCGTGTACCCGGCTAAAGACACACAGGTATTGTGCCTTTCGGTCTTTTGGGGTCTCCCTCACGTGTTGCATTAATTTGAAAAGTAACTAAAGATTTTTCTGTTTAAGCAGACATTTGATTAGTGCCGAGGTGCCCTTTGCTTGTATTCTACTGTATTCTATTTTTTTAGTAGCATTTTTTTAATTTACTTGATGTTTACTTGTTCCCTTGTTTCGTCTCGATTGCACTGCTTTGGTGCTGCACAGCGCTTTGTGACCTCTTGTCTGGCAGAGGTGCTTTATAAATAAATTTTACTCACTTACTCACTGTGCGGCCCGGGACGGGCTCCAGGCTCCCGTGACCCTAACCAGGAGGAGCAGGTGCAAGATGGCTGTATTTCCTTCCTTATCCAAGTTTGTGAATCTATGTCTTTATATAGCTGTATATCTTAATGCGGTAATTCAGCACTTTGTTAACGGTGCTACTTGGATTTCAGCTGGCAGCCTTTGGATTCTGAGTCCATGTTCTTAACCACCACACCTCGCAGAGCCTTGCTGACTTGCTTACACGGGGCTGTACATTTTGGCTGCTGGAATGCGCCCCACGCGTGTGCCACCAGCTTACGAGTGCATCTCTCCAAAGGACTTTACCTCACTTTCCCCCTCTGATAGCAAGTTAATGCCCCTGGTGGGCAGCGGCGGGGGGGGGGGGGAGGGGCCGTGATCTGTGTAATAAAAGCAGTAGGGGGGGCAGGAAGCTGAATGTTTCATTAACTAATTGGGAGGTATTTTGGTCTTTTTGGCAACCTGGGCATCAAGCATCATGCCCCCCCCCACCAGCCTGCTGAAAGGACTTTATTATACTTCAAAAAGGACACAGCCAGCAGGGCTTGAAATGACAGCTCCCGAACTTAAAGAAACATCATTTATCACCCCGCGAGACACCTGCAGGTGTGACCCCTGTTCCTGCTGCCTAATTGACACCCCGGCAGAATGCAGTCAACCCCCCCCCCGCTCTACCCCTGACAGCGACCTCATGCCAGCCTGTCAGGATAGCTGCATGGAGGCAGCGACCCGTCGCTTCACAAAGGCGGGCACGGGTGGCACGGGCGTCGTCGGGGGCATGCTGTTTCTGTCAAATGAGGAGAGGTCGCCAGGAACTTCGATACTGCCCCCCCCCGTAGTCGCTTCTCTGTCACTCCAGCAGGCATGCTTCCTCTGCCCTTGTCGTGGGGCACGGGGCGAGGGACTTCAGAATGCCATGGGTCCATAGCTTCCCACCTGTGCTTACCTTAGATCTGCTCCGAGGGCTTTGCTGCCCCACTCTCCTCCCATGTCAGTGCCCCACTCTCCTCCCATGTCAGGGCTTTGCTGCCCCACTCTCCTCCCATGTCAGTGCCCCACTCTCCTCCCATGTCAGTGCCCCACTCTCCGCCCATGTCAGGGCTTTGCTGCCCCACTCTCCGCCCGTGTCAGGGCTCTGCTGCCCCGCTCTCCACCCGTGTCAGTGCTCTGCAGCTCCACTCTCCTCCCGTGTCAGGGCTCTGCTGCCCCACTCTCCACCCGTGTCAGTGCTCTGCAGCTCCACTCTCCTCCTGTGTCGGGGCTCTGCTGCCCCACTCTCCTCCCGTGTCAGTGTGCTGCAGCTACCGGTTAAAGTTTTAAAGGGGCAGTTTTGGTAAACATTCCTGAGAGGCAGTGCTGGTGCGGCTCCAGATCTGCAGCCGAAGGGGACAGGGACGAAGACGGGGACAAGAAAGGGACGGCACAGGGAGCAGGGACCTGTTACCCCTCCCATCCCTGTGAATCGGGGCAGTGTTGCTCTTCTCTGATTCTGGGGCCTTGGCCTAGCAGTTCTGGCTCAGGGACACACCTGTGCAGCTAGCGCACGGCTAACAATGAGGCAGTCACATGGGGATCGATGGTGGGGCCTGAGAGCAAACAAACAGCCGGTCCTTATCTCTGAGGGCTGTGATGTGGCCCCTGTCTCGGCTAGTGGGCTGTGCGAGGTGGAACTCCTGCCCAACTCATTCTCTTTTAGAAAACAAGCCAGAAAATATAACTTAGCTCTTGCGAGGCAACTGAGACTGAGACTTCCCTAGACCTGCTGGCCAACGGCAGCCATTGATCGTCTTTTATATCATTTTTTTCTGTTTCAGGCCATACTGAATCTCCCAAAAAATAACAATGAAGCCCAGTTCTCACGCTAAGGGAAGCCATCAATCTGTCCTGTGTAAACTCTGTCAGCCAACTGACGCAGCGGTGAGGAAATCTCCGTAAATGGGAGTGACAAATAACCTGCAGATAGCAGGCGGCCTGGCCTGGCCTGGCCTGGCTGGCTTGACCGCTGAGACACTTTGCTGGGACTCGGGCAGTGGGAGCTATTGGCTGGGCTGGCCGTTGGCTTTTTGACACGGTACCAGAGGGGGCGACAGTGTATCACTGCTTACCTCTGACTTCTGGCCGACGCTTTTTTTGGGGGGGGGGGAGGTGTTGGCTTCCTTTGAGCCTGAGCCGTCCTGCGGTGGCCTTACTGGCCTGCACCTGCCCCACAGATGGGTGGGAGAGCTCGGCTCACCCCTCTGCTCCATGCCATCTCCTACCATCCAACGGTGCAGTGCCATGTGTCCCGATTTACACACGCAAACCCAAGAGAGTCCAACTACGCCAGATTTCTTTAAAGCAAAAAGCACAGTGCTGAATAAAAGAAAAACACCTTTATTCAAGTATGTTACCTTTTAAGTGGTTCTGCGGGAATGTAGGCAGCGCTCACTAAATCCGTGAAGTGAATGTAGAGTCCAGATCTGCATTAACCGTAATGAATGCATGTGGTGTTTGTCTTGCAGATGAAGAGAAATGTGCAGAGTCCCTTTTTGCTTCTGCTGAATGGGTCATTCATTTCTGCAGCAGGCTGTTTACATCGATTCACAACGGGGCACAATGTGTCAGACTATCAGGCTCGATAAAAGTAAAGGCAGGGGTAAAAAGGAGACATTTCTGTATGCGCAAAATGACAGGCAGGATGATTTGACGGCTTTACTTTAGGTCAGTCGTCACTGGCACTCGTTGAACACGGGGTCGCGTAATTAGAAGCATGTACGAACAAGTGGCTTGGAGTGGGTTTATTTTTAAAAATCGAGAATGTTTCGAGAACGTCCTGTCCAGGGCAGCGCAGGATCCAGGGACCTAACTGTGAAAATCATGTCACTCGCTGGGTCCTGTTACATTGCAATTAGGATCTCTCATCGTTACCGAAGCCTGCCTCGTCCCGCTGGTGCTCACTCTCGCAGAAATATCTCTTGTGTCATGTTCAGCTCTGTCAAGCGACCCGGCGGGGTATAAGGTAAAACGAGAATGTCAGTGGTATGAAAGCGTTGGGCGACTTAAAAGAGACGGTTTTAAACGCAACCCCCTGCCACCTCCTACTTTAGAAGGCCGATGTTTTTTTCCCTCCTATGTTGTGTGAGTGAGTATTTATTACCCCCAGAAACCTAAAAATCCACGCTGATGTAGCTCACTCAAAGAAGCCAAACACGACAGATGACAGATCAAGTTGCCAGCAAATTGAAATAGATGCCTATCAACCTTCAGCATTAGCTGAGGACTTGGATGAGGTTTTCTTTATGGCTTTTTATGTGGGACCAGTCAGGAGAGGAATACAGTGTTGTCTACCAAAGATGAGATGGTGATCGAGCCTGGGGGAGGATTTGCTCTGTAAAGAACCGTAAAAACTGAGTCTGCTCCTGTCACCTTGCTGGAGAATCTCTGCTCCTGTCACCTTGCTGGAAAATCTGCTTCAGGGACCCAGCGTTTTGATGGACCGATTTGTGGTGTTCTACGTCTTTCCACAAACACAGCTCCCTGTGCCTTTCTTTCGAGCCATCAGGGCCTTTGAGAGGACTGGGGATATGAACCCGCTGCAGTTTGTCTTAGTCCTGAGGGGGTGTTTTCCATCATGACACGTTTAAGGGCGAACGGGCTCCACGACCCGGCGGGCAGCTTGAGTTTCCGCACGCTGGCCTCCTGCGGCTGAGCCTCCTAGGAGGAGAAGCAGCTGTCAGCCACCGGGAAGCGCTCGTCCTGCTGGACTCTCTTCCTGGCTGCTGTTGGAGCCCCGTGAATTTCCCATGAAGATTCTGCAATCACAGGTGTATTATACTGGATCAGAACCTGGACCAGATCACAAGGATGAACGTGTCCAGACTGCTTATTCTAAAAACCCCTGAAAGATCTGGAATATGTCACCCAAAGACCTGCGTGTTCGAGGCCATGGCAGGCAATAGGGGGTCATGCGCACCCCCCATTTCTAGCTTTCTGTATCTAACCCTGTTAAGCTAAGTTTACCCAGTCTCCTACTTGTAATGGTACAACCCCCATGCCACTTCTGCTTCTGAAGGATGGTTCTGACAGTCCTGTGACCTCTCACTCTTCAACCACGTGGCGGGTCCCCTGGGGCAGGGCTGTTCTCCGGCATTGCACACTGATCCGCTCGCATTGGGTCAGAGGTAAGTTGATTCAGTTGCTGAACCTATGCTGGAGAACCTCAGGTCTGCACATATCTCCAAAGTAACAACAAACCTGGGCAGCAGGAGGAAAGAATTCAATCAGCCAGACGGTAATAACTTCCTCCTGCTCTTCCCCCATTCCTTTTAAAGGCACGTTTTGTGAAAGCGGAAGCCCAGGCTGCAGAAGGATATAACACGCACATATAAATAAAAAACAAAGGCAGGTTGCCAGCTCCAGTGACAACATCCCCTACCCTTTGTCCCTAAGGTCTTTATCAAAAAAAAAGTTTAAAAACAGGTAATAGAAAAGATTGAGCGGACATTAAAGGGGATAGGCTTTGGTTTTCATCCCTTATAAACCCTGCAATATTAGTTTTAATATCTGCCACGGCACTATTCTCCAAAGGTCAAGGAGCACATGGCCATCTTCACACAGTGTGGCGAAAATGCAGGTCACCCTTGGAAGTGGGTTAGATGCTGAAGAATAAGTCCAAAGCCAGCCCCCCTCCCCAACATGCCTTTCTCTCCCCTGTCTCTATAGTGCTCTCTCTCTCTCTTTCTCTGTAGATGCATTGTATTGTAACGCATCTGGCACCATTCCAGCGCCTTGATTCAAAGCTGTTCCTCTTATTGAATTTTATCCAGGAGCGATATCATAACCTCAAAAGACTACCATTACCCAGAGGGCCGCGGGTGGAGCCGCTCAGCCGTGACTCTCCCCAAGATGTGAGAGAGGCAACAATTGCCGTTTGACTACCCGGGACCTGTCAGAATGCCTCGTCCGGGCAGACAAGTTTTTTACATACCTGCGGCCCCCCCCCCCCCCCGAAGCTCCCCAGTCCTTGCCCAGTGCTCCCAGTCCAAAGTGATTGTCCCCCTTATTGCCTCCAAGCAGGTGCTGACGCCCCAGAAAACTAAAAAAGAAAGAAAATGCTAGAAAAGCAAAAAATCTGACAGCGAGAGGCATCAGGAGAGAGAATATTGAGGTGATGCTGCTAGGGCTGGGCCGAGACTGGTGCTCCGGGGGGACCCTGTGAGGTTTCAGTCGGAAATCTGGTGCTTTTTGCTACTGGAGGATGGCGTCTCCGCCTGACCCATGACACTTATGGCCAGCACCCCACGCATCAACGCTGGGGACCGAATTGTAGCTAAGCAATAAATCAATTCTACTATCAAGAGAGGCTGGCTAAAAACGGAAATTATATATGATAAAGGTTTGGGTGTTTTCTCTCTGTGTTTCCCTCTACTGACCTTGGTCACCTCTCTATACAGAAGCCCTCCACAGCAGAACATTCTGCCACCACAGTCTCAGGGTAGAGTAATTACACCCCCCACTGATTGTTGCAGTAGGGGAGCTGCCAACACCCCCCCATCCCCCACAAGGAGCTGCTAGGCAGATGGGGGAGCCGTACCCTGCCCTCCCCCCCCAAGCAGCTGCGAGGGCCATGCGTTGAGTTCCACGCTCGGCTAAGGGAGCCTCCTGTGTTTGTGTACAAGCAGGCGTAAACAAGCCTCTCAGAGAGACACAATGTACCCCCCCCCCGCGTGCTGTTAATAATGCATGTTTGGGTGAAACTCCTGCAAGCCACCAGCAACCACAGACTGGTTAGGAGTCCGGCAACATCTCTTTGAAGAGGTGCAATTGCACATCGTTGCCGGGGGTGAGAAAGGAGGCCCTCTCCCCACTGTGGCTTTCCAGACGTTGACTGAACCTCACGGCGAACGAGGGGCCTATCTGCTCCCCCCGTCACGTCTGGACATCAATGTGAATCGTTCTCTTCTTTGAAGAAGCAGGACCTCTGTTAGACGTTAATGAGTAAATCAGGAAGCGGGAAATGACAGTCAGCTGCTGAAATCAACCAGTAGGATCTGTAGGTGAAGCTGGCCTGGTTCACCTGTACACAAAAGAGCCTTTGTTCTACCGAGCCCCCGAGACCAGTGGCCCTGCAGTGAGACTGCCTTTCGTGATGACCTCAGAAGGTCTTGTGATTTATTAGGGCCATGACCATGAGCTGCATACCTGTATCTGACATTGATTGGATTAACTGTACTTTGGAGCCTTCTCACCCAGCTTTGGAGCCTGGAGCAGAGGACCGAAGGGAGCATTGGACCTGAAGTGGGTCTAGGGGGCATTGTGGCGCCTCCCCTGCTAACTAAGATTTTAAACGAGACTACGATAGTGAATTGGTAATGATTCTATAGGCAATGCGAGGTAATAAATCTGCAAAAATGGGGGTAGCTGTGGCTGATCAAAAGACCGGTGGCTCATCTGTAGCCACAACTGTCACCCAGCATGTTCATCCCGCTGGGTTCCTAGTTGGACAAGCCAGAAACCACACATGTGGACTCCGAGATGCCTTCATGGAGATGCAAATCCCATATGTCAGTATTCTCGTGTCGCATTACGTCATGCCATTCCTCGGTCACAGTTTCAGGTACAGGGTGGGGTGGGGGGCATGCCTTGTGAGTAATGGCCACTAAAAGCCCTGTGATTTACATGGCCGGAGGAATGTGGCGCGATGGGAGCTCTCCCCACCACTGAGATCAAAGGCCCATGCCCGTGGTTGAGTCCAAACAGGGTCGCTTGGTTATTTCAGGAGAAAGGCGAGAGCTTTGGGTGTGGCGTTTCACTCGAGCCGCTCTTGATCTGCGATGCGCTTGGCCGAGGACAAGATGTCGTTTTGCAAGCTGCACACATGTAACTCCGAGGGTATACAATCTAATGTAACCATGTAACTCCGAGGGTATACAATCTAATGTAACCATGTAACTCTGAGGGTATACGATCTAATGTAACCATGTAACTCTGAGGGTATACAATCTAATGTAACCATGTAACTCCGAGGGTATACAATCTAATGTAACCATGTAACTCCGAGGGTATACAATCTAATGTAACCATGTAACTCAGAGGGTATACGATCTTATTGGAGGACCGCTTTGAATATTCATGTGGGGGCTCAGTCTGTCCTCGCTGGGATGTGTGCGTGAACATGCCATAATTACGCCGGTAATTTATATGGCTGTAAAACTGCACCGTCTGCTCCAGCATGAGTAAACCCTAATGTAAACCAGATCGTCATGCAGATTCAGACACCCTGAGAGAGGGCATGACCTTTGCATTGCTCTCACCCCTGCCCCCCCAAGGAATGCTGAAATCCACTGTCCATATTACCAGCCAACAGGATGGGGTTCCTGGCAATATTACTTGATTGTTTATGCTCCGAAGCCCTGTTTTTAGTTCACTGTTCCCACAGGTGGCATTCTCCACTTTACTGCCATGGACAGTTGCCCAAACACCTTGCTCACCACCCTCTTTCCTGGAGGAATGGTAGTCGGGGATCACTTGGCTCGTTTAAGTGGCCTGTTACGACTTCACAGGGACAGAATACCCATTTAAAGCTTGATAAGCTGGAGGCACAGTCATTCTCTGTGTGTTAAGAGCAGAGATATTCAAATGTGAGGGTCCCACAGGGATGGAACTTGTCTAAGGACTGTGGCCCCAACTTGGGTGGGTAGAACATCTGCCCCAAATCCATCCCGTAAGTGTCAACTTGACAGGTTTAAGACGCTTAAGCACTAGGTCCATCACTGCTCACAGGGTTGTCTTCAAGACCTCCCTGCTCCAGTGCAAATTTGTGGTGTGAAGCTGTTTGTGAGTTTAGGTCCAGGCAGGAGGCCCAGGTGGTGAGAAAAGGTCACCTAGCACAAGAAGCCAAGAAGGCAGTAAGCAGAAACCCGACTTTTATCGTTATGGTGTAAATTTGAACGTTAAAGTAATACAATAAATATTCTGATAATGGTAGAATCACTAAATACAAATATAGATATGGAGTGATATTGGTTGCCCTGGGATTAATAGACTTCATAGCCCATGAAGCCGTCGTGTTGACAGGTCTTGTTCTTTGTATCATTCTGTTACATCTTTGTAAAGAGGCTGTGATGCTGTCAGCACTGGCGGAGGGAGCCTGCGCTGGGCCAGCGAAGGGAGCCGCACTGGGATAGATGGAGGGAGCCTGCGCTGGGCCAGCGAAGGGAGCCGCACTGGGATAGATGGAGGGAGCCTGCGCTGGGCCGGCGGAGGGAGCCCCACTGGGATAGATGGAGGGAGCCTGCGCTGGGCCAGCGAAGGGAGCCGCACTGGGATAGATGGAGGGAGCCTGCGCT
>JAODKN010000063.1:6701077-6712746 GCA_026774425.1 Petrocephalus zakoni
CCCCCCCCGCCCCCCCCCCCCCCCCCCCCGCCCCCCCCCCCCCCCCCCCCCCCCCCCCCCCCCCCCCCCCCCCCCCCGCCGCCCCGGGGGGGTGTAGAGGATCTGCTGAAGAGCCATTGGTGAAGGGTGGGTGGGACAAAAAAGCTGGCACATGGATCACAGGAAGAGAAATATGGGGTGTACAGGGAGGAGAGCCCAAGTAGGTGGATTTTGCAGTGATGACACCACGATCTGGCCCTGCTAAGCCACCAAGCTTGGTAGAGGTGTAGACAGAACAAATTGAGTGACCCATGCGTGGTTGTCGGATACCATTTTAGCATTCACTTTTTACTGTATCCCCATCAACAAGCTTAACCAGACCATTTCTGACTCAAGCCGGGCCACTGGGGGTGGAGAGCTGAGGGGGAATTCGACACGATCATTTAAGCACGTTGCCATCAGGTGGAAGGTGCTAAGAAAGACCCCGTGTGCAGATGTCCCTGCATCACAGCTGCATCAGCCCCCTCCCCAGCTGTGCCTGGTCTGCCTTCTGACAGTGCACCATTGGCGTGCCTCAGACCCGAACAGCGAGGGATGTCTCCAGCAGCATAGGACATTGCTCTAGGATGTCCAACTGGCTTAATTTGCAGCCTCGGCCCATATGCTACTGCTGCTGTGGGGATGAATGTAAATACCGTTGATTAGTAGCCCTGATCTATATACTATTGCCGGGGCCAAATATAAACAATGGTGATTGGTCGTCTTAGCAGATACGCTGTTGCAGAGATGACTGTAGGCAAGTCTAAACAGTGGTGATTGGTCGCTGTGGTTCATATACTGTTGCAGACGTGGCCGTTGGAAAGTTTAGACAAAGGTGATTGGTTGCTTTGACCCCTGTACTTCTGCTGTGATGTCTGTGGGTAAATATGCACATAAACAATGGTGACAGAATGTGCTCAGACTGAAAGTCATCCTGAGCCTCCTGCTGGGTGACGGGACGCCTGCAGTCGGCCCGCTTTGATGTCGGAGAGCAGCCTTAAGCATTGTCAAAACCTTGCATGCCATTTGGGTGGGAAACTGTCCGTGACCTGGAGTGCTTAGCGCTTACGCGCTTCCTCCATTACCAGGATGGAGGCATGCATGCTTGTCTCAGTTCAGGGGGGAAACCACCAGGCTATAGTAAATGGGCCATACCAGATAGGTGAGAATCAGTTACCCCCCGCCCCAACACACACTGTTTCTCTTTCTCTCTCAGAGGGAGTGTGGGGATTGGGAGCTGGTAGATGTTTCTGGCCTTCCAAAATCCAATTGTTTATCTCCCACCTCCTTGTGGGAGATAAACCTGTAGTGTTTTTACATTAGACATTCTCGTCTGGCGCTAAGAGCAGGATGGGGCAATTAAAATAAAAAAAAAGACATCTAGCTAAGTTTTTCGTAGGAGAAAAGCATCTCTATCCCAGAACGCTGTCAGAGGGCCAAGTACATAAATCAGCAAGGTGAGCGGGAAGGGATCCAGGAGGCAGTTATGCTGAACGCCTTCGCAGGTGTGAGGAGCGTTAGCACCGGAATGGGAAAATGCTGATATGCAGGGTCGGTTCTGGTACCGGAGGACACAAGTTGTGATTGGGCGCTCGACAGAACGGGCTTCCAAATGCGTCCCTGTGCTTGTCATTGTGCTTGATGTGCTGGGAGCAAACACGCTAGGAATTCCACCCCTTCCTCAAGCCACTGGCCAATCCCGCAGCGGAATGGTGCCAGTCATAGTCGTCGCAGTCAGCAGTCACCACTAGTTGATCTGGGGTTTAGTCTGCACTAAGGAGGAATGCTGAGAGGTGTGGGGAATCCCGGGGGGAAGGGGGGGGGGGGGGTGCAGCAAACCAGTGAGCCGCCAGCTCTTCAGAGCATCCATGCTAAAGCTCCAAGGTTGCCACCCAAGGGTAGCTTGCCAGTTTGTGGATCCAAGGCCACAGTGGCAGGTTCCTCTCTGTATGCAGTCACACAGAGATTCCGAGCCAGAGCTGGAAGGCAAAGCCCCCCCAAACACAGGACCCAGCTTGCCTAGTTACGCTATTATAACCATTTGTTTTGAGCACCATTTAACACCTAATTTATGACAGACGTGTCCGACTCCGGTCTTGGCGTCCGCGTCCCTGTGTTTGCTCATCGTGTGTGGTGATGAGTTGGAGCGTTTCAATCTGTGCTGGTCCCACCGTGGGCAGAATACCAGCACTGCCCTAATGGAGACTGGAGACTGGTTTGGTTTCCATTCTCTTGGTATGGCTGAGCTCTAAGACCTGGGCTCAGTGAAAGTGCTGGTTCTGTACTGCTGCAGAATACAGTACCTTGATTCAGCGTTATATTATGGGACTATAGAATGAGGGAGACGTGGGGGTCAAAGTTTGGGATCTGGAATCCATCAATCTGCTAACTACTCATCCTGGTCTGGGTTGCAGAGAGGTCTGGAGCAAATCCCAAGCAGCATAGGGAAGAACACTTGGGTATTGAGGATTTTGACCTACGTCACTGTTCCCATAATGCTTTACACCTGCCATCGTCACATGATCTGTGACATCAGCTCCAAAACCACTATATCCTGGACTGGATGCCAGTTCATCATAGGGACCACACACACACACACACACAATGACACTATAGACCGCAATTCAGAGACGTCAGTTAGACTAACTACTAACTAGACTCTTCAGCCTGCCCTCAAATCAAAGCACATTCAGAGATAACGCGCACAAGATGGGGAGAACATTTAAACCCCAACCCTGGAGGTATGCAGTGAAACCACTAGCCACTGAGCCACCATATTTATGTCATATATCTGACATATATATTTGAATTTGTCTTATTCATACCCAGCTGAGCTTAATGTAATAATGCAAAAGAACATGCCAGAGATTTTATGTGAGGGAAAAAAATAACTCTCAAGGAGCTGTAGGAGGATTCTAGGCCAGCCTTGCATCAGCCTTAATACCACCCTGTAATTCAGCAGATTGCTAACAACAGAGGCCACCAGGTGAATATACCTCCTGACACTGTGTAATGACTTTACACACGTATTAATCCTCCGCCTGGCAGCTCCTCAGCACCATGGGAGTATGTCTTTGAGAGTCTGATATCTCCACCACATCTTCTCAGGGCAGAACAAGCATGAAACTGAGACACCTTTGAAGAATCAGATTAATACCACGTGAAATGTTTTGGCCCTGCCTTATTGAGACGGACTTTTTAAAAAATGGTATTTCGTGCATTTCCTCCAAATGGCACGCAGAGGTCGGCCATTTGTTTCGGCCATATGTCTTTGGATGAAAGACATTTAACTTTTGAAGTAATATAGCACATTTGGCCTCTTGTGCGCCGCTGGGAATGGGTTGATCACCATGTTGACTAACAGCTGTTGCCCCGTGTTAAATTCTCTCTTCACATTTTCTCCTCTAATGATCCAGCGTGAGCCTGCATCAGGCAGATATTTCTGTACATCCTGGTCGATGTCAGGCAAGGGTTCTCCTACAGTGTCGTCATGGGGCACATCATGGCCAGGTTTGAAAGAGAAGGTCTGAGAAGAATCTGTGGGCATGGAATTGAAACACATCCCGGTAGTGGAGGTGATCATGTCGGCTTCCAAAGCGCTCACGGAGGACGTAAGCAATGGTGGTGTACTTGGGCCAAACAAGCCAGGCTTCTCTCTAGCTCTCTGATCCCCTGCCTTGGGGTCTGGTGGTAATCTGCATTATTCATGAGCCCCAAAAAGCCGCAGTTCCCCGTAACCTTGCGAGCGGTCAGTCGGCTTGGCGCGCCCCCTCCCCCCCCCCCCCAGCCCAGCGTGTCGTCAGGAATAAACAGACGAGCGACGCCGGTTCTTCTGGTCACTCGCTCACCTTTTGTCCCTTATCTGCATCAGTCACCATAATTACACCGAAAATGGAATCTGCCGGGGAGTGACATTGGGGAGACAAATGGACCCCCCCGGCCCTCTCCATCCCTCTCTCCCATCAAAAAGCAGAAAGAGCATTCCTGGTGATGGATTCGCCCCTAATCGAAACAATTTGCTTAGCTTCCCAGCTGGACCTCATGTGCTTCTGATTACGGCCCGCTATTTAGTTCCACAAAATTACATGCTGCTTAATGGAGTTTTAATGGTTATAGGTTTTTCTGCTTTTTAATGAGGTTCACCAGTTGGTTGCTAATGCCCTGCGGATATTTGGCAATTGTCCCACACATTTTTTTTTCTTTCTTCAAGTTACCAGTTTTTATTTTATTTCTTAGCCGCATAAAAAGCCAGCAGAAGAGTGATTAGGGATCGTCTGGTGCTAGACTCTTTTCAAAATACCTCTCTGCCTAATTGCGATCCCAGCAGTCAAATAATTTTGTCATTAAGCATTTAATCACATCCCTGCCAGAGTTTCCTTTCCACCTCCTTGTTTATGGGTGTTAGTGTTTCAAGCCCCGCCCACCCTCCCAAGACCGTCTGCATTTTTTTTAGCAGCAGTTACAAGAATTTCCGACAACGGCGTTAATCTCCAAAGCAAGTCAGCTTGGGTGACGCTGGGTGAGATCCTGCTGAGAGAAGAGGCTGAACCCAGCCCTTGTCCACAGCCTCCAACCAGGCAGGGGCCATGGCTGGGGGAGAAGCCTCCCCAGGCAAGGAACTTGCCCTTAATGGGAGCATAAACAGCTACTTTCTGATGAGTGCCTGTTTACGGGGCCCAGTTAAGCTCCAGACGGCTGAAGCTCTCACTGTTAAGACCCACGAGAGTGGCTGAGGGTGGAGGTCTTTCGGCAAGGTTCTGACATTGCTGGACCAGCACTTAACACCAGCGCATCAGGGAAGAACAGTGCATTGAGATCATGAGAAAGCAGTCTGTTAAAATATCTGATGCTCTTTAAAAATGTATTCCACTGTTTAACACGATATTTTTCTGACTGCTCATTTGGGCACTTTCACACTGCAGGAACCAGAACCATTTTCTGGAACCAGGAATTTTGTTTTGCGTTCACAGCCCAGGAACTCAGCACGATTGTAGTTCCTCTGGAAATTCCAGACCCTATTTTTAGTCCTTACTCCAGACTAGGAACTTTTCAAAAGTACCGGCATTAACTTGGAAGTTACGCAGAAAAAAGTAAGAAAAGGGGAAAAGAGATAGAAGTAAAGGAGCAAAAACTGAGCTGATGGAATTATTTTTGTATGTCAGTTACATTAATGAACATGCATCTGCTTGCACCTCCTACAGTACTTGTGATGTACCCAGGAACTAGGTTCTGGAACTTTGGTGCAAAAGTGCCCATTCAGTAGTGCTGTGGCTCGGGGGTTAGGGTAAGTACTCTCTGTCTTCTCACTCCCTAAAGTGTTCCCAGTGTGTCAACACGTCTTTGGTATTTCTCTCCTCGCTAAGAATTCATCCTGTCTTTGCAAAATGTTCTGATCATGTCATAAAAACTTTCCAAAAGTCTTTACAAAATAATATACTTGAAATTTCACAATATTTACATCCAAATTTACATGCAACACAAGCTTTCACACGTAATGGGTGACTTGGTCATATTATTATATGCAATTAAACTGAGCACAGTCATGTAAAACTGCATAGCTGTGCCAGCGGGAGTCTGTGCGACTTCACAGAGACGGCGCACAGCCTGTATTGCGGCTGTGTCGTCTCCCCGTTGAGAGAAGATTCAGGCAGCTAAATACGCACAATGTAGGGTTACAAATGCAGGGCTGGATTTGACTGGTGTGACCTGGTTTTGAAAGCTCAGGAAAGCCCACATGGCCACAAAATGCCATGAGAGCCAGAGGACGGTTCGATAGGCGGGGGCAAAGCTGCCAGCCTGGTGCGTAGTAGTGAGGCATTTATCCTGCTACACCTGGAGGGACACTAGTCACGGGGGGATGAGAAAGAGGTCTTCCCATCTGGGTCGGCCAAAGCATGCCTCTAGCTGTACCAGATTTAAGTCGGGTCTGAATATTCGCTAACTCGACAATAAGATTTTGGCACAGGGGAAAACAGATGGGGGAAAAGAACACTCTGGCAACTCACTAAAAAATGTACGGAGACATGGTTATATGAAAGACTGCATGAGCCTGACCAGGAGAAGCCAATGAGAGATGGAAGACATTATATTAAAGATTTATACCTGTTACAGAATATGATAATAAAGCAATTTACTCCCTGTGTTTTAAAAATCAACTATAATACGAAATAATACGCATGAATCGACCATAACCAGAGGGAAGTCTGTGTAACAGGTTACAACATTGACCATACTTGAGATGTTAAAGGAAGCTGACGTATTGCGGGGCTTGTAAGTATTAGTCATGATTTCTCCCCACTAGGCCTGTTTCACACATGCCGTCAGGGCCGTGACAGGGCAGTGACAGGGCTGTGACATGGCTGTGACAGGTATGTGACAGGGCTATGACATGGCTGTGACATGGCCGTGACAGGGAAATGACATGGCTGTGACAGGGCTGTGACAGGGCTATGACATGGCTGTGACAGGGCTGTGACAGGGCAATGACATGGCTGTGACATGGCTGTGACAGGGCTGAGACAGGGCAATGACATGGCTGTGACAGGACTGTGACAGGGCAATGACAGGGCTGTGACATGAATGTGACAGGGCTGTGACAGGTCTGTGACAGGGCAATGACATGGCTGTGACAGGGCTGTGACATGGCTGTGACAGGGCTGTGACATGGCAATGACATGGCTGTGACATGGCTGTGACAGGGCTGTGACATGACTGTGACATGGCTGTGACACGGCTGTGACAGGGCTGTGACAGGGCTGTGATACTTCCACGAAGGCCAGTGACTCCCACATTACATCATAATTGTTCCTATTCAGACAGATGGATGTTTGCCGATTCAAGTGTTTTGCTCAAAGGTACAAAAGAAGTTCCCACATCTTAGGATTTGAACCTGTGTATGCTGCAGGTTTGGGGCTGGGTCCCTTCCACCTGAATCCTTTGTCACTTTTCAGTAGGGTAAGTTATTGTAAGGAGACTGTCTTTGCCCCGCCTCCTCCTGTTTGACCAGTTTGGCATCTTAAAAGTGCATGTCTCGTGCACACCTTCCTGCATTAGCTGTATCCTGGCTTATGTCACAAGCCTTTGCAAAACACCCTGCCTGTCAAAACAGGAAAATAATCTGCGTTCGAAATGTTTAAGTAAAGCGCCGGTTTACATGTGCCGGACACACACTCCAGGCAGCGGGAAGACATCGGACGAATACGTCAGAGGGACATGGCGGCAGGAGGCTGCTGATACTGGAAACCCTGCATAGCATAACATACGCTGGATCTGGTGGTGATGCTGAGGGATGCTTGAGGGGGGGGGGGGTCTCGGTCCTTCCTGCCGCGTCCCAGCAGCTGTAGAGGGCAGTAAGAGACTGCAGCTGGCCAAGGCTCCGAGGATGTGGGCTGAGGAAAAGGGGGCAATTAAGATAGGAATGATAGTGCTCTGGGGGCATTGTAGGGCTCTCATTCTGTTTTTTACCCCCCCCCCCTTTTTTTTTCCTGACAGCATGTTATCTTTTTACATTATGTTCCCCCTCATTTTGACGATAAATCACCACATCAACGGGCCGGCGCTGAAAGTGAAATACTATCACAGGCAATTCCTGGCAGAATAAATGCCGCCTGCCCCTCTACACAATAGAGACCAGAGGGGGGGATGGGGGGGGGGGTCGATTAAAACTGACAGCGTGAGTCGTTCACTTTACACAGCCGTTTTCAGCAGAGATGTATTGCGGCCTGACGTTTTGATCGCTGGATTGGGGGTCTGTGCGTCGCCGAGGCGCGACGTCTGGCCCGACATGTGATGTTTCCGCACTCGTCATTCAGAGAGAGGAATAATTCACGTCTGTCGTGGCGGAAGAACGAGCCGGGACCGTTCCCCGCACCTTTGAAGAGGGGTGTGAGGCTGCAAGGGAAGAACTTCACAGCCGCTTTGAGGATGTGCATCCTGGAAGGGCTGCAAAACACAGGGCCGCTTTTGGCCGGCAGATGAATGGCACGGCGTGTGAAAGGCCGTCCGGCCGCGGTCCAGGCGCCGGGCCCCTTGTGGGCTGCGGTCAAACGCCGTGCCGTAAACAGCAGAGCCGGTGCCGTGAACCGCACATGTTTTTTTAATTGGCAATGGGACGACTCCTTGGCTCTGATCAGCTGCCAAGTGCCAAGTCTGGAGCAGACGGCGGTTGACGTAGTTTGTGCCGTACGGCATCGTTGTGACCAGCCAGCACAAAGAAGTTGGGCCCGGAGTAGATCCAGTTAATGGGCGACTCCTGTTCCTAACCATCGGCATTATAGTGTGGGCCTCTTGCCAAGATCGGACGGCTCCTTTCACAAAAACGGCCACAAAGTATGAGAAAGTAACAGGCCAGGAGCTTTGCAACTAGGGGGGAGTAACGCTGCACGTATTCCAGCTTCACATGGAAGTCAGACGAAGGCTTCTCCGACCTCCCAACGGCTGCCATAGTGAATCGCTGGAAGGTGGCCATGAAAATGTGGCCATTCCCGCCACCCGCTCCAACGTTTCTCTTTTTTCTGCACAGGAAGCACTCTTCCTCAAATAGCCGCCCTCATTCATGAAAGCTTCTCTGAGCCAATAAGACATAGCCGAGTCGATGAAAGCCGGAAAACCCTGAAATCAGAGCTTGGACGGGATCCGGGAGCGAAAGCCGGTGAAATCTACATATTCCGCTGCTCCAAGTTCCTGCTCCACAAGATGTTTGGGTTACCCTGCATTTAATACTATTCTAATGTTTTCAGTAGGATTTTTAAATAAACATTTCAGCTATTTATTTTGTTAAGATTTATGGCTTTCATTGGATAAAGTGCACCTTGTTCCATAGGAAACCTTGTGAAAAAAAACAGGCGATACTTCTGCTCTAGAAGAGTGTTTCAATAGAAGGCAATCTACTTAATTTTCTATAAAGGCTCCAATTTCTTTCTTATGCCTTTCAGGGAAGGAAGTCCTCTTCCATCTAGGTCAACATTCCCTTTTGAGTGAGGATCACGCAAAGGCTGCTTCAGTGCAAGGTGGGTTGACTTTATTCCCATCTTCTCCTAAAAGGGAGCCACCGAGCAAACTCAACCTCAACAGAGGAGAGGATGCGGAATTTTAGTACTTTGTATTTAATAAAACAAGACTGATACGAAATGAATCTGAGAAATGGAAGCACATCAAGCCTTGGCAGGATTCTGGAAGGCGGTCTGGACGGCTCTTGTGCGTGCTGATTAGATCAGGAATCTGCCTGTTCCAAGCTCATCATCATGTTTCCTGTCATCTGATTTGATAACCCACGTAACTAATTTTAAAGCCCTTTCTAATTGGATCTAAGTAACCTCATTACCCAAGCTTGGAAATGAGATGTGGCAGAGGTTTCTTTGACCGCACATTCATGGAACGTGGTGCTGAGTCTTTCTGCACAAAATGGCAGGCTCTTCCCAGGACTCTGGGACATGACAGTGTTGGCACATTGGTGCTCAGAGATCACCCTCTTCAGTGTCTCCTGGCTTCCCAGCATCTCAAGGCTCCAGCCTCCCTTTGTAACCCACAGCAGCATCAGTTTGGCCGATTACTGCCGTGGCTCATTCCACACCACCCGACACCCCCCCCCCCCATCTTATTAAAGAGGTGTCCATTAATAGGCTTTGGTACGGTTTTACATGCTGGGGGGCAATGTCTAAGTGCTTATGGAATTATATATTTAGACATGCTGCCATAAGCCATAAAACATCAAGTCACAGTACAAAAGTGGATTTGTTGTCAGTCTGGGCCTGAGCCATATGATTGGATGATGCTAATTTATGCTGCCCAGCGACGCAGTGCTGTCTGAAGTAGGCGGGCATGATGAATGGGACTCGCTGCTCAGATGCAAGACTCTGTGTTGTCACAAGCGATTTAGGTGCACTCTATCGCCAGCTGTGCACGCTCTCCACTGGCCGCACCCTCTCCGTAACCTTGACATGATATGCACACTTACCAGTTCTTGGAGACATGGTGGAACATCTCGCAACACGTCACTCATCAGTTGTGAAAAATATTCACAACTATCTCCTTTGTCTGCTTTCTGCATGCAGTATTAGAAAACGTATGGGCAGCTCTGCAATTAAACTGCTGTTACGCTATCTTTGGAGTTAATTGGCCTTGTTGCCAGTAGGGATGCAAAGTAGGACAGCACTGGGCTCTCCTCCATAGTAATAGTTAAAAACAAGGCCCTCATAACGAGCTACCTCTCAAAGGCATTGACAAAACTCAATGCCCCAGTGACTTGCATAGTCTATTATTTATTAAACCATAAACTAGACTCGCTCTATTAAAATTTAAATACTCCAGCTGCCAGCTATGTTTCCCATACATTTCATTACATAATATTTCATTCGTCTACGACAACTAGAGTTTGATCATTAATAATGGAAAAACTAGCTATGGATGACAATACAAACCAAGTACGAACATCATGTCTGTGGCCGACGCGGTCATGAAGAGGGACCAGGGTTTATGTTAAGAACAGGAGATGTGTTTTTACCTTAAATAAATGCACTTTTCATGCTTTTAATATTTACAATGCAGGAGAGGAGGAAGAGGAGATCAGGAGAGGTTTTCTCTGCTGCTTCTGTATTTTATTCAGAGTGGCTGCTGTGTCCCTTGTCTTGAACTCTGGGGCTCGTATATTTATATATTGTTTTTTTCCCCGCCTTCCCCGAGATGATCATGGATGTATCTGTGCCGCGGGCCATGGGATTTACAGCTCACAGCCCGCCGCCCGGCGAGGGTTCAGACCCCTCCAGTGCCTTCACAATATCCCAGGAGCGCGAGCTCCACACAGCTCATCTGGGGGAGTGGAGCTCCGGTGAGGAGTCGTGCCGTGCTCCTGCATACTTGCAGGATTACACCGACTTGTGCTAGCCCTGTGCTTTCCGCTCGCATTAATCCCCAAACCTAATTCTGAAAAATAACTCAGGATGGAAACTGTGTAAATCGTACTTTCAACTGTGCAGAGATCAACTGCGCATCTCTCTGGAGCGCCTTGCTAAGCTGTAATAAATAAACCCAAGGTGGCAGATCCTGTGCCCAGTGCCTCCGATATGGTTTATATATGAGCACAGTAGTACGCATGGGTGGTGCAGGGCTCACACTCATTATTTTAGGGTGCAGGTGTCCTACGTGAGCGCAGCTTATGCCTTTCCCCTTATAGGGTTAAGCCAAATGAAAAATTCATTATCTTTGCAAAAGAAAAAAGAAGCGAAAAGGTAAATCTCCATCTGTTTAGCCGGGTAGAGGTCTCACTGTTTATGAACACGTGGGTGACCTGAGAATGGAGACCATCAAACTTTTCTCAATGACAAACAAGCAGAAAAAAGCTCAATTTCTGAAGGTCGGTGTTGTCACATCTATGTGGAAACCTGCAAAAACGAACGCCTCTCGGCGAACAAGCAGAGTCCATTAATTGCCTTTTATGCGAGAGCCTCTGTGAGTATTAGTCAAACCAGGCTTTTATAGGTGCGCTTTGGCAGGAGAGACCTCTGAAACAGGTGGTGGGAGGTCATTTCAATAATTGGCGATAATGTCATCATCTCCCCATCTGGAGCACGCTTGCTCCTGTCTGCTTGTGAAGAGTCACCGTGTCCCAGCATGCTTTCTTCTTCTTTGGGGGGGGGGGTGAGCTAAAATACTTT
>JAODKN010000063.1:6720336-6733465 GCA_026774425.1 Petrocephalus zakoni
GGGGGCGGCCCCGGGCCCGGCGCCCCGGGGGGCGGGCGTGGGGCTGACGGGCTGGGGGGCCGGCAGGCAGGTGGGCAGGTGGGCAGGCAGGTGGGCAGGAAGGCGGGCAAGTGGGCAGGCGGGCAGGAAGGCGGGCAGGCGGGCATGTGGGCAGGAAGGCGGGCAGGTGGGCAGGCAACAGGCAGACAGGCAGGTGGGCAGGTGGGCAGGCAGGTGGGCAGGTGGGCAGGCGGGCGGGCAGGCGGGCAGGCAGGCAGATGGGCAGGTGGGCAGGTGGGCAGGCGGGCGGGCAGGCGGACAGGGGGGCAGGTGGGCAGGTGGGCAGGCAGGTGGGCAGGCAGGCGGGCAGGTGGGCAGGCAGGCAGGCAACAGGCAGGCGGGCAGGCGAACAGGGGGTAACGTGGCTCCTTCAGTTTGCACGAGAACTCCACATGACAAAGCGACAACAGCAGTGCAGAGGATACCCGACTCCGCAGCATTTTCAGGCTGTGCCAGTGTTAATTAATCTATTATTTTTAGACCGGCAAGGTTCGATTTTTATAGCTCCCACTCGACATGTAAATCTGTCTTGGCTGCCAGGGTCTTAAGTTTAAAAAAAAAAACAAAAAGCTGCCGACATTATACTATAGACGCAGTAAATTTAGTATTAATGGCACCGGTACAGCACACTGCAGCCACTGACGACCCGATATAATGGATCTCTGGGGTGCAGCTTCAGGCATCAGCCACCAGATAGCAGCAGTAGCTGTACGTTTCTGCGCCTCCCCCCCCACCCCCCAAGTTAAGACGCTGTGCTCCTCGGCCATGGGGGTGAGGGGGGTGCTGTTAGGGCGCGAGGCAGACTTGCTGCCCGGGTATTGGCTGTGAGTGAGCGCGCATCACAAGCGAACGTGAAGCGACAGCGCGTGTTTAACCGCCGCCCCGCGCGGAACATTTGCACTACAGCTGTCACTTCCTGTCCCGGACAAAGGCGGATATTTCTGGTGATGTTCCTGCTCTCCACGAGCTCCGGAGTAGGTGGGGAACCCAAACGAAACCCGAGCTACGAGAATATGGACCCGGCTGTACCCACCAGTTTTTTGAACAGCGGCCACAGCGCGCTGCTACCCGCACCCAGTGGTACCGGGGGTGCAGTGCGTCACGGGCACAGGGCGGAAGCCTGGACCTCCCCTTTTCACTTCTGAACTTCACCTAACCTTTCGGGGGGGCGGTCCTGTTTGAGTCTGTTTTTAGGGCGTCCGCTTCCTGGCAAGGTAAAAGCGCGCGAGATTTATGGGTGCAAAGATAAAGGAGTGTCCCTGGGCCCATCTGCCTTAAATCACGGCCCTGTCTGGAGGAGCACCCGCCCAGCATGCCTAGTGCACACTGCCACGGAGACGCGGGGATGTTTTCCACTGCGTTTCACCGTGGTATGCACACAGATCATAAAACAAAAAGACTGCGGAGGGGAAGGTAGGGGAAGGGATGGGGGGAGAGAGACGTGTTTTAATCTGTGGCTATTTTGGAAAGTTATAAATAGACCGGCTAATAAACGTTTATGATCCACTCGTAAATCCCCATCTCGTATAAATGCTTGACAATAAGGTGCGTTGTCCTTACCGTTGTCATTTAAATGCCCTCTGGAGCTTGACCACGCCCCTCGCACCCTTGCCCATCATCGGCCCCCTCCAATTGGCTGGTGTGAAAAAAGAGGAACTTTCCCCACACCAGTTGTCAGCTATGCCAAATACAGCATTGCAATAGTCAAATAAATTTCTTTTATGGACTATAAATCAGAAACAGAATTTTTTCGCCTTTAGTGTGTTCCTTAATAGAACAACCATTGTTCAGTATGTTTCTAGCTACATTATAAACAGCAGTGCTACCTCACTGAATAACTGAGGACAGGCCACTTAGATACACACTAAATTTGACTATTAGGAGGCACTGGGAGGAGGAGCTTAAGAAACCCTTGGGGCCTTATCAACCCTCTTCCTCTAAAGAGGACCAATCAGCCTCAATCTGTCCCTCCTTGCTCCGCCCCCAAATGATCACATGACCAATCAGGTTACCCGTTCTACTCCCTCGCCAAGACACACACTATAAAACCACCTTCACGGGGTTAATTTTCGGCGCATACCAGAGCGGGGGTGTGCTCACGGCCCATGAGTACCAGATAAACCCCGGCTCCTTTTCCATAAATGCAGTGATTAAGGTGTCCTTTGGGGATGACATTGACCTTGCATCTTCTGACACAGAATCTGCAGACAGGTTTGTAATATTGGCAGCCGTCCATAGACAAGTGCACAGAGACATGTCTGTGTAGTACTTGCACGGGGGGGAGGACTCTCAGGCACTAATAAATTGCTAACCACCCTCCTTCTAAATCTGAACCTTTCTGTAAAATCCTCCCCAGACATGAGAACTGTGCCATACTCTTGCAGCGATCACAACCAGTGATTGATTGTGTTATGTTTTTAAAGCTAATTAGTGTCCAGGGCAGTATCAACCCTCATTAATCTCCTGTCCAGTAAGTAACCAAAATTGACAAAATAGCCAGGTTTGGCTAATGATAGTGGATGTTGCCTTTGTTTCTAATGACGGTCATTAACCTCTCAATGACTAAATAATAGCATCTTAATTAATTCGTTTCAAAGGGAAAGTTTTTTTAGTGGAATTTAATTATATTAATGGGCAGCCGCAAGGTGGACTGCTAGGGGCCCGGCTGGCCTCTCGGAGCCATAAAGTGCCCCCTCCTTGGCTGCTTCACCTGAGCCTCCAACAAGATGGCATACAGCTGGCAGGGATCCACCAGGAGCTGCACGCAGACCCACCATCTGGAAGATCCTCTAAGTGCATTAGAACAAAACAAAGAACAACACCCCATATACTTTAATGTCCGTCGCTAAAGCCTTCAGCTGTATTCTGAGTTTTTCAGAAGGATTCCGTACATGATGTTTCCTGCTCTAATGAATGCCACCCATCCTGCTAGTGGTGGTAGCAGATATCATCAGAGATGCCCCCCCGGGGACCCATTGAGAGATTTCGAGTGGGTCCGGATAATGGAACACGCGCTGGATTTGGGGGTGACCCCTGAACCCGTGCCCCTCCACTGCCAGTGCGGCAGCCCAACTCCCTCGGTATCAGGTTGCTGTGTGCGGAAACGCCAATGTACAGGCCCGAGTAATCAGAAGGTAACGGTGATCCTTACTGAAAACATGTGTCCACCCCCCCCCCCCACCTCCCACAAGCTCCTCACTTAAAGTTAACGACTAATGCATTCATAAGGCTTAATAACCAGTGCGTTCAAAACTATATTTACCACTTCCTAGCTATGGTATGCGAACAAATCTGGATGGTTTGTTACATAATTTACTATAGGCCTGGACATGTTCTATCTGTGCTTTGTGTAGCACTGGAACTGAAACGCAGTTATGGAACCTGAAGACTAGGCCTTGCATGAGATCTGGATAGAAAGCTGCTTTTTAACTGTCTGGTGCAGCTCGGAGAAAAGGCTCGCTCTCGACCAGCCGTGAAGCTTCCAGAGAGCCGCAGCAGTAAAAAAGCATCCCAGGTTGACCATTTTGTTTTATGTCGGGACGATTCCACTGCGGTTCCACTGGACGGCGATGAGCTGCGGGCCGATGTCAGAGATGCTGCCTCCAGCCAAAGTTCCATAGCAGGCAGCAAGAGGACACCCTCGCTCAGATTTTGTGCGGGAGGGGAATCTGCTCTGGAAGTGACACATCCAGAGAATGAGTGCATTTTTTACAGGAAATACACTCACTTTTTGAACGGCTCTGCTACACAAATGGTCAAGAAAAAGAAAAAAAAAAGCACGATTAGAGAAGCCAATAGCAGACCTTGGGGCCTAATCATCTTCAAGAGGATATCCTCATGACCATGCCTTCTATTTTTAGTGCACAACCATAAAATGTGCGCTTAAATTCAACAGTGCAAGATACATTTATGCTGACGGTCAACTAAGGAACGTCCTTCATGCCCTTTGAGAATCTCTACATGCTTATATTATTGGGTTTTGCTTGATCATCTAATGCAGGATCACAAAAAAAACATTTTAAATATGAGCTCTATGGACATCATCGCAGTAACTCGACTCTGTGAGAGGCACGCCGGCCCCAAGCAGACCATAAAGCTGGCCTACTCCCGTACTCAATCCCCCCTTATGAAACTGGCAGAGTACTGGAGGCGGTTGCCGGGCAATGGGTGTGTGCCACCGGACACCATCCTAGCCCATTCGTCCGTTCCTCTTTCCTCTACCGGACGTGACCCGTGGATCCATCATTTTGGCCCTAGCGGAAATAAAAATAGGGGCTTCGACTTAGTAACACAATTAGATGTGGAAGTGCAGTCCGGCAGTTGGAGTCAATAAGCTGGGCCTAAATGCATTACTCTTACAGAAGTACAAAATCAATGGCATGATTGAATAACAACATTACGCCATATATGTTACTACTGTATTTGCAGGGGAGAGGCAGCCGGCCTCAGGTGGACGGTGGCTTCATCTCTGCTCTGTTTAACCGGGGCCTTAGTGAGACCATTACAAAGGCACATGACCTATGTAGATCCAAGAGGTAGAGGTAATGGCTCCATCACCTATGGGGGTGTGTTAGCAGCACCCCAACATGTCTTTTATCAGCTCTGCACAGTTGGAGCTTGGTCATCACTTGCTTGAGTCAGGCGGGTAGCAAAGGCAGCAAAAGCAGGCTGGCATACCTCGCTGTGAGGGCACCGTGGAGGGAGGAGGACGGTGTGGAGCCCGCCGGATACCCGTACCCCAATCATACCACGGGCATTGCCACAAATTCGATTCAAGTCACAAAACACAGCCTTGCCCCCCCCCCCCCCAAAAGGTATTTTCGTGCGTCTGGATAAGGGAAAGGTTAACGCTGCTGCAAGAGAGAGGAGGCGGAAGGCGTCCATGTCTGCTTTAAAAAGAAATGTAACCTGTGGAATGGTTTAATCAAGAAACACGGGTCAGCAATAAAGCCACAGTCGGGGGCGCGCATGTTCCGGGGGGAGAGTGACCCAGGAGCAAAACAAAACCAATAAACGGGGTTCAGAAGTCCTGGATTCCAGCCTGGCAGTGCTGAACAAATGGGTCGCGCACCGAAACCCGAGCAGGTCGGGACCTGTAACTGGGGGCAGCCTTCCTCCATTCCCGTAAAGGTCAGCCTATCCGCTCCGTGTCGGGGCGATCCGGCTGAGAGAGGAGAAGGAGCGTGCTTCTGCAGAAAGGGGAAGATATCCCGAACAACCGGAAGAATGGCCTCGAAGATGTCATGTTTGGATCACTTCCCCCGAGAAAGCACATTTAATGACCATAGCCGTTTATATCGATCATTCACTTTCTCAAATTATCCATTTCTCATAAAGAAGCATTACCTGACCCCCGTCAGTTTCCCAATGTTTCGGCTCTTGAAGTGTCGTGAGCCTGACTTTTTGCTCCAAATAAAAAATATTTTCTACAGCGTCCTCTAGACGGATTTTAATCGTTTACCTCCGCGGAAATAATACGTAAATATCGCAGGGCAGCCTCTCCGAAAACACAAAGGAGCTCAACGGGTCGGGAGCTCAGCTGGGTCAGACAGCCAGGAAAAGCGGGGGGGGCAGTGGGGGAGGTGGGGGGGGGGCTGTGATGGTTGGCGAGCTGTGTGGAACATGCCACCGTGGAGCTACGTGGGAAAGCAGGAGAGAATGCGTGGCTCCAAGAGCCGTGATTAACGCCAACCCCTCCCGGCGGCCACCGCTACCAGACAGCGACCATCACCTGGGAGACCGCTGCGCCGCACCAAACAATCCCCCCCCCTGCCCGGCGGGCGACGGGCTTTGCCAGCGGCACTGCTATTCCCATTAAAGGGGCCGCGTTCGAGAGTGAGAACTGTCAACAGCTCGGCGTTCCCACCGCTGCAGAGATTTAACGAGAAAGTTCTAATTGGGCCTATAAACCAGGGGAGAGATGATTTAAAGATAAATCCTTACAAAATACAAGGCTGGGGGGGGGTGCTGAGAGCCAGCGGTCCGCCATACAGGCTGACATCTGCAGATGCAATCACGATGGTGTTATGCAAGAGGCTGGGCTGTTCGGTCAACTCGTATCGACAAAAAGTGGGGTTTGGAGACTAGGATTCCACAACGTGTGTGTGTGTGTGTGTGTGCGCGTGTGTGTGCGTGTGTGTGTGCGCATTGTGTGGTTGCCATCACCGCTTTGCAAAACGAGAAAACACACTGGAGCCAATCAGGTTGAGAGCTACTTGGGGGGGCCTGATTTCTGGCCCGCAGGAAGCTATAGTCTGCACAAATCAGATGGTCACCCCCCCACCCCCACACCCATCGCTCTCTCTGTCTCCAGCAAAACGGGTGCAATCCCGCCGCTCTGGACCCTCTAAGCCAGGGCTGCCCAACCCTGCTCCTGGAGATCTACCACCCTGCAGAGCTTAGGTGCAGCCATAATTTAACACACCTGATGGGCCAGGAGAAGAGTACGAAACAGTGAAAAAAGGAGAGATTTCAGTCAGGATGCAGACTCTCACTTTTAATTCCTCTTATCTTTGGACCTTAAAAAAAATAATTTGAGTCGTCATTTTTTCCATCCGGTAACTTTAAGCCGGAAAAGGGTTATTAATGAAACAATTTAAGTACAGCTTTTGAACTGCTCATTTTAATTGTACTCAATTGACTTAATAATTTCCACTCCTAGGTAATAACTCTGTCCATTCACTCTCTCCCTCTCCATACGGGTGCTTAAGTACAAGTCATCTTTTGAAAGCCGCACGCTGCGCTGGAAATACAAGCTTATTTCAGATGAAATATAAACAAACACCAGCCCCTTTGTTATTATTGCTGGGTTTGCCATGTTTTTGTCCACTCTCAAACAGACTGCTCTCAGGGGGCTTGTGGTATCCATATGCATTGCAATTTATTTTTTCACGTTCCAAAAATATGACGATCGAACGATAAAACATGCTTCCATCTGGCATGTGGAAAACACTCGCCGGATGGTAACAGAGCTCATCCACATACAGTTTTTAATTTAATTACGACATTGCTTGATTTCAATATAATTCCTTCATCCTGTATACTTCATACTCTTTTGAAACTGGGCCATGACACCAACAATGTTTTCTCAAAAAAGCAAAAGGAGAAAGCCCATGCTTATTTATGCTTCAGAAGGCCATAAACTCAACCGTGAGCGGTCAAAGTGGCTTGACCAGCGCTCGTGCGTATGCTGCCACAATCTTCTTAGCTATCAATAATCAGTGAGCACCGCTAAAGACCCAAACTTTGACATAGAGGAACCAACTTCTGCCCCACATCCAGGGGCTGAAGCTAACCTGATTATTTTAACATTTAAATTACCTTAAATGAGAAGCATGCACATTTTCTTCAGTTTTTACTTCCCAAAGAGACCCAAAATGCAAGCGAGGCGGCCACGGGCACACGCGGCTTATCCCGTACAGAATTCAGTCCTTGCTTCTTCTGCACGGTCCGAATAAAATGCGGAAAAGGCCGATTATCTTCCGCGAACGCAGCGCCCGTGCCAAAACAGCAAGTCGTTTCCAATTACACAGCTTAATCTGCAGCAGATACGAGTATTAAATAAAACGCAATGCGCTTCGTTAATGCCTTTCAGGAGCCGAAAATAGCATATCACAGGACTGTCAAGAACACAGGGGTATGACAAGAGTTAATGAGACCAGTCAGAAAGTGCGAAGCGGCGGCACGGGCTGCCAACGCCACCAAACTATATATATATACGATATATAAGTGGGGCTGCAAATGAAAGCAGCGTTCCTGTAAAAATTAACATTATACACCTCATCCCGCGGCAGGCCTGACATTCTCCTCTACACTCCTGGTTTAAAAATGACCCGACTGTTCACGGGGGTGGGGAATATGGCTGGAAAGACGTCCACGTCAGTGCGAGCGGCAAGCAAAAATATAGATTTATCAGAGGAAGGGATGATATAGTGTTCTTCGGGGTATGATGATGAGTAATGTCTGGCTATTTGTAGCTGCCACTAACCCCCCCCCCCCCCCACCGGACACCCACTAACTCCCAGTTCCCCCGTTCGGCTGGACCATTATCAGCCACCACAGGGTTATTTACAAAGAAATGTGTCTATCAGTTACAAGGACATGACTTTGCCGAGCAAGAGATAACGAAAGAGGAAGTTGAGCCGCGGTCCCACACTGAAAAGATGTTTCCTTTGCTACCCCCACGGTCGGCTGCCGGAGGAGAGCTCTGTCCTGAATGGGCCGTCTCTGGCAAGGTGCCTGGCGTAGCCAGCAATGCTGCATTTATCCTCCCTGATTAGATTAGGAATTATTAATGGAGCTCTGTGGGGCTGCACGAAGGGTCATTCCGAGTTTAATTCTATTCTCAGATAACTTCGTTTCGCCTGATGCGATTGTTATTGCCAGAGTTCGAGATGTTTATAGGAAACAATATCCTCAATAACACATTCAGACATCCTATTTAAAGGGGTCAGGTGGACCATTAAATTGCTGCCTTTGAGAACTCACGTGTCAAAGCCAGTTTAGGGGCGAGGGATTTCACAGATCAAAGGAAGGCCCGACGTGTCGCTGTAAACAGATTACACCTATGAAAGGGCCGCATGTACAAAATGTGGATGCACAGTATGCATGGATTTAAAAGTGGGTGGGTGGGGCAAAGCTCCTATTGAGCAAAGACAATTTCCCAAAAAGTGAATGATTGGGCTGGGTATGGACATTGCAGCCCATGGGTTGGTTCTCCTAAAGGGTGCAGGCTCCTTGGGCCCATGGGACAGAGGAGCCGGAGACAAACACAGGGCTGATGTGAGGCCGCCGGGGAGCATGACGAAGCTAAATGGCTAACGTTTCGCTGCCAGTGATTTGCAGCCACGTGGGCTGGCTACGGTTACCCTGCGCCCCCTCACCCGATCGGGCGGCTCACCTTTCTGGTCCTCCGCCCGGCCGCCACCATCCCCCAGCCCCCCCCACCCCGCCGGCAGGTATCCCAGCCCCGCTGCCAGGCAGCTAATGAAGTGAGCTCCATGGGTCATGGTTCCTGAGAGTCAGCGTGTCGCCGCGCGCGGGCCCTGGCCTCACCATTGATCCATGCTAAATGAAAAGCCCGTATGGACAGTGCTTTCCCATCCAGCATAAGCTAGCCGAGTCTCTGACTTACATAAAGCTCATTGTTGTCAAACCCCAGCATTGAGATGTTGCCCCCCCCTTTAATATCAGGAATGGTTGCCATCAGTGCACTATGAAGCGTATCCCCAGCTAGCATATGAAAACATGTCAGCGCTAGCATGTGAGCAGGCTGCACCCCCCCGGGATAGGATTTGGCTAACTGGCTAGGGGTTGAGTGACATTTTCAGAAGTGAGGTCCTTGATAGAAACCTGGTACACCATTGCTAAAATAGATGCAGCTTCCATCAATCAGTCATTCACAGATTCATATAAAATTGAGGTTTTCCAAATGATTATTTGGAAAAAAAGTAGGGAAGTTTCAGGTGCTACCCCAATCTGGGGACATTTTGGTCCCCAAATGTGATCTATGCAAACCCCCCCCCCCCAAGTTGGAAGCGGTGACCTGGAGGAAACTCGCTCAGCAAAGAGGGAAAAAGCAAACACCACATGCGCAGTGGCATCCGGCAGAGGTGGAAAGTTCAGCTCCAGAAAGTATAAGTCCAGATTTTGTGCCAACCAACCAGTAGAGTTTTCTGTGACTGTAACTCTTTATGCTGTTATTCAACTGGTTGGTTGAAACAAAATTCTAGTCTGGATTTATACTTTCTGGGCCTGAACTTTCCATCTCCAGCAGCAAGACTGAAATCCTGGCTGTGTGAAGCCACAGTGCTACCCAATGAGCCACCACAACACTCCAAAATCATTCTTACTTATCTGCTCCTTGTTATGCACCTTATTTGCACATGCGTCTGTGCCAGTTATGGTCATAGTCCAGATTACTACCTACTGGATTGATAGATGAAATATATGAGACTGGCACTAGCAGGGGCACATTTTACCCGTCATCTGGGACGCGCGTCAACCACTGATTCGGTTTCCAAGCGACAGAGAAGCCTGTGAGGGAGATGTCCAGGAAGCCGGATCTGTTAATTGCATGCATCTTTCATGGCGTGTTTGTGTTTTCGGGTCTGCGCCGCTCTCATTTTCCGGGGAACGATACAGCCCGCCGCCGAGTCCGAGTTGAGTTACAGCGTTCCCGCTCGGATGTGGCAGCCCCGCTGTCCGCCTCTGCCGTGCCGCCTGCAGGTCGGTCCTCTCTTGCACTCAAGTCTGGACAATCCGAAAAACATACGTGTAAAATCCACATAAACGCAGTGCTGGCACATCATAAACCTCAGTCTTTTTTTTCGCTTTCCGCCACCAGACCCGCGAGTAACCCGCGAGTAACCTGCGAGTAACCCGCGAGTACCGCAAACCGCGAAGTGAGAAACCGGCCACCTCATTCTCCTCCTCGCCACGCAGCAAAGAGCCCGCAGCTACTGTTGGGCACAGTGGCGTTTCGAGGTGTTTATTACGTGCAAAGTATTTCTTCACGGAGCGCACGCCGATCGCCTGGTGACTAATGTGTGACACAGATGGCGACTGCGGTGGAGGGGGGCAGCTGCACGAGGGGGGGACTCTCTTTCCCCCCACAAAGAGTTAAACAGAGGCCTGCAAATGGCGGATTTCTTCCCAAGCAACCAGGATGTTGTGAGTTTCGAACAGCAGTAGAATGGCTGCTTCGCTCAGGGCATCGAACCACCTGCAGCCTGGCACAGGCACCAACGGACTGCAACCAGAGAGCTCTCCAGTTAGTCTGTGCTCAATGCCATGGCTGTTCCCCTCTAATATTATTATTGCTGCTACTACTAGTATTATCACACTGTTAACAGAAATGTACAATTATGTACAAAGATACAAAAAAGGTTCAGACAGTCCCTGGAGCAATTGGAGTTAAGGGCCTTGCTGAAATCACTCTGTCAAGCCTGGGACTAGAACCAGCGGCCTTCTAATCAGAAGTACAGCATCCGAACCCACTGAGCCACACACAGTAATATAGCTACTGCTTGTGTCTTTGGTTCATCTTTATACGACAGGCTTAGGGTAGCAGAGAGGGGACACCCATGGCTGGCTGGGGCAGCCGGCCCTCCCACATTCCTGGCTCTCTCACATTACCAGCCCACATTCTAGATGGACCATCATTCTTGTGTGTCCGCCTCCAACATACACACACATGCACCAGCCATCTCTCTTCCCTGGGAACCCTGGAATCATCGAAGCCAGTTTTCCCGAGATTCCGAGAGCAGATGCCATCTCCCCACCCCTGCCCCCCGAAGAAGAAAAAAAAAAAACGAAAACCTGCTGCAGTTAACTGCAGCTCCTCAGTTGCGACCTTCAGCCTCGGGCTATGCGCAATAAAATTTTCATGCAACCATATGGAGGAATATTGGTAATAGAGATTTACTGTCAGCAGCCGTCCCACCGGAGAAAATAAGGAAGTCATAACATATTGCTTATGGTAAATCAGGGAAACTGGAAACGAGGGGGGGGTGGGGGGTGCACAACCCCCCCAAGGCAGGTATCTTTAAAATTACAGGCATAGCAGTATATAAATATGGCTGCCCTGGAATGGATTAGCACCTCGGGCTGGTGGGCATGGAGAGGCTCTGCCAGGAAGCCATTACCACCAATGATTTGAGCGAGACAGACTTAGTCATTGTCGAACAGGCGGTAAGCTCCGCCTCCCGCACGGGTTTAATTTTCCACCTCGACTTCCTCCTTACCCCCAAGTCACCTCATTCCCCGTCAACAGGTTTCACAAGTCGAGCCGAACATCAGAGCGGAGTGGTGGCCCAAATTATGGTGGGCTGACAGATGCGGACGGGCTGGAATGCGGTTGGGGGGGGGGGGGAGGCACAGCCAGCGAATGGATCAGCCACCTCCAGCGCCGGTTCACATTCCCTGCAAATTAGCTGAAATATCCGCCTCATTCGCATCAGTCATCGCGCCTCACCAGGGCTGACCAGGAGAGTCGCCTTATCTCGAATGCTATTGGTTAGTGCCGGTACCACAGGACTGTACCACACAAACTAATGGACTGATATTATGACATGGTTCAGTAAAACCCAAACACAGGAGGGGAAGGGGAAAAATATATAGTCCTAAGGAAACAGTGGTTTTCGAAATGATTAAATTCATTGGTCTTTCTTGCCTGGTTTATTCACATTTCATCAGCAATGATCCGCATTACAGACTGATGCTTCCCTTCAGGAGAGCCTCCCCCCCAGCTGCAGTCCCACCTCCCCACGGCTCGTCCTTTGAACCCCAAGCCTCAGCCCTGAACGAACGTGGGGCACAAATCTGAACCAGACTCCAAAATTTGGGATAGTGGCGCACAGGTCCTTTATGGCAGGCAGCCCACATCCGGCACGCTTCATTAACATTTATGTATGCAAATAAGGGGATTATGGAGAGTCTCATTGCCTTCACTGGGGAGGTTTCCCCCTATTGTGCCGAGAAAACCTACATGTCCGGTACATTTCATTCCCATTACGGCATAGCGCACAGGCGGTCACGTACTGTGAGTTTTACTTATCCTGGAACCAATTAGCTGCAGCATCTTCCTCTGGGGGCTTGACGGACTAATCTTTACTTTAAACGTTATCTGTAGCGAGTAGTGTTAAATAAGGATTGGTGTTGGGGAAGGAGGTGTGGACAGGTCCCGGGTCTCCCCACCCCTAAGGCACGCCTAGGCCTCGCCAGGCCAGACACACCACAACAGGCAGCCTTTTGTCAGGAGCGATCGATGGCGGCTGGAATGTCACTCACGGACTTTCCTGTTTTTGGTCGGTTGCCATGACAACCAGGTAAAAAAAAAAAGACATGGGGAAGGAGCGTTGAGTTTCCATTTCCGAAAAACAGAGAGGAGAAAATTAAAAGTTGTCTCAGAAGGGTTACCTTAACATTTATCTGTGATCTGGTGGGTGAACCGTCTTCCTCACCATGTTTGGTACCCAGCGGAGGAGTGTGTTTCAGCTCTCTGCATGGCTAGGACATTCCTCACTTGTATGTTCCCCCTTGACCCGGAAGGTTCTACTGGATTTTTTGTCTCTTGGCCCTCTTTGCGCAG
>JAODKN010000063.1:6794187-6839669 GCA_026774425.1 Petrocephalus zakoni
AAATATGATGTATACCACACTACTTGCGCTTCATTCTTTAATTTTGTCCTTTGGTTTACAACTAGTGGGGGGGGGGGGTTGGGTGGGGGGGTGGGGGGGTGCCGTGTAAGGGACTATCCTCGTCTCTGTGAAAGCCCGCTTCCCGGACGAAGCTTTCACACAAGAACGGCGTGAGACTAATGGAAAAGTGAAAGTATCAAGTAGTGAGATCCTCTTGGGAGAAGGATCGTACTGCGGCTGGCTGCCCAACCCCCCCGACTGCTAAGCGGCCCCGGCTCGCCTTCATCCTGACACCCACTTGAAGTCGTCGTTGTGCTGTGTATACCTGCCGCAAGAGCGACGCCGTCGCCACAGCGGGTGCCGTTTGTCAGCAGTCTGACAGAGCCCACAGTGGGCTGGGGGTGGCAGTCAGCAAAATGTCACGGGGGAGTCATGTGACAGGAAGTGGAGAGTTAGTTTGGTAATGATGAGCAGTGCTGCTTTAATCGGCTCACCATCTCGACGAGCAGCCCTTGTGTTGAAGCCCGTCGCCGATTGATTGGAGGATAGGGAGGCGGGTGAGCTGTCCTCATTGGACACTTCACCCGCCCCTCATGCCCTCCTGGCATTTCCAGCAAGGACGGGTGCGGCAGAGGTCCTATGGCACCCTGATTGATGTCCGTTTGGGTCACCATCTTGGACTCATTACATTTATAATGGAGACACCCCCCCCCCGCCCCACGTATATGAGGATACTTATGTAGATTGGAGTCGTGTGTATTTATGACCTAAGGAAAGAGCCACACATGCCGATAAGCTTTGCAGTGGAGAGAACCAGAAGCAGGGTGATGATGCACTGTCCGGACTCCAGCATAACTCCGGCTGAAAATTTCTCATGCATTCAATGGACATAGGAATGACCAACTTAAACGATGAAATCTGGAGAAAAAGCATTTCTCTGTAAACTTCCGTTGACAGGTTCTCTGAATCCCTGTGTCATATCATCTGACCGTCTTTCTCGCCCTCTTGGGGTGCCCCCCAACCCCTGTCGTGAGTCCACACCCCCCCCCCCCCTCTCGCTTTGCCCGTACAGTCCCGATGATAATTTCACAGAACATCATTTATGTAAATGTAATTAGGGGAGAAACATGATAGCGAGATGCAGGGTGCCAGAGGAAATTTATTACTCAGAGGGGTTCGGCTCTAAACATTCAATTAAAATATTGAGTTTCGCCAGATTTAATCTAAACGTAATAAATTACAAAAGGCAAATGGTCTGCAACAAAAGGCTGTCAGTTGGGTGACTTTCAGACTGGAAATACATGACTCTGGACCCGGGGCAGAGGGGGTGGCTCTGCACCGTGATTTGGGCCAGAGCCATCCCGGCTTGGGTCTTCACCCCACCATCCTGGGGGGGGGGGGAGATGATACTGCTGTCTCGATGTAGGACTCCCCCCCCCCACCAGAAACCCTTTTCCTAAACCCAAGTGAACATCAAAGCTGTAAGCGGGGGCTTGAATTTCCCTGGGGCTCTGCACCGTAGGGTCCGCCAGACAATCGCGGCGGCGATGGCCGCTATGAACTCGATAAGTCCTCTTTATTTACTCCGCTTACCCCCACCCCCCTGCTATAACCTGAGCACCAAGATTCTCTAAGATAGAGAGTGGCCAGACCTAACAGCGACCTGCATTCAGGGACAGATGGGTGGTTTGCGGTTTACGCCGGACAGCCCTGCTGGGCATCTGCCGAAAACCACGACCCTCAATGCACCTGGGGAAAGCTCCGCAGCCCAGGGCGAGAAACCCCGTCCCGGATTGTTTTTTGAAGGGGGGGGTGGGTGTAAATAGATACGGCACAGGGACAGATTTCACTTTTCCTTCCATGTCCGTCTCCCCAGGTGTAACACAACTAGGACTTAAGTAAGAAAAACTTGTGCTGGGGGGGAAACTCAGGTTATTGTTTTAAAAGGAAACTGTTCGGTTTACAGCACTGACACCCAGTGACAAGTTAACAAACAAGACACGTTTAATTAGGGTTAATCTGCTTTTTTTTTTTACGGGTTCCGAATGCAGCCGATGCCAGAGTCGGTGTTTGTGGATGTGTTTCCCTGGTGATAAACCTCACACTTTCTCAGGTGACATATAGTATAAAATGTGCCTGGATGATTCTTACACACACCCCAAAACAAGCAGGTCCTGATTTACTGCAGAATTCTGCGAATAAGTGAAACGTACCACCTTTTAATTAAAAAAGATGGCTCCCGTTGTGGGCGGCAGCGTGGTCGCTCCGTGGGTAGCACGGTTGCATCACACCTGCGGCGGGTTTGAATCCCACCTCCGCTTCGCACGGATGGAGTTTGCTCGATCGCCCCGTGTGGCATACATTTCCTCCCAGCATCCAAAGGCATGTATGTTGGCTAACTGGTGCGTAGTGTGTGCCCATTTCTGTGCCCCCGTGTGTCCTGCAACGGGCTGCCATCCCGTCCAGGGAGTATCCCAGCCCGGGATAAGCTCCAGCACCCCCTCCCCCTCAAGGCCCCGAGCAGATTAGCAATAGGGATGTGGACAGCCAGAAAGTACTCAGCTGATAATCAAGACCAATAACAATTCCTAACCCATTGCAATTAAATAAGGAAAACAGGCTCTTTACACTTGTAAAATATTTCTGACAGAATATATCACGTCCATTGTGGAAGAAATCCAGGGGTGTAGCTAGAAATTCTGGGGCCCCTGATGGGGGGGGTTGCCTTACAAGGTATTCATGCCCAAGGTCATAACTTTGGATTGAACATTGTAGGGGGTTTGAGGTCTCCACCCATTTTGTGATTATTTTGGGGGGGTCTATTGGCTGATTTTGATTATTGGGGGGGTTACAACCCATTCCACCCCATTCCCCCTATAATTTACACCCATGCTGCTCCAATGCCCCTGGTGGTATCCAAACATTAGCCAAATGAATGTTTAATGTATGTTTAACCAGCTATCTCCTGTCCCTTAATTATAAAATAACGCTGCGTGCGGATTTACTGTTGTTACGGGCATAAGAGACAGTTTGATATTGAGGGGATGCAACTTTATTTTTTTTTTTGAGTCGATTTGACTTCTTTGCTAGGCAAAGCTGTCTCACGTGCTGGAGCGGTGACTCAGTCCATGGAGGTGGTGGGATAGGAATGGACACATCTGTGTGTTTTAGGAGAGGTCATGTCCTGCTTCAATGGGGCTTTTAGCCTGAAAAATAAACTGTCCATCCATTACAACTTGAGGTGTTTAGACAAACTCAAATAGGAGAATGAGCTCGTTTGAAACATAAGCCAGCAAATTACTTCTGAATAGCAAAAATCAAAGGGTTGTTAAAAATTCAAGGACATTATAAATTATAGCATTTTGCTGTTTTTTCGGGGGGGAAATGATGACTCTACAAGATTAGTTTTTTAAGTCTAGATTTGTGGGCGAATGTGCAGATCCTGAACTCATATTCATATTCTTCTGAATCTATTACTTTTAATATAACATTTTTTAATAATCTCATAGAAGTCCATAGACTTATTGCTACTGAACATACTAAATGAGTTTTTTCTTTCTCCTATTATATTCCATGAATAATCTAGGATCCTGACCCCATTTCTTCAGAGCTACACGACTTCCCCCTCAACTCTCTCGTGTTTCACCTCATTTGCTGACAGATTTCAAAGCAGAAAGCTGAGCTAAATTAGCTTTTCAGAAAAATCAATTAAGGTCCCATACCTACTTCTCCGCGCTGCGAAATGAGCGCAGCATTTAAATAAGACATAAAGGTTTTAACTTATCAAAGTTGTTAACAAATGACTCGCCGTGATGCGCCCTAATTGAAATAGCTATTCTGGAATCCCGCCTTGCCGTTTCCTGTGGCTCGAGACTCTGAGTATGTGCACGTCACATGGGGACATCCTGTTTGGGGACGGCCCCAGGATCGTGTCACACAGTCATGCAGTCACCCGCTCTACAGCAAAACCAATGGAGGGAGAAGAATGACGCCTGTGAATTCTGTACTTCTGTGCGGATGCAAAACACAGCATATTTTATGAAAGTAATGACTGAAATCAGATTTCTTAAGCTTCATTTTATTTAACAATTGTCATGACTTGGACATTCTTTGGCCTTCGAGAACCTGGGCCACCCATCAATCACACCAGGACTCCTGCACCCCAAATCTTAAGAGCATTAGTCCAAACACTGTTAGAAACAGGAACCGGGGCGGCGGTTCCAGAATGAGGCGAATTGGACGTCAGACTCAAACACAGTAGACTGAAGATCCCAAACCAGGAATTAGGGAAGCTTAAGATAAGACACCGGTGGCGCAGCAAACCAGCTGTGCCCTGAAACAGGCTAACTAGAAACCCAAAACAATGCCAGTCAAGAAGAACCATGCCCCCCCCCCAAGCCATCAAAACCACCAAACTGGAACCTGCTGGCAACTGACAAGAACAAAGGAAACAGACCTACTCCATCTAGCCCCATAAAACAAACCTCTGACTGAGAGCCAGCTAAATGAACCCTGCAACGACGATGGCCGAACAGTGACAATCACTCACTGCTCCCCTTAAATAAGGTTAGGCGCTAATTGCCACCGGTCCATAGCAGGTTCATTGGTAAATCAGGCTAGTGTAGCTTTAGCTTTGCCAGACAGTATAGCTTGTGGGTTCTCTGTTAGTTTGTTTGGCCACAGTGGAGGTCATTTGCAAACCCAAGTAACAGTTGCTTGGTTGCCTGTTAAACTTTGGCAATCACTGACTAACGTTATCTAACGCTGCCATTGCATCTATCATGCTAAAAAGTGCTTCCTTAAGGAAACGATGCATCAGCGTCTCTTAGCCGCACCTTATGTTAGCAAAGCTGTCCCACTATGTGCCTCCGGGGGTTCAGCAAGGCCATCTTTGGGGGGCAGTGGGTCCGTTTGCACCCCTTCATTAAGCTTCCATAATTGTCTCTTTAATGAGGGCCACTTCCTGCCCACCGGGCCGTCGTCACCCGTCCGGGTAACTTGACCTCACCGGGGTAACCGTGATCTGCCACTCCCCATGCCGGTGGATCCTCTGTCAGCCACCCGATCTGCCGTCCTCCGGCACCGATAGGGACGCATATTTTATTAATTCCTAATTAACCGTTTTCATTTGAAATCTTGAAACGATAGACTGGGACACCAGGCATAATTCAAGCCAAGTGTCCCGCCAACATTCCGCCGTCCAAGTTTGTCGGCAAGCCATAAAAACTCCTTCATCCGATATTGGCGGTATCCATTATTCACCAGATGCCTGGTTCTAGTGCCACCTCATTGCCAGGCTTCGGTTACGGCGGTGGCCCTGCAGGCCACCCATCTCCTTGGTGGAGACCCATAAGACTCAATTTGAGTAAGAATGTCTAAAAATACCCTTCTTTCCCACGGCTTTAACCATGATTCACTCTAGATGTCCCACAACCGGTTGGCTCTTTTCATGAAGCGTAGGTGCATTTGACAATCAAGCTAGGCACGATTAAGTCAGACACAATGAAACTAGCACGGTGATGCACAACTGTCCGGGTATAATCTCCAAAAAAGACGCTAACCTCAGCATGGCAGAAGAAATAAACACGGACTTATAGAGCAGTGCCATTTTTAACAACGGGTCAAAAAGAATCCAGAAAAGAATTAGAACATGTAAAGTGGCAGGAAACCTGGTCAGCAAAATTGTGAGGGAGAGCTTGGCTGGTGTTCCAGACGGAAAACAGAAACATGGAGCCCCGACGTCCTCTCTCCAAACACAGCAGCAAGCCGGTAAACTTTGTAATTAAGTTGTGCATGTTTACGTTGACATCGAGAACCTCCTGCCTCTACGTCAGGCTGGTTCTGTCCCAGCTTATCGGCTGGGATCATATTTTCACTCCTTGAGACAGTTAAGAAAGTTATGTTCACAGCAGACTCTGCGCAATCCTCTATGATAAGACATGGCAGTGGGATGGGGTTGAGCAGTGAGGGGGTTTTGGACATAGTTCCAGGGGTTGGGTTTCTGGTAGGTTCACGTCGGACCTGAGGATAAACACGATGGCGATCTAAAGCAGCCCTGGGGCTGAAGGGTATTAGGTGAACGGTGACGCAAGAGAACGAATGAGTTCACCTGGAATGGGACAGCAGGGATTCCTCTGGAGGAAAACGAACTCCGCAGACTCAGATTAGACATGGAAACATCACTTTCAAGGGCCAACCTTTGTGTTTGTGTACAGCTGTGACTTGGATGTGAGTGAAAGCATAAAACGTCGAAGATATGCATTGTCGTCTGTCAAACATGCTGCCATTGTGATTGGCAGGGGCATTACTACCACAGCGGGGAGAAGGGGGTCTTGTTGCCTTTCTCCCCTCGGTGTGCTTACTAATTGGTCTGTCTCAAGTAGTAAATGACTTTATATATTATTTACACCAGACCGAACATAATCATTTCCTCCTTGATTTTTTTTCACGTCTTGCCGATACACCCGACCTGCAACGTTATCTCTCGCAGTCGTATCGCTGCCATCAGGCTGACTCCCCCACAGTTGGCGCGAGTGGTGGAATACTTGAAGAAGGGAGCGGCAAGCCGACAGGTTTTGGGGGGGGGGGTGCAAGAGATGCAAGCCTCCCAGTCACCGTGCTGCTGGCGTGAACTCAACGCCGGTCCCGCCAGCCACCTCCCTCTCACACCCTTCAGCACCCTTACCCCATCCTGCCCCCCTTTACAGGGCGGTTGGTGGAGCAGCATGTGACACAAGGCCCGTCGCTGCCATTCTGAATCTGTGACCCCCCTACCCATGATGCCGACACGTACATCTGCGGCTTTCGAGATGCCTCGGCAGAGACGGGCCGCGCGCTGCCGCCACACCTCCAGCTGGTGTTTTAACAGCGCATGCTAAATTGTGCTTTGCGCACTTTCTGCTTACGTGACTGCATCTGTTATCATGGCAGAGGAAGCACTGCGGTGTTCCTGACATGCATAGCCAAACACAAGGGCCTCTTACCAGCATGGCACCATTGACGTGGCCCCTCTATGGACCCTTCATGTGTCTATGGCCAGCGCATCACTTAGCTCGTTAGCTTTATGCTAACATACCAAGCAGTCATGCTTCAGCTCTGGCTTACTGCAAATAACAGCATCTACAAAGAGACGCGATTGGCTTACTGGCCGGGGCACTCACGAGGCCTCGGCTTTCCCAGGTGATCTACAACTCAATCCATAAAAAGCCCCCAACTGGCGATCCTTGAGATTTTAGGAAACTTATTATATGACGGTTCCCTTACAGCTAAACCAACCATCCCCAGATGTGAAACTACAAATCCAGACCAAGATTTTGTTTCAACCGATCAGTTGCGGACTCTGTGAATGTGACTCTTAATACTCAACTGGTTGGTTGAAACATAATCTTGGTTTGGATTTGTACTTTCTGAACCTCTGATCATCCTCAATATGTCCCAATAAGGACATCATCCCTGATTTGGGGGCTATTTCTGCTAATCAGTTTGGATGTAGACATCAGATGGCAATGATCGAAAACACAAGGGCCACAACCAATATATCAAGTTTATCTTTATGAAAATATCTTTCATATTATTTTGGGGGGGGGGGGGCCTTCACTATTATTCCACATTCCGGGATGTTTTGTAAGGCTTCAAGGCAAACCAATGAAGTCACGTTGAAAGCTGTTTTAAAAGCAACTATTCATGGTATTAGGTCAAGAATAAGAAACGTCTTCGTTTCTGTCTCGCTCAAGCACATGTCAGTACAAGTCCAAATAAGGAACCATTTAAAAACCTTCTTTTATTTCCCTGACACAGGCCTCTCCCTGTCCGTCTCGCCGTTCCGGGTGCGTTTTTACCCCAGGGTGTCTCACACATTCTTTCCCATTTGAGTGAAGTTGAGCTGGGGCGTGGTTGGTGGGGGGGGCTGGTGAAGAGGACACTATCAAGCCGGGTCAGTGTCAATATACGGAGAGAAATCCCCTGGCAGTGTGCTGGAACATGGCCCTTTTGCGGTATTAAGGAAGGTGACTATGTGGGAAGGTGGTTAATAGGAAGCAGCTCACTGTGCTCAGGGCTGTGACACTTCGATTTTCCTGAGCCATGCCTGCTTCTGATCAGGTACGCCTGGCAAACTGCACTCCTACCTTATATCATGTACAAAATATGACGTACAAAAAATTATATTTTGACAGCTCCTGCAAACTGCATCTCTGCAAACGTCTGTTGTCTGGAGAGAATAGAGGAAGGGAACTGACCCCCCCCCCCCACTAATCATTGCAGGCCTCAGCTTAAGTTTTAAACCTGCACCCTCATGTTACTTTACACAGAGACCTTCGCTCTCTCCGCTCTTCAATGTTATGGGCTTATAGGTGCGGCTTCATTCTTAGCCTGGGTGAGGGTTTGGCATGGGGGGGGGGGGGGGCGGAGACAGGCTTCAGTGCTCCTGAAATGTGACAGTTGCCTTGGAGGTGTTAGAGGGAAGACAGCACCGCTAACCCATGGTGGCCATGTTTGTATGGTCGGGGGGTTCAGGACAAGCTGATGGCCCATGATGCCAACCTCTCCATTGCCTACCACTCCATCTTCCAGCTATTTTTTTTAGTCATCAAGAAAAGAGAGGACCTCCTTCCCCCTCTTCCAATCTTCCATCTCTCTCTGCCCCCTTCCTCACCAACCCCACCCCGATCACCACGTGTCAGTGCACCACGGGGCACCGCCACAAAATATCCACGCCCCCCCAAAAGTCCTCCTCACCTTTCTAATTACCGGCCGGTCGTGATCAATTACAGCCATTTTCAGCCGCTGTCAGCCTTGTGTAAATATTCCCTCCAAAGTCAGCCGCCGTCACTCCCGACAATTTAATAGTTCTGTCACTGCGGGACGTTCATTAATCTCAACTTGTCATTCGTGTTTATGCGGGCTGTGATGAGAGCGGAGGGGGGGGGGGGGGAGGAGTGTAGGCAGGGGGGCACGTGTGCCCGAGGAAAAACCTCTAACAGACAAGGCAAGTTAGTTTTTTCACAGAATGATATGAGATCCAAAAAAAAACTGAATTTCAAAAACATGCAAAATGCTTTCCAATGACTATTTCGTGGAAAATATCATTATTAATGTCTTTATAAATATGAGATTGAGGTGAAAATTAATGGTTATCCTTGTTATTTTTCTGTCTGTCCCACAACCAACCACAAAGACATAAAGTGACAGTTACAATAAGAATAAGCTGCTTTCAGGAGGCACACGTGATTGGCTCAGAGGGCTGTCAGTCATCGTTGTGGTAACAGGCCACTCCTCTTAATGAGAGCTCAGTCAGTGTCAGCCTCCTCCATCGCCCGCACCACGGGGGCTGATGGGTAATTATGAGCGTCGCCCATCATCTGGCATCTGGAGTCGTTCTCATGGCAGGTATTCCCTGAATTAATCACGCCTCCCTCCTCTCTGTCTCATTTTCCAAGCCACTGTTGTTTCTTTTTTTCTTTTTCTTTGGCGGACCCTTCCTCGAACCGTAAATGGCACAATCGCAACGCAGAGCGAGGCATGGACCTTCCACCGTGAAACCCCCCCCCAGGCTTCTCTCAGCAGGGGGGGCGCGTTTGCCACCGCGTGCTGGACTCACACCACGGAGCTAATGAATCCTAAATCCACCCATTGTTTTGGGGTGACTGACTTCCCAGCAGCCTGGAACAAAGGGCCACACTCTGCAGGTCATGGCTCAGCCCGTTTTAAAATGTTCATCAAAGAGTCGTCTTGAACCCACAGCAGAATAACTGCAGGAGAAATGGCGGCTTCTGTTTTATTTTCCAGAAATATATTCTACCTCCACCACCCCACACCCCCCGAACCCTTCTCACAATTTTCAATGTGGAAAATGTAAAAAAAAAAAAAAAAAACACAGAGAAGACAGAAATAGAAGAAATAGCAGTCTTCATTGCCATTGGGGGTGCCTTTAATGATGGCTTCCTTAATTTCTCAGGCCGGAGGAATTTACTGGGGAGACCGTAAACAGACGGACACGTACGAACAGCTTCACTGATGCCTGGGGGACACAGCCACAGTGCAGCTTTTAAAAATATATATTCTCAGCTTAAACTGTAAAAGAAAATTACTGTAATTAAATTTAGTACAATGGCTTTGGTATTGCATACCTTTTGATTAACAGTTTTGTATGGAAAGATTAAAAGTATTTAGTAACTAAATTAACTAACTAAATTATAGTAACATATATTGACAAGTTAATTTAATTAATTTAACTTTATATATTATACATAGAATTTGATTTACTATTAAAAAAGATGTAAAACAGACCGTTATGTAGCATTTATTGCAACTAAGATGCATAAATATACATTTTGAAGTGACTTCACAGAAAGAGTAGGTTACCAGTAAGTTTGTGGCTTGCTGTAACCCTCAAAGCACGGCATTTCGGAGTGGCAGACTTACACACACACAGCACTGTGCAAAAGTCTCAGGCAAGAAAATATTTTTAATTATCTGGGTAATATATGTATATATTTGCTCAGAAAATAACACAGTTTAACATTGGAACATATGCAAATTAATAGTAGCATGATAAAAACTAACAAGGATTTATTCTGTTCTCCAAAAAGTCACTGATGTCTTGTAGGATGCCTAGAAGAACAGCACTTCAGTTCCCAAACCTCTCCTCTTAAATAACTTGATAGGGTATTGATTAGTCAAACAATGTACATAGGCGTATTGGATGGTTGCTAGAAATATTGGGATGACTTTAGGAGAGGTTTTGAAATGACCAAGCTGACGCACATAATATCCTAATTTTACATGGTAACATGGCAATATAGTCATTCCATTCACACATGAAATGAAATTAAACTAAATTACTCTCATGCGTCAGCATTTAGAGTGAGTAAAATTTTTATCCTGTTCACCCGTACATACATACATATATATATATATATATATATTTATTTGCTGGGCAATTCAAAATACACAGGAAGTTTCTTCATCATTTAAGTGTGTGTGTATGTGTGTATGTATATATATATATATATATATATGTGTGTGTGTGTATGTATATATATGTGTATGTGTGTATGTATATATATGTGTATGTGTGTATAACGAAGAAGCTTCCTGTGTATTTTGAAATGCCCAGCAAATGGGCAAATAGATGTATGCTTTACGTCACATGCTAATCTAGGCTTCGTTCGGTGACATCACAGCATCACACATGAAATGAAATAAAATGAAATGAAATGAAATGAAAGATGCTGGATCTTACTATTTCTCAGCCCTGCATATGTGCATAGCCCTGCAATGGGGTAGAGGAACGGCAGGCCTCTTATCTTTAATTAAGAGCCCACCTCCTGCTCCCTCCACCCCAGGAGAAGACATGACACGCCCCCCCCCCGCCCCCATGTTGAGTTTTGGGCAGGTCACGGTGGGGAGGGGGGTGTCTCTTTGGGGGCAGATCCAGAGGAGACGGATTCATCGCAGAAAGGCGAGCGGTGATGCTGATGGGCCCGGCCGCCAATAAAAATCCAGTGCTGTTGCCCTCATGCCCCTCGTGGTCTGAGGCTAGCCCTGGGGGTGCCTACGTCTGCCACCCCAACCCCCTCCGACCCCCCAACCTCTATCCTGGGCATGTCATCAGGCCAGGCGTGAGCTGAGAGAGACCAGGCCATGGCCGTAGCCTCAACCCCAGGGTGCGAGGAGGAGGGATCAAGGGTCATGCACGGCGAGCCTCCCGGGGCGACAGGGCGCGCGGATCACGTCAGCGTGCTTCCTCTCGCCCCGCCGCTCGCCCCATTGCTCGCCAGGGGCCGGGCGTAGCCGCACGCTGACCCGGCGAGGCATCACATGGCGAAGGAGTGGAGAGACTGAAGCGATCCCTTGTGATGTGCCTGGATTAATCATTTCGGGAGAAAACAGGGTATGTTGTGACAGGACAGGACGCATTTTGCGTATAATTATGGCTTTATTTGCAAAACGGGGTCAAGGCGGCCGCTGGATGCCAGCGTGGCCCTAACTGAAACAGACAGGTTTAGTCTGGGTCTTGTCTAGGTTTATCGCGCAGCAAACGTGACGTTTTGTGTGCGGCTCCCCTCTAATTCACAGTGACAGATTAAGTCCTTAAATCTGCATTAGAGCTCCCTTTTAAATATCCACATGTTGTTTTTATTGTTGCGCGTCTCTCCCCGTTAGACTCCGGCCGTCGGCCCGTAGCTCCGGCTGAGAACCAGTGACGATCCTCCCCTGGAATCTGCCCTTAATGCCGGAGCAAAAACAGATAACGGGGACTTTTCTCGGCTTCAGTGAGAGAGAAACTTCTATAATTTACAACGGAAACGAATCTGAAGATATTAGAGGAGAAGACACAGATCACGGAATGTTCCAGAAACAAAAGTTCTTTAGTACCATTACTTTTATTATTACGTCTAAATCCATAATTTATTATTCATTATAAACTTTAATAATATGGAAAGGCTCTTATGAAAATCATATTATTATCATCATCATTATTATTATTTATAATATTAGTTATAGTAGTAAGTTATGAGTTACAATGTAAAGAGCAATAACTAATAACAGATTCATATCGTATATAGTATGCATACACATTCATATATACTGTATTATAACAGAATTGTGCATTCTGCAAGAGGTTGTATATTGTAAATATTAATTGCTTAACACCCAGACAGTAATCCTGACATGCGAGGGGATTAGCATGTGCCGAACAGCCCCACCCCGCCCCACAGCCCACATACACTTCTCTCGTCACTGGTATACCTTCCATTATCCATATGGTAACACCCCCCCCCACACACACACACACACCCCAGCTGACCTGTCACCTCTGCATTGCATTGATCTGTTGGCCTGCCAAAGGAATGACGCAGGCTGAGACAAAACAGACCAGAGAGAAATAAATGGGGGGGTTTGGGGGGAATAATTGTCACATTAATATTAACTTCTTTCGCACGCCCATTTGCCAGTGTTCCCACTCAGGCGGCCCAGCCATAGCCCGGCTCTGAGCTTCAGGTATGCTGGCCGTTAGGGGCACTTTGGCCGTGCCGGCCTGCATTCTACCTACGCCGCCCCCGGATAACCATTAAGGTTTGTGCCAGGAACATAACAGGAAGCAACTGAAAATGTGTTATTTTTAATGTATCTGTTCTTCAGAAACATTTTAGGCCTAGTACCACCAAGAGAAAAATTATGTTGACAGGTTCGGTTAAACACATTTTATTTTTTACCTGTTTACCTGTTATCTGTATCTGTTAATAAAACTTTTGTTTGTTTTATTAATTAATGTGGGACTTACCCAGGCTAGGAGCAAGGCTTCAGATAGCAGAGCAGTCTTATACATCAGAGCATCAGTGTTTAGTTAAAACAGAGGAATGTGACGTAGGGCAGGTCCGAGATGTTCAGCAATGCAAGATTTATTGACCTTAATGGAAACGCTGGTCCAAACCGGGGAAGCAAAGTCCGGAGTGAGAAATTGGGTTCTTTTAGACTAAGGGAGAACAAAAGCAGACCAATAATAATGATACTCAAATGCTGTGAAAAAGTTGTGCCTCTGAGGACCCTTCTTTGGAGGTTGTTAGTCGTCCAGGACTGGTGCCTGCTGGAAGTCAACACCCCTTTTGGATGCACCTGTCTTGCAAGTCCTGGCTTCCGCCAAGGCCCTGCAGGTGTGATCTCTGCTCATGTGGGCTGCCATACCGCTGCGGCCGGCCGGCTCACGCCCACTCAAACCCACATTTCGGTCGACTTGGGTTCAGGGAAAAAAAAACTGCTGCCACTCTTTCCCACAATTCTGGGGTCTAATTTTCCGTTCTTTACAAATTACACAAAAGAGTTCCATACTCTGCCTCCCATCAGCACCTGCGTGAGCCAGCTCGACACGCGTGTGGGTCACATGTGATGCACGATGTGATGTGATGGTATGCTTTGCCTTTCAAGCTGGCTTGTGCAGGGGCAATTCTAGGATTATTTTGTGGTGGAGGGCATAAAAGGGGCCGAACCTCATCATTAGCCAATGATATGTTTAGAATCAGTGAGTGACAGGTGAGGGGGTACACCAGGGACCAATCAGCTTTCAGCTTGGGCCAGTGCCCGGGGCTTGTGCGTTGCCACAGCGTGCCTAAATAAAACTCTTGCCCGTCTCCAGGCTGACAGGGTTTTGTAGAAACGGTCCTGGCAGGGTGTTATTTGTGATGGCCACTGCCAAGCCCTTCCTCAGTGGTCAGTACCCGCGAGAAGCCAGACGGGGGTGATGAGAGACATCCTTCCTGCCAGGCCTGCAGAAAAGGGCCACTTTGTAATTGTAACGTTTATCCCCAGAACAGAAAGCCACAGACACATAGTACTGCGCAAAAGTCTTAGGTGGTCAAAGAAAAAGATGTTGAGTAAAAAACTGGCTATAAAACTGTGGCATTATGTCTGTCAAAGTGGGTCAGCTTAGCCATTTCAAACCATCTTCTGAAGACATCTCAGCATCTGCAGTAACCACCCAATGCACACATGCATATAGTCAGTTCCTCATTGACTTTTTAAACTACTTTGAATTAATAATCCCGTGAGCAGGTTGTGAAATGCAAGAAATACTTGGAAAGGCTGGTCTGCCCCTAAGGAGAGGTTTGGGTGATCGTCTAGCCATCCAGCATATCATCAACGATTTTGGGGAACGGAAGAAATTCTTCTCATTTTTTAAATTGTGTCCCTGTTAATTTGCACACGTTCTCCTGTAAAATTGATTTTTTTGAGCAGATATACACTTACTAGCCAGATAAACAGCCTTAAACATTTTCAACTGCCTGATCAGACTTCTTCACCATACTGTAAAGTGGGGTGAATATGGGTAGAGTGTCTGTTTTGCATCTTCCCGCAAAGCACTGACACGTACCCTCTGTGAAATGCCTTCTAGAGAGAACTGTCTCCTTCCCACTAGGGATCCTGGCCAGAAACTCATTGCCTTTGATTCGGTATTATAATTTATTTTAATAAATTTGAATCCTGTAATTATTCTATTCAATACATTTAAATCATTCAATTCAGTCATTTAAATATTTTCAGAAGGGAAAAAATGAATTCCTTTTAAATCCCTTAAAAAAAATTTGCACAATAATTGATATTCCATTAGTATATCACTGATACGATGTTTTTAGGTGGTAAACATTAGACGGGACTGCCGTCCGATTACATCGCAGCACAGGAATGTGATCGTAAATCCACCATAAGCCACAATCACAGGTGAATGAGGAAGGGTCTGGCCACCTTGGGCCCTTAGGAGAGCCAGTCGAGGAGCAGAATTCTGACAGTACAGACCCACGCCCCTTGCCCCCCTTTCCTCTCACACGGCAAGGGTTCTGGGCATCAAACCTCCCCCCCCCGATCACCCACGCACAGGCCAGTGAAACCAGCCCCAAGGGCAGCATCGTGGGAAAGCTGACCTGCTTGCGGCCAGCCCCCCTCCCCAGGCGCTTCACTCGCCTCCAGACGGCGGCATGTCGCGTCACCGGGTGCTGGGGGGCAACAAACGTGAACTGCACGGGGCAGGGGGTGTGGGGTGTGGGGGGTGGGAATGCCAAAGCTATGATTTCATTCAAACCAGGGGAACCCTTTTTATGGACACTGAAAAAAAACAACACGGAACACTGAACATTTTCAGGGGGGAGTGGGTTGGGGTGGGGGGGGGGCATCTGGATTCGTATTGTCGGTCTCTGGCATAATTTGGACACTGTCATCGACGTACAGGATGGCAAGAAGAAAGGAGAGAGGAATGAAAATGCTTCCGGACGCGGAGGGCGGCCCGCGGGTCGCCACTGACTGGCTGGGCACGGAGAAAGAAGGCAACGGTGCAGTGAGAAGCGCGGGGCTCTGCCGCCTACCAAACCCCCCCGGGGGCCGGGGGGGCTTCCGATTCTGGAGGCGGGTCTAATAATCGCGCGGCTTCTCGTCTCACGTTCATATCCCACAATGCACCGGGGCCCCTTGGAGAGGCTGGGAATAGGTGAGTGGTCCATTCCTGTCCCCCCCCCCAACTTACAGTGTTTCTCACACTCAGAAACCCCACCGTGCTCTTGTACACCCTTCCCTTTAACAAGGAGTGTGCAGAAATACATCAGTATCTGTACATGCCAGTCCGGCTCCTCTTGGGGAGGCCACACAAGCCGCCTGAAGGATCCAAGCTGCATGGGGCACACTGTGACGTGCCTGATTGGAATCTGAGATTCTTTTTTGGTTATTTTACCTGGGAGGGTTGGACCGGGGCACACTGGACTTTGGGAGAGGGGCTGCTTGGCTTGGCATGCAAGATGTTCACCTCTGGCGCCCCTAAGTATCATACCACAATTCCAAAACTGGCACAGGCACAACTTGGCCAGCCATGGGACCAAAAAGGAACGATTACCCCTGATCCAACTCATCAATGATGCTGCTGGGACCTTTTGGGGGCTGTTTGTGAACCACGCAATTTAGCACGGCAGGAAAAAAGGGAAAAAAATCATAAATAGCTGAATAACATGCAATCTGCTCAATCTTTTGATCTTTCCCTGGAGGTGGCTAACTGATGTGATGTCATCAGGTCTCTGGAACCCAATACAGCCTTTCTGCTGATTGGGGGGGGGCACAGTTTAATCACCTCCTACCTAGCAGACAGCAGTAATTGTACTAAGTACTTTGAAAGCTTTCAACAGAGAAGTGGATTCTGTCCCAGGACAAAGGGGGGTTATAATGAGAACCTTGGCTACTTAAGGTGACACTGGCAGCTCTGAAGGGCCTGTCTGTTCCCTCACGTTACACCTGACGGCACCCCTCACCCCCCACCCCCCTGCATCCTACTCAGCAACATTAATTGCAAACGCTAGGAACCTCCAGTGGGCATTACCGAAGAGATCAAAGCCAGCCGGAATACACCATTTATCTAATGTATCTGTGTTTGCGAATTACATCTGACGTCGCTAAACTCATTTGCACTTAATCCTTAGGGGGTCTGCCCGTAATCCAAACCAATTTACAGACTGTTGCATTTAATGCCTACATGCAATGACTGACCTTACTTACATATACAAGAGGAGTGAAATCACAGCTTTATCCAAACAAACGTGCTTATAGACAATTATAAAATAATTGTTTAGCTGCCTTTGCGTTTCAGATTTTGCAATTTATTTTCTGACTGACCCTCACTTGTCTGAATGAGGCTTCCTAAAAACATAAAGTGATTTTACCAAAGATAATCCACCCATCCATCTTATAATCACTTGTTAGTGGCTACAGGGGAGCTTGGAGGGATGGGATGGATGCCAGTCCAAATATAATATATAATATTGATAAAAATTACCAGGGTTTACTATGGGGATGGATAAAGACAGACACGTCACCCTTGAGAAAAGCATTCTGGGAAAAGAACCAGGTGTCCTCCATCTCAAGACAAAACAAATCAAGGCGAAGAACAGGACAATCACAAAACCAATTAGAACAACAATGTCGCCTCTGCACAAAACACACAAACAGGAATAAAGCTTTGGGTTTCATAATAGCAAATCAGAAAATTAAACACAAAGAGCAAATCTAATGGCAACTTATGCAAAACAATGCAATAATTTTCCTTATTTATATTCTGTTAAATTCTAATGAAAGATGATTTCCACTATGACAATAAAACAATAACAACTGTCATAGGAATAGCACCTTGTCAAGTCCTGAAGATGCAATCTACTGTTGGACATCACCGTCAAAAAATTTTATTTGCCAAATTATTATGATACAAAACCATTTCATTTCCTGCCCTCTTCCCCTCGGGAAGGGGTAAAAAAAACACAAAAGAAATAATTGAGGCCTTGAAGTTTTATTAGACAGATAAATGTGTGTAAAGAAAAATCCAGATCCTGCCTGCGAGCAAATCCCCAATCCCATGCAGAAGGAACAGACTTGTGAACATTGGGCCATTTTTCACAGGAATATGCGGAAATAATTGGGACAGGGAACAAATAAGGTCCCGATCTTTCTGATTTGGTCATTCACCCATGAGTATGTGTGTGTATAAACATATATTCCCCAGTTTGCTTGTGCATCCTTGTCTATGGTGAAGGACGTCTCGCCGCACACAGGTTGCCCAGAGTCAGTCGGACTGGGCTAACTTGCTTTAAAAAAGTTTTTCTTTTATTTCATTTTCTTGGGAAACCCACATGCCATTGAAAGACTGCTCGGGCCTTTGTGTGTGGCGGTGGCAGCCTCGTTTGGGGTCCAAGGCTGCTTCGGAAGGGGCGGGGGGTGTAGCATGGGGTGGGACCAAACCCCGAGGTTGGAGATTTATGGACCAGGGGCCTCTGCATGTATACTTACAGTCTCATGACCCGAGCACGGCACTCACAGTTCCAGGGTGGGGGAAGGGGGGTCAAAAACTCCCCCCCCCCGACATAACCCCACTCACTCACCCACACACACAAACCCTTTATTTTCTTCCCCGTTTGCCCCTAGAATGTTCCAACAAAACTACACTTTTTTTAACTAGGCTTTTTACTGTCAGAAAATTAGTCACATGCACCAACGATAAATAACGACATTAAAATCCGACAATCATGCGGCTGATTGTAACGCCTGGACCTCCCTCTCCATAAACAGCATCATAAAAGTATCAACCCACCCCCCAACATTTCAATCTGCATATTCATCTGTTAAAATGCATGAGTTTCCCGAAACTGTTTTCATATAACAGCTTGCATTACGGGGGATGAGCGAGTGTTTCGACAGCAGCCTGAGAATCAGGGACTGTGCACTGAGCTGTCACCCCTGTGCCGGTGACCCCGAGTGACCCCGAGTGACCCTAAGCGTCACCAGGACCGGCAGGGGATGCCACATGGCAGGTATCACCCCTCCCATCCCGCCCCTCCTCCCCAGGGAGACTGGTCTGCATTTCGTTTTGTGATGCCCCCCCCCCAGAAATACACCCCCAGAGCTCAGATAAGGGCAGGTGAGAGAAAGTGCCGGCATATTACCGCAGATAACGGCGCATACGGGTTTATTTGTCTCGCCCCGGGGCCAACGCGGCTGGTGGGGGAACGCACAGCCTGCTGAGGCGGGGGGGGAGGGGGATTCCCAATCGTCACGGGACCCTTTACACTGGAGCAAATTGTGCATGTCCTGGGTGGGGCTTACATTAAAATGCCTGTTATTTTTTTCAATCAAGGCAGAAAGCCTGATCCCCGCCACCACACCCCCCCCACCCTTATTTTTTTAAATATGCCAGCTTTGCATCTGAAAGGCAGATGTAGAAGTGAGCCGTCTCCGAGTGAGCATCCCCCCCCCCACCACCAAACACCCCCCATTCTGTCTGCTCCGGGGTGAGCTCCAGCAAGGAGGGCAAGAAGTGTCTTTTCAGTTTGGAAACAAAAAAATGGGCAGGGGCGAAGGGGGGGGGGTGCACAGGCTCCGGACTGCCAGGGATGGTGCCGTGAAAAAGTGTGCTGAGAGGGATCTCTGTGCTTTATGAGCCATAAACGGTTTATTCATCTGCGCGCCAGGCCGGGCCTTGCCACGGGTCGACATGCCTTAGATAAACCGAAATAATTCCAGGGCTTCAAACAAAACAAGCATTTATCTTTGCCTTGAGACTTAATGGACTGTTTATTGTTTGATGTTCAGTTTCAAGTCCATAATGTCTTCCTTTAAATGCCCCCTCCAGAGCATCACAAGATAGAAGTACGTTTATGGAGTTTTCTCCCTCTCTCTCTCTCCTCCGACCTCCCCGCCCACTGCCGCGGACCCTTCCGGTAGCCCTGCGTTACCTCTGCCCACCGCCAAAGCCCTCTGCCGCCAGATGACTATCCAGCTCGGCGTTTGCCTCTCATGTTGTTTTACTGCTGACCTCCATCTCAACCCTGACCCCTGACCCAGGGAGGTATCTGTCACTGCTTAACACAAAGTGGTGCCCTGATCCCAGGGTGGTGCTGTTATGGGGGGAGGGGAGAAGCCAAAAGAAATGCACAGGGGGACTCCTTTGTGCATTTTGGTTTTCTCATGAAGAAATTGTTGCCTCTCCTCCCCAACCTCCCCCCACCCACCCTCTTTTTCCCTTTTCCCTCTTCAGGCAGTGTCCTCCTTCGCTGCAGGTACGCGTCTGCCGCAGCGTGACTCCGGGAGCTTGTAAGAGGAAGCCTTAATGAGCTAAAGGCCTCCGCGGCGAGGCAGAAATATATGCAAATGAGATGCACAAGCAAGAGGATCCCGGGCAGAGAGAGAGAGAGTGAGAGAGAGAGAGAGAGAGGGGGAGAGGGAGAGGGAGACGGGCGAGACTCCCAGCCGTCTGCGCGCCGTGCCTGTAGCTGGACGCCGGGCAGCTTTGATAATGGAAATGGTAACAAAAGCACTTTTTTCATCCTCGAGTTAAGTTAATGTGCTAACCAGCTATTGTTGCATTCTGTCCATTGAAAACTTCAAAGTGGCCCCACTAATCTGTGGGAATGCCGAGGAACGGCACTGACCTGCCCTTCGGATTTTTCATTTTGCTCCTTTCTGTATATTTTTATTTCTATTTTTCACGTGTGTTTGTTGTTTCAGTCATATTCCGTTTCCATTTTATTCAGGAAGTGTATTTTGTCATTTACGCGCAAGAATGCGCGTCGTTGTCAGAGGACGCAGGAAAGATATTTCGGTGGGAAAAAGATACATATTTCGTCCTGCATTATTTCCAAAGATGCTGACCTGAATAGGCTAATTTTTCAAAAGTACAGCTCTGTCCTTTTTTTTTACAAATGTATTTTTATACCATCATATTAGGCCTATATAAAAGGAAAATTGCAAATTAAAATGAACGTATGACCGTTTAAATAAAATTGGACTTGATCTGGCAGTAATAAACGAGGTGCGAGCACAGTTAAAAAAAATGCCTTGTTTATGTTGATATTAATAGCCTACGTGAATGAATATTTCACAAGTATTGTTTTAATTTTGATATGCTTATAGTGGGAATTCCTGTTTGCCGTTTCAGCATTTCAAAACATACCTCCTTCATGCGCTAAACTTGCTCGCCTTGTGCAAAAACACAATGCAGTATATTACGTTTCACGGGCATAAAACTCGGCGTAACGTGAACGACAGACCGAGATTTTTTGAAAGCAGAAGAACAAAGTGGCCTTTGCTGTGACATTCCAGCTCGCGCGCAGCGCCCGTCGGTTTTGTTCTCCTCGGCGCCGCACGCGCGTTCTGCCACGTCCTGCGTAAATGCAGTTCAACTTTTTGGGAATATATGCCTCTCTCATCCTCTATGCCATTTAAAGGAAAAATACCGAGTCATTTTATTAACAATCAATGAATTCATTAAATTTAATAATAAAAAAATAAAACTCCACAAGGTTAGAAACCAGTCAAGTACTTAAAATGCGCGAGTTGTTACGGTTCAGCAAAATAGGTGACTGAACCGGCGTCTGTTATTTCAGCTTTACGTTTATTTGTTGTGAGAAATATTATACTATTAATGCAAATATATCCACCCAGAATAACTGCCAGTATTGAAATATATGTGAACTCATTATATACGTGAATAAATATTTTTTTAGATGTGCGGCGCGTGTACCCCTGCCGAGATCAGTGTGTCATTCTTAGGCTGACGTTCATTGTTGATCTTAGCAGTCTGTAACAAATATTTTCTGAAAATAATTACAGACACATACATTTTAGTTGTTTTATTTCAGTTTAAGTTTTAGCTTTAATTCAAAATATGTACATCGTCTATAGTGCTTTGTTTTTGTTCCGAATATTAGACATTGCAATCGCTTTGTTATTATATTACCTGTAATAATATATACATTTCAATAACACAGAACTTAAATACGGTCATCCTTTAAATAAGCAATGGCTGTCGACTAATACCGTGGAACAGCCCATGTAATGTACACGTGAGCTGTTCTTTATTGGCATGTACCAGTTTATGCAAATATTAAAAATAATAGGCCTAATAACCACATTTCTATTAATTAAATGTTAAATATCTTTATATTTTGTCTGACTGCAATAACATTTTGTCTATGATCCGAAAGGTAGATGGATAAACATCTCAAAAAAGTTAATGAACGGTTGTAAGAATCAAGAGAACAGGGAATTAAAATGCATTTTCTATTATAACTTTGATATGATGTACGCGCTCTTTGTTGTTACAATTGTTTTCGGAGCCCGGAGTAGCGCTGCTATCCTTTGTTGGGGGGGAGGGGGTCTAATTTGACTGTTGATTAACTGTATGTATATCGAGTGTTAAGGAAAGCATCCGCGGATCTGCCGTCTAGTAATTACCAAGCTGCTTAGTCTTGCGACAATCCTGAGCGACGATATCCGAATCCACGTTGCCTTAGGGGCCACAAATAAGGACGACGAAGAAAGAGAGGGGGGGAAAAAAGGCCATTAATTTTTAGTGAGAAAAATATATTGGCACTCGATGGTGTCGACTTTGACACGCGTTAATTGTTCCACAGCTCTCCTAATTAGGGATTTTCGAATTCTCTAAGTGCTGCGGGGCTTTGCGGGATGTGGGATGTTTTCCTGGACGAAGACAGGACATTTCTGGCTCCTATTGAGCTGGGCGCCCAGGAACGTGACTCGCAAGACTGCTAGTGAAAGGTCGTGTAATAAATCCATCATTCTTTTATGTTTACTTTAAATTCAAAGAATACGAATCAGATCACGAGCGATTTTTTTCACGCAACACCTGCCCCGGAATGATAATATATTTATTTTTTTTTAAAAAAGGCAAGGCCAATTATCACTACCTTGAAATTATAAATTCAAATGTTTAAAACCTCTGTTCTTCGAAAGCCAAAGTAATATTTATTTTCGCGAGCGATCCCTGTTTCTTGACGCAATTCAGTATATATTCCAATAAACACCTGCAATTATTTTGTTCTAAATTTGTATCAATGCATTATTTCCCATTTTTTCTCAACTATATGTTTGTGTGGCAAACCCAAAAAAAATCGTTTATTCCCATTGTTCATTTTTAATTAGCAAACACAGTAAATTTATTGCGAATCCAGTGCCTCCAGTTGGTCGGTTCCTGTTTCTAAAATGCTATTCCTGTCCATTTACAAATATATATTTTAGTTTTTCCTCCAATCACAAATTCCAGACCCCGTCTAATAAAAGTAATACAACGCGTTGGCTGTGGCGGTGCAGTTGGGGCGTTAAGTGTGGGGTGGGGGGCTGGGGGGTGAGTGCGCGCTCCTCTGTTAAATTGCTTGTTACCTACTGGCATTTATTTATATGGCTGGGAATTATAAAGCTTTGTTATTGCCCTGCCTGGGGCGAATTGTTTATGACACCAGTAATCGGAGTAATTGTTATTGTTGAAATTACCTGTCAGCCGGCCCTAGCGGTAGCCCTTGTCCCACTGACAAATAGTGACAGGAGAGAGGGCTCTTCCCGGGGTCGCTCTGATGAGTTCTCCGCTCATAATGAGCATCTCTGGGCCCCTGATAATTCGCTTGTCAATGCCGACTGTGGCTCCTGGATACCTCGCCAAATTGTTGTCATTCATTTTGACAAAGACAGCAAAATGCTGAGTGCAGAGAGAGGATTATCAAAATGAATTCACTCATTTACCCCCCCCACCCCCACAAACCTACCGTCGTCCCGATACGATACAAACACACACGTACGTACGTCCATGCATTCTTCTCACCTGGACGGTCTGTGATAACCCAAAGCTCCACCTTCTTCCAAATGCATAAACAGTGTCATCCTGTACTGAATCATCAGTGATCTACTGCATAGCCTAAATGTACCTGTTCACAGCGGTAAGGTCGCTTCTATAATAGAGAGACACTGACATATCGCTTGTCATACCAAAACTGCTCAAAACATACATGCAACAATAATAACAATTTCTAAGTAACCGATTATGTAATAAAGCACGTCCCAAATGGTATTAATTACAATGTCGAAAGAAATTTCACAAAACTTCACGGTGCGTGCTTTGGCTCTCAGACCGAAAGACCAAGCTGTCGGAAAAATACAGGAAATGATCTCTTATTGGAAATAAATCTTTCTGCCAAAGGCTTTGAAAAAGCCATCAGCGTCAGCCTGCCGCCTCTCGCAGTGTGTCAGTGAGTCATGGGCACCGTGTCCGGAGTTCCCTCACCGATCACCAGAGAGCCGCTGCGCCCGTCACGGCGGATGGCTGTGCTATCGGTGACCCATCACGGTCCCAGGGCAGGGTTCGTGTGATGGTACGACTATTCGGAGGCACGGTGAATCCCTCACCTTAAAAAAGCTAATCAACAAACATCAAAACACACCGATCTGTGTCTGCGCAAATCTGCCCAAGTCCTTAGCTACAATAAAAACGCAACATTTCGTGTTTAAATTATAGGCTATATATTTGAACACCATAAGTATTTGCCAGAATTATAAAACTACATGAACTTTTTTTGAATGACGCATCCAGCTAAAAACATCTTAATTCGAGTAACCAGATTAAATTACGCCATTAATTTGAAAAGAAGCGCAGGTAACACGTAAAACAACAATGCTTACGCAAATGTGCTCAGTACTAGATTCGCGATATTTAGAATCTTATTTATTTAAAGGGGAGGAAGCAACTGTGTAGAAACATAATTTAAAATTTTGAGCATTCTAATATTGAATAGTCACGACTACTTATGATGCTATGAATGATTAAGCCGAAAAACTTTTTAACTTACACAGCTAAAGCTGCGTTTACTTCTCCCGTTACTGTATTCTTTTCCACTTCGGTTTTGAAGCACATAGAAAGTCACAAAAATCACCTTTTAAAATTGGCATTAATCCCACGGCAGCATTTTTTCGTTCAGCGATGAAAACACTGATTGTAAGTAAGGATTGTAAGGATAAGAGTGCAAGGCCTTGTGAGTTGATAAGTCACCCAGCCCAGCCCAGAACCAACTCACACACCGCCATTCAGGTCGCTTTGCGAGTGAGAAGCTTCAGGATTGACGATCACGGCCAGGAAAGGGACTCGCGTTTAGATTATAAAACAGCTCCTGTAACAGAAATACAAGATGGCACTTATGCTATTTGAAATACCATCGTCAGCTGTACACCAATCACAGTCATTTCAGAAAGAAACGCAGAAAAACTTGGAAATGCACATATTAATCTGACAAGTAGATATTGCAAATGCCATGTAGCTGCACACCGCTAAGAATATCACAAAGTATGACATTTATTTCACGGCATCCCTTAAATATGTATTACGCTATTAGAAATAAGCTATTTTAAGATGCTTATTGCGCTATTATAAAATTAGATTTCGTTATTAACACTAATTACAGGTGGTTTAAAAAGAAAGGTGATTTTTTTATTGTTTGGTTGTACTGTAAGCTTGTTCTGTCGCAGCAGAAGCCCATACAGTACATTTTATTACCTTGGATCATTTTACAGATAAATGTAAGTAAATAAAAAAAAAAACGCGCAAATATAAATTTTACTAGGCTGATAAATTTGGACCGTCGACTATACAACATTTTATCTGTGATTGCAACACAGACATATGTTCTAAGTTAATGAATTTTGCGCGCTGCTATTTCCAGTTCTGCGTGCAATTCCTGCTCATTCGGTGTCCGGGTTAGTATGAACTCCATTGCTCTCGCTAAAAAGCATCTCCCAAGTAAACGAAAGCCAGGCCCGTCCCCTCCGTTCATACATCATAATTCCACTTTCATGTTTTATTCAGATTGTGCCATTAACAGTGTATAAGTTTATCAAGAGTGCAGTAATTGCTTATAAACTCCACCATTAATTAGTTTTGAGACATAGCCTATATGAGTGAAGTGAAGTCAATTAATGCTTGGGGATTTCACAGAGGCATGGGTGGACAACGGGAAGGAAAAACTAATTTGAATAAGTCATAAGACATTAATGGCAATAATGATTTATACGCTACTCTTGGGGTTCTAAGGATATAAGCAGTTCTTATTACCTAGATACTAGAACATTAACCCTCCCGGAAACCAAGTGATTGGACGGCAATGAACTGCAAAATAATATTTTACTTCAGATAATTCATGCTACTGAGTGAACGGTTAGAGAAAGGAAGCCAGAGAAATTTGATATATTTCTAAAATGTAAAAAAAAAATCCCATATAACAAGAGACTATGAGAAACTAAGAAAAAATAGTTAAAAGACAGGAAACCACAATAAGCACATATACAATACACCTTAACAGCCTCTATGTTATTGATGTACCTGATGTTCCCAGTGCATTATGGGAAACTAGCATATTTTAATCAAAAGCAGGGAGTTGTACATGTGTCTGAAAGTCTTTCATATAGTAGGTAGCCTAAATGAGGTTTACAGCCCCAGTAAGGACCATGATGCTATGGACACGTGACTCTCATTGGTTGGTGCCTTTTATCCCAATTCACAGTGAGCCAATGAGAGTGAAGTGGGTGGGGGATGCATCATGGAAATACCAGTGTGCCACACACAATGCCCATGCACATCTACCAGTCTCTGGTGGCCCTGTGTTGCCTAATTGCTACCCCGCCCCTAAAACACTAGGGGCCCAAAAGAAATGAGTCGTCCTCTTCCAGAGCGTTCCTCATAGCTTGGTCCACTTGCTCACGTTTTATCCAAAGTGAATAATAATATCAGACGATTTAATATAATTAAAAAATAATAATTCATTAAATTAGAGAGGGAGAGGGCAGATTTAAGGAAGCGTTTCAATTACTGTGCTGTCACGAGACTCTAGGTTCCCGTCACAAATATGATGGTTACAAAGCAATCAGGAGTAGTACTGGGTTTTTTTTCCACTCAGGCCAATGGGGGGGGGGCTCATTAACACAGACTCATGAAACAAAACTACTACAGAAGGCCACTCCCACATGGCCTTCTTGTAAGGGCAAGATATGTCCCACCCGCTTTTCAGCTCACCCTCACCAAGTCGTTCCGCACGACACGAGAAGGCGGCGCCGAAATCCGTCCATTATACATAATCATGCCTTGATTGCATGTACGCCCACCGTGCGCTTGTCCGCACGTCTGCCCTGGCTGCCGGTGCCCCCGCCGATGCCCAATGAGCTCCACCCATGGCGGCCCGCTGAGACCCAGCCGCCGCTGTTTGCCTACAGCAGCCAATTATCCCCGCAGGCCGCCAATGTGCCGCTGTTGGGGCTTCCGCCCCCGCTACTGCCAGCACGCCCCGCTGGCCCCTTCAATTTAACTACAGGATGAATGCTGTTGGGGATTTTTACCAGTAGGGGGCAGAGTAGTGAGTAAAGGTGCCCCTCCTGATTGACGACAGTGAAGCGGCAGAGAAATGACGCGGTGCAGACTGGCTTTAGCTGCCCACTTCCAGGGCCACCATCCCTGTCTGGCTTGACCTGACCTTCCCACTGCTCTCTCCCTCCAATCTGCCACAGGTTCCTCTTTCTCTCCCTGGTCACCCTACCCTACCCATCACACCGTCATTCAGCATCCTGTCATGCCCCCCCTCCCCTCCCTCCTATCTCCAGCAGGCCAGAGCCTTAATCAGAGCCAAATGGGCGAGAGGGCCGGAATGGGTCCGAGAAAACGCTGGGATCCATCAGGGTTGGTGGTGGTGGGGGGGGGTTTGAAGAGAGGGGCTGGAATTCTTCTGCAATAAAAAGGCAATTTATCCACGATAGTACAAGCATCAGAGGGTCCACGTTCAGCCAACGGAACCCCAGATTCAGGTTCAGTCTGGACGAGGTGTTGTTCCTCCAGAAGGCCACAGCTAGAGGTCTGATGGCCTGGGTGTGTGTGGGTGTGTGTGTGTGTCTGTATGTCAGGGGGAGGGAAGGCAGCAGGTTGTCAAGCCACCCTGCCCAAATCGCTACCTAACGGAATTTCGTCGGAGTTCCCAGAGAGTGACGGTGGAGGTTGTAAATTGCAGCCGTGGTTCCCGTTTGGCCCGGCGCATACACGTCACACGCGTTTATTATATTTGAGTAACTAGCCGTCGCTGCTGTGATCGGGCATAGCGGCGCTCACATCCATCCAGCGTGCGGACAGGCCCCACGGAGCAGTCACAGTGTGAGATCAGATCAGCGATAAATCTCGGCGTGACTTCAGAGCCCCCCCCCATCCAAGCCTCCTTACATCTGGAGGTTTCTTGTTGGGGGAAGTACGCTCCGAGAAGGTGGAGCCAGCTGACACCTTATACATGGCAATACATAAATAACTGCGCACAGCGAGAGCCTTCAAATCTACAAATAATGTTGGCTATTCCCGGGATGGGGCAGTGGAAAAATAGCATTCCCAAAATGTAGTATTTGTGATTTTTGCAGTTCAAAATCACCTTCCCCGTGATTGACGGCACTTAACCCATGGCTGTTTTTCTAAAGACAAAAACAGCAGCAGGTGAGAGCAAGAAAATTAACTGAAAATGTACTATATTCCCATCACCAAGGAGCGCTATACTATATTCCCATCACCAAGGAGCGCTATCCAAGCCAGGCGTCATCAAACGGGTCTGAAGTCGGGTCGGACGTAGGTGATGCCACCGGCTGCCTGCAGAGCATCCCCTGCAGGGGTCATGATGTGAGCTGCCCAATCATGTGTCTTTCCGCTGTTAATATTTTTAATCCCACTGCACACTGCGGCAGGTCATTTGGGACGTTACGTGCACTTCCTGCGCTTGTAGATCCCAGCGCGGTACAGTCACCTCCCTTCCCCCACCCCGCCGGCGGTCCGTACCTGGAAAATGCGTGCACTCCATCCTAGGGACACACATAAATATCTCTCGGTTTCTCAAAACAGCTTTTAATTTTACAAGTTTTACGGCCCTGATATTAGGAGCATGTGTTTTACAAGGCGTCGTGTCCTTCCCATCACCCCGGCCTGCTCTGCTTTTCACATCGGGCCAAAAGGAAAATGAGGGTCTCCGCCCAACCTCTACAAACCCTCCCTGAAGCCCTCAGTTGACCCCCCCTCCTTTTTAGGACAGCTGGGGCAACGGCAGACAAGCAGGCATGTATGCCCCCCCCCCCCTTTAAGACTGTGAAGCAGCAATGCATTGTGGGTACACAAACTCCATCCCACCCATGGGCGGCCCCCCGAACGTAGCCTTTTAATCACTTTATGTACGGGACATTTTCACAGCAGTTAATTCTCGGGCTAATGTTACCGACGCCATTCCCCATATGCTTAATTAACCCTAAAATGCTACGCGACAACCTTCTAGAATTTTCCGAGCAAGGCCTGGTCTGCCGCAAGCGGAGACGCGTGGCAGAGAGGTCCCAGCCGCGGATTTATTACCACGGCATTGAACGCTGAAGGAAGAGGAAAAAAAAAAAGATGGGGTTGAAAAAATAAAGGAGGGCGGCGGGGCCACAGGACTCAAGCGATTCCCCCCCCCCCCCCAGGGACAAATTGATGTCAAGTTCTGCTGTCTGTCAGGATTAAGTGTCTGTTTGTGATTTGAGGACAAAACAGCTTGAATCTACCCACTCCTTAACAAAGCAGCTCAAGTTGCCGGCTTCGAGGAAAAAAAAAAAAGTTTAATCTCCTCTCTTAATCTGAAAACACCAAGTCAAATGGTGAGCACAGAGGGCCCGGCTTCCTCCTTTTTGTCCCTCTCAGGCTTCCATTTAAAGGCATGTTTGATTTGGGGGCTTCAGCGGTCATCTGTCAAGGGGATATTATCAAAGACACAAATCCAGGTGCTTTGTTTTCATGCCGGATGACTCCAAAGCCCCCCCCCCCCCTTAAGGGATCAGGATCGTCCATAGCTCGCTCGTCTGGCTGCAAGAGCGATGTGATGACTCACCGTGATTCGCTGTTAAGCAGGCAGCACGTGCCAACCAGAGCCAAGGAGGAGGTCAGAGGGGCAGGAAGAGGCGGGGTTTCTGGGCAGGAAGTGGGTCACTTTGGATGCCTGGTCGCTTACCTTTACCTTGGCTATGCTGATTTTGGCCCCATGGAGTTAACCACTGACAATGAAGCTGAGCTTTGGACACAGGTGAGACCGAGATACAGGGTGCCACCACCCTGCACTTGCCTTTTCTTCTTCTGAATTATATATCGATAGTTTTGGACCACATTCGCCATTTTAGGCGTTTATGGCAATTCTTGTTTAATTGTGCTGTCTGTAACTGGACTCTTCAATGTCACTAACATCCCGGTACGGTGGCTAGGTTACAGGCACGTCCCAGAGGAATGAATCGCACCCCAAACTCCCTGACCAATCGTCAGGCACACCCACCACCGGAGCTATAAGCTGACACACCAACAGTGTCACTAAAGAAGAGGGTCTCTTTCATGTTGTTTTTTTCCTATAAGCAGAAGGCCACAGTTTATTTGGCTTCTCCAGCATTCTCCCTGTTTTAGACGCTACTGCTTACTGAGCAGAAGAACACTGGAACTTACAGCGTAAGTCATGCTCTGTAATGTGAAATAAGACCAGGCTGGTATGGTACCTGCCCCACTGTCTACCCCTGCCCATAGAATCCCCCACAACCCCCCCAGCACCACTTTGAAAACCACGCCCTACCCCTAAGTCACCCCCCCCCACTTAGCCCCAGACAGCCGCACAAATCAAGCTAGCAGGACTCCAGCCCCAAGTCCACCGTGATTTATGGGCGCTCTGCTAACCGGACCCGGCGCTGCAGGGTCCATCTCGCAGGCTTGGGAAGGGCGCTGGAGCCTGCCCGGCTCAGCTGGGACGGTGGCCCAAGGGGGGGATCCCCAGAATCGGGGCAGTAGGCGGAGGCGAGCGGACGGCCCAAAGACACTCGGGTAGGATCCCCGGCCTGCACGCTAAACCAGCGTAGATCTGCACAGGTATCGGCTCGCTTCAGGAATAAATGACAAGCTCCAGAGAAGTGGACAGATATCCAGAACCACTGAGAAAGACACGTGTGGTTCCATAAATCACTGCACGACACGGCCTTCATTAATATCTATGCCACAGCTTGCCGGCGGGGAGCCAGGAGTATTCTTCTTGTGTACCATTTGTTTGCATGCCATCAAGGTGGGCATCACAAGCCATAGTTAATGCTTTATAAATTGAGTCTGCCATATTACATTTTATACCTGGATCTAAAAGATAAGTTTTAAGATAAACAAGAGTACAGGACTGTATGCTAAAATTACACTCTTAGAAAAAAGGGTTCTTGGGGGTGCTATATATAACCACAGGGGTTCTAACCCTAGGAAATAGAACCATTGCCTTCAAAAAGGTTCTATTTCACGCATGTGAAGATATATTAAATGGTTCTATATAGAACCTTTTGAAGGTGCCATATATGTAACAAGCTATGGAACCTTTTGTTTTAAGAGTGTTAGTAATTAGTAAATTAGTATCGCTGGATGTTCTCCTCGGTTGTCGAGGGCCTGGAGAACCTCAAGGTGAATTAAGCCCAATTTCTTACAGGGCGAATGAGGAATGAGATCTGTAAATAAGCTTCCCAAATAAGCCACCGGTTGTAAATCCTGTTCCGTACGGGCTGTCCAGGGTCCTGGCTGGATCTCTGTCTCTGACTCTCGCTCCCTCCACCAAGGCCCTCGCAAGGCCCTGCTTGGGTTACCCGGTCGTTTTAGTGCTTATTATTTACCCTGAAATTGTGTTTCAGTCGCTGACATCCCATTTAACGCCGCTGATCCTGCTTACACAATCGCTAATAAATTAAAAAGTGGTTTCGGAGGATAACCCTAACATTCTTGAACTTAATCCATCATGGGGGGACAACAATAGGCACAGCTCAGCTGCTCCCCACAAAGCAAAAAAGGTTTTGGGGTAAAATGTGTCGTTGTTCTATTCCGGGGGGGCGGGGCTGCCGCAAGAGGGAAGTGTAATCAGATGGATTCAAGCCTTGACGTATGTGTGTGGCATCGCACTTATTTCTACACAAATAACTAGGCACATCTGTGATAATCACAAGAATATATTTTTACGATGCCCTGAAATATTAAACCTCTTGACACTTCTGTCCCGAAAGGCAAATCCACACACGCGCTCGGAAAGGACCGAGACACCGCTCGGGGAACGGGAAACGTTACCGTGCCTGCACCATCTCATTTACGCAGTAATTCTATCCTCTACAACAAATTTCATTTGTTAGGCTGGAGTCCTTAAGGCAAATCACTTTAATTTCACAGGGAATAGTGTGCAAACAAATCTTTCTCTTTTTTTGACACGATGGCAAAACAATGAGCACATATCTTATTTCTGGGCGACTGGAGGCGACGGCTTTTGGGACGCGACTCCAGTCACCTGCTGACGCAGAGCGCGGGTTGGAATTGGCTTGCCACGCCGCCATGACGCTCTGTGCGGCCAAAACAACATCTTCAGAGTGAATATTTTTCCAAAAAGCCCCCTGGATTTTCATGCACGCCACCCCCACGTGCTCCATCAGCCGGATGGGCGGATTGCCCGGGCCACTCTTCATGAACAGGCCGCGGACCATAAATCCCAGAGCGAAGAGAAGATCGCCGCCCTGTCCGGATCTACGGAGACTGCAGACACCCCCAGCAGACACCCCCAGCCTCGTTCCTACAGCTGTACTCCGACTACCAATATCTGTTTTGCGTTTTTTTTTTATGTAAACAAAACGAATTACACTGTCTCTCTCCATCTTATTGATAGCTAAGCCCTGCACCTCTGCATACCCCCGCTTAAATATATTTGTATATTATCTCACTATAAACATATAAAATAAAGATAAATAAAGACCCCTCCTCAGGTTTCCTCTGGCCCCGTCCTTATGGTCCATCCCTCAGCCACAAGGCAGCTGTTGACCCGGCCTGCTGAGCGTCACCTGGGTGTTTACACTTCTTTGTGTCCCCCCCCCCCTGCTAAATAAACAGCCCCCCTTTTTTGTGCAGTGGTGCTGCCCACCGAGATGGGACTCAAGGTAAAGGAGCCTCAGAACTCATCCCCGAGCAGGGGTCCCTTGCTTGCAGCATCAGCAGTGACAAACCGGGGGGGGTGGGGTGGAACAGGAGGAGAGGGAGGCAGACAGAGTGGGCACAGTTTTTAGTGTCTGTGCAAAGCCCACATGTGCTGTGATTATGGTCCTGGGCTGGGGAGACCCCTCTATTATGATTTCTTCACAAATATGTATGACATCTTACAGTTTTTAACTGATTAGAGGCTGGAACATCACAGTGCAAGTGCCTAGCAGCTTGTGGTTCGTTGGACAAAGTTATTGTTGTTGTTAATAATAATAAAATCGTAATAAAATAATAAAATCGTGTTCTGAGATCAAAATAACAATATACAACAGATGTGTACTTCTTACCAGCTGATGTTTAATAAAATGCCTTTTATTTATACTGAGAAACGTACTGGGGGGGAAAAATAACACGTACGTGAACTTTGAGCCACCTTAATGAACAATGGTGACATTGTGAAGAGAAATTAGCCACGGTGATGCATTTCAAAATAATCGATTGGATAAATACGCGTAAGCAGTACATTTGTGATAGTGTATCTGCGAGGTGCGCGTTAGGCTCGCCGGCTGCTGAGGCAGCGCTGGCCGACAATGGCAGGGAGATCGCGCTGTATGCGTAATGAGCTCCGAGGTGCACGGCGGAGGCGAAAAGGCAACGTCGCAAATTGACAAGGTGAGACCGCGTCACGCTGACTTAAAAAAACAGCGTGCGCTATGCGCCGGCGAGCGAAAAAACAACAACAATAAAAACTGATAAATATGCACAGCATGTGCGCGCTTTGCGGACGTAACGCGGCTAAAAGGACGCCGCGCGTCTTTGTGTGGCGCTCAACGAAGATAAACTTTTTTTTTTTTTTTTTTTAAACAGACCTTCCTGAAAATATCCAGGTTGCATGCACATTTACCAGACGAGATTCCGTACAAGAAAAAAAATCTGGTTAATGCCCAAGAGGGCTCTGGGCCTCTTTTTGGAGTCCTGACAAATATGCAGCTGAAGATCGTGCCTGCTTTGATATTCGCTCGATCTGTCTGCTCCAGACTAGTAGCGTTCAGAGCGCAGGAAAAATGCGACACGCCTGACAGCTCTGAGTGACCCAGACCACTAGGAGAAACCACACACTGACCTTTTAAACGGGCCATTTTTAATTAGCTACGTTCGTTTGCAAGAATGCTCCATAAAATAAATGACGCGTATTTCAGATTTAATATTCTCTACGGTTGGCAATTAATTTAGAAGTGCTGAATGCATTATTTTAGATCCACGTATACAACTAGCAGGACTGTCATCACATGTTTATTGTTTCAAACTCTTACCAACACCTGTCCTGATAACATAAAAAATACATTTGTACTATTTAAAGCTATAATTAGAAAGTCATCGTTTCCAGAAATATTTTAATTCCTTACTTCCGTTAATGCACGGCACAACATTTTTGCACAACTTGGATCCATGCATTTGATCAAAAACTGCATAATAAGTATTTTGTTCAAATTTTTAGTATAAAGGTATTTTATTATTCCATGCATTTTCCCAAGAACAAATTTTGTTGTATGAGAAATATTATATCCTTACGGTTTTGTTATCAGTGAGAACCACGTAAGACTGATGTATAGAAAAGCCCCCCCCCCCCCCGGAATTAACAAAGTTCAGAACCATTCCGCTTTGGCACAAGGAAAATACAATTCTATCTATTTTCCCATAAACACGCACCAAATATAAAATAGGTTATTAAGTCCGAATAATATATAGGCCTATGTGTAATCATAAATTATTTAAACAGTATTCATAGTTAATAGTTCTAATAGATAAAACGGTGGACTTCGTTTTGCAGAGAGAATGATGATTCCATTTGCCATTTCCCTCGCGTCCACCTCATTTCATGTCCGTGAAAAAGAAAGTTTTAAGACCAATGCCTGTATATTAGGGCCGTATGTAACGAGTCTTCCTTTAACGATGAGCCGCAAATGGTTAGTGCTGAAATCTAGCACGCACAGCCACACAGGTCAGCGGACAGGCTGATACTAACATATGCGCTCCCCTGAGCAGAATTCGAACCCGACGGCCGCAGAGAAGCTGCGCTTTTGCACGGCTGACTAATTGATAGTGGGTGGTATCGGTGCCACTTCACGAGCGTCGCGCAGCTCTCTCTATGCCTTAAAATAAACTGCATCATAAACAGTTTGTAACCGATTATTTAAAGAAAACGTCAGCCTGTTTAATTACGAGCCGAACCATTATATAGAATATTAACTTTTATTTTCACTTGGAGGGTATTTCGGCGGCACGGTCCAACTATCATGTTCTTCTCACATTTTGTCTCGTCTTCTTAAAATCAGAAACTTCAAAAATGAACAAATAACTCGGCATTAAATGTGACAATTTGCCCATTCTCGTGTAATTGTAGGAACAATTTGTATTCTTGCTTTTTTAAGGAAATGACCAAGTAGTGATTAAATATCGTACTGTAAAATATTTCTCCTACATTTAGCCTTATCGTAAACAAAGCCATTAAACACTTAAAAATAAACAAAACTCCTGCCCGACACTTTACAAAAAAGTAAATGTGGCGTGTACAGCTTATTCAATAAATAAATTGTGCATTGTTTCATTTAATTTTCCCAGAGGTCAACAAATCCGGTAGCAGTAATTTTTCTCCATCAGGTTTTGTGCAGAGGATATTTTTGAGCCATCAAGTGAAACAAACAGTGGTAGACTCCTTATCAATTATGGCCCTTAACTAAGTAATTATGTGGTGACCGTTTATCTAAATAGCCTGCTTTGGAAGAGCGCTCTCCCCGCAGTATACGTTTCGTACAGTACCGCGGTATTGTAACCGAAGTGAGTCGGGTAACATCACAGTTCGCTGTCAGGTACATTTCCAGGGCTCAGCAGGATCAAAGCTGCAGGCGAACATAAGTGGTTATTGTGCGAGTGAAACGCAATACTTCATAACAAGAGAAAGAGGCAGGGGCGAGGATGCCGACTGCGCACTGGCATTCGCGGGGACCGTCGGTATTACCGCGGAGAGCAGGTGGGAGTCGATGTGCTCCCACAGGGCGTCTCATTAAAGGCTAACACGGTGGCTATTATTGGATCGGATCTCATCAGGTGAAGAGAGGAGCCGAGTCGGCGTACCCTCTGCCGACACCTGAGGCTGCACGGTCGGCGCTGACCTTAGCCGCCCAACACCAGGGTGACCTTCAATTCATCCGTGTTTGCCCGGCCCGCAACTGCAGATAGACTACAAGGGGAGGGAGGAAAGGGACCGGCGGGGAGAAAATGAGGAGGGTGGGATGACAAGCGGTGAGGAGGGAAAGAGAGAGACAGCCGCGCAGCCTCGGCGAGCTGAGGAAGTCGGTGTTACGGGGAAAAGGCGCTTAAATAGTAGTAGCTCAGTGTCCGTGGCCGCGCGTAACGAGCGCTCGCACTAAGGCGGCCGGCTTTCATATCCGACACTTAGGTGATTTTGCTGGGGGGAAAACGGAGATCGGTTCAGATGTTTATTAAGATTTAAATACACGCGATAATAACGTCGAAAAGCTGTAACGAATTTCCGCGCCAGTACTGAATGTATAAAATAAACATAGCCTACATAAACACATAAATCTTTTCAGTGTGGTTAAATTGGGATGCACAGTTAGTACCACGTCGACTACACCACTCGAGCGTTCTGGGTATCTAAAATAAACTGAAAACCAACTCACAATATATTAACATTTTATATATTTTACAGTTTATAAAATGTTATATATATACACGTTTCGCTTTTTTATTAACACAAAACACATGATTCGACAAGCATTTTAATACAATCATATAAAGCAGCTTCCTGCGTATTCCTTTTTAGTATTTTATACGATTGCGCCAACAGTATATAAATCAGCGATTACAAGGGCAGACGGGGCTCACCCTGCAATCGCAATTTCTGTGCTGGTTTAAATTACAGGACGCCGCTTTGCGACAGAACGCGGTGGCAGGAGCCGGCGAGCATTTTAATACCCTGTACCTGGAAAATGCGCGTCTGCACCCGCCGGCGCGGGCAGGTCCCGTCCTGCGCTGGCCGTTCCGGAAAATAATATCAAACAATCTACTCTCATCGACACTTTACAGTCCGATCATCTCTCTGAACATTATTCAGACATCGAGGATTTTTTGTACAATCCATCTTCTTTTATTAAACATATTCGTTCATGTGATAATATTTAGTAATATTGTGGGATTGTATCGGTTTATGCATTTTTAAAATTTCGTACATGCGGGGTATATTCCACTCAAAGCTACCAAATACGAAGCGTTGCAGTAAACGGGGTCCAGCAACTGTTCAACGTCATGTTGTACATAATTTTTCATATTAAAAATGTAACAAAAATTAAAATAGCTTCCGAGCATTGTCCATTTTAAGTTAAGTGATTATGGTCATATCCCATGCATGTGAAAATTCGACTAAATGCATGTAAATTTCCTACGGAAATGAATATACATATATCGCTCATATACTTTTTCCACAGCAGTTAAACCCGCCAAATTAAAATAAAATGCGCAAACAATTTAATGGCCATAACGATATCCTTTTCAAGCAAGATAGTACGGCTACATTATTTTCAATTGGCGAGTATGTACTTTCTTTTAAATGATCAGTGTGTGCATTGTAAGCGAAGGGAACTAATATAGATTACAAATTTATTTTAAAAAAATGTCTTTTGCAATTGTTATAGCAAATTGTACAAACACAAAATTACACAGGGCCACAAAAAGACGTATTTGTTTTTTTTTTTTTTTACTATGCAGCATTGAAAACCAAATCATTCTAAATGTAATATAAAAAGTGCTTATTTGCAAAAAAATTATAAAGCAACGAATATCAAATCAGTAACTTCAATTTCAAAAATAGTCTAATACTTTTAATACTGATTCTATAATGCACGCAATTGTCGATATTCATTCTGATTGTACCTTCAAAATGTGTTACTATAAAACTTATTTATATATAAATGTATGTATGTAGGCAAACAACTTCTTAAGTAGGTCACAGTGAAGCTACTAATTGTTATTTTCGTCTGCGCAGTAACGCGTTTGGGTGTCTTTATTCGATGTGAGTGCTTTACCAACCCAAGGCCAACCGAAATGCGAAACCCGATATCATGACTTCATTTTCCTGGATCACATCTATCAACTGAAACGTCCGGGGCTATCGCCGCTCTACAGACCGCCTCAGAAATTTCACTGTTACTTTTGGCCTGATCCTGACATATTTGTGTGTGTGTGGAATGCTTTCAAGAATAACATACCTTTTCGGACCGTGTAATTCGCACTGAATGGTAAAGCAGACTGATGTCAGATCTTTATCGAGAAAGAAATGTATAAACAACTTTTCCCCCTTCTCCAAATTTTCCTCTCCTTCTGTTCATTATAATAAATGTGAGTTTGACGTCTTCCTTTTTCGACCTGAGCGTTTATTTAATCCCATCAGGATCAAAAATCATATCACACTGCAGCGAGCGTCTAAAGAACCAGATGCCACCCTGAGCTTTAGTTCCGCGCACCATTTTTCTCAGTTAAGGAAAATTATTTCATTCAGGCAAATTATCTCATTTTTCTTGCTTCTCCTCACGCTTGTATTTTTCCCCCCATCCTTTCATCCTTCATGGATCGAGGTTACACAAATGAAACAATACGTTACTCGGCTATCTCTCAGTCGGGACCAGATCAAATCTTTCTTTCGGCGTAGTAGTGGAGATAATGAGCGCTTGTTGTATTAAATGGACAAATAGTACTTCGGCATCTCATGACCTCACAATGCTCGGCTCGGTTTCACTGATCAGCACCCCGCGCCCACCCCCCTACCCCCCCTTATGAGATAATGCAATTACAAACATCAATAAGGAGCTGCGAGGGGAATCATTATGTGCTGACAGTGATAAATGACGGTGCAGAAAATAGCTTGGTTTTCTCTAACAATCCCCCAGCCCAGGGGGTTTGAGGGCTGAGCTTAGTCACCAAGGAAACAGATGACAACCAAAATGGCCCTAACGCCGTGCCCGAGAGTCCTCCTCCTTTTTCTTTTAACGGAGACTTTTCTCTCCCGGTTCCTTTTGTTTCAGTACCAGCTGCCACATGCACATGTGACCTTTTTTTTAATCGCCCGATCCTGTCTAAACGCGCCGTTACTGCGACTTTTGTAACGAAATGTATCCTTAACACCCCTACAGATCAGCGTTGCAAATTAAAACAACCAGAAAGTTCTTTAAGCATTATTAAAACATACGGAATACTACTTAGAAATTACTATAAATGAATTGTGCATTTTTTGGATATTGTATTTTAGGCATGGCATTTATTTTGTATTTTTCTAAACTATTTGAGATCCGTGTGGATTGTAAATAGCCTCTGATGTCGATCTTAACGACGTTTTGTAACCGTTAGCGGTATAATTTATACTCCTATGCCACTGCACACGCAGAAGGGGAAGTTACTCTTTATACTTACAACAAGTCACACGTCATCATTTATACTAAAAGATGACAGGGCAGCTTAACCCAGGCACCTGGTTCACTCTCAAAATAAACAAAAAATAAAAAAAATAAATCTGGAAAATATTCCTAGAAAAAAATAGTTTTAAAACGTAAGCTCAAATTTTATATTACTAGATTACACACAAGGTTTTTAAACGAATAATAGGTTGAAAAATATCCGTGATGGGACTCAGTATAAAAATACATAGGAAGAGATCAAACATTCAAAAAGTATCATTAAAGTCTTATTAAGAGTCACACTTGTTGTCATGGTGCGTATGCACACTAATGTCCAGATGCCCTCATAGCTCTCCATTGTTCACCACCTCCGTGCTTCTGCTTAAACACCTTTCCACTTTTTTAACATGCTATACAAGACCTTTTTTGTGAAACTCTAGAAAGGGCGAAAATACAGCAGCACCAGTAAAGATTTGTGTGAGGCGTCTAAAAAAAACACAGGTGGGATAAAGATCCAGAGGTGTGAACTCATAAATCGATAGTTTTTTTTTAACAATTCCCCATGGGAGGGGGGAAATAGCCCAAACTTTTGAATTAAAGCTTTTACAGGGCAAAATTAACACCCCCTGTAAAGTTGGGGTGTCACAGCCGGCCGGCGTTATTCTTCTTACCCACATAGTCGGGGGGGGGGGGGGGGTGGCAAATGTATAGGGCTTGGAAGCTGGTAGAGACCCCTCTCCAATACTTGTACATTTCCATGTGAACCCCAATGTGGGGTGATGACCAGGGAACCACACCCTAAGTTACTCTAAGATTCATGACCGCAGTCCAACTAGAGCGCCAGAGGGTCCGCCTTTATGTACTGGATGGTCTGCAATGCCTGCTGTATATGTACAGGACCTTCTAGATCCTTTTCTGCACCCTAATTTACACCACCATCTTTACCACCCATTCACCTCAAGGCACCTACACCAGAGCGTCCAAGTGCCCACATACTCCCACATGCATCATTTCTAAGCCTGTCAAAATGAAGCCTGTCAGCCTCTGCACCTGTAAGGACACAATATGAACAGAATAAAGATCTATAACCAATAGCTGAAAAGAATAAATATGAATTAGTCCTATCCATTATGGCTGTTGTTACAGTGCCATGAAATCCATTTCTTTTTTTAAATAGTACAGGTCTCTTGTGTCTAAGGTAATTCGACCAAAATGAAAAACTGAAATAGACTGACTTATTAAAGCACAGGTATAGTTCATTGAGTATCTATAGACACATATAGACTGCATGCTTACACACACACACACACATTTAGATAGATGGACAATTAAACAATTGACACTGACTGGAAACTTCCCAGTTGAAACAGTCATACATTATGAGCCTTCGACAAAATGGCCAACGATCAAATTGTCCACTAACACCGGAAACACAAACCTCCATCTGCGGGCTGGCTCACGACATCAGGCCGCAGGAACGGAGGCTCGCCGTCCTCCCGGGGCTGGGCCACAGGCCGCAATGTTGCAGCCCCACGTGCACGCCACAAATCCGAGACCCACCTCGGGACACACTACCCGCCCCCCAGTGCTCAATGCTGTCGCCTGGAAGTCTGCGTCATAGGCCCCCCAGGATGGGTCACCCTGCCCCGCTGGTCAAACTTGACCAGGGACGTATGCTTTAAAAACTCGGGGACAACTGCGTGCAGCCCAGTCCAGCAGCTGTGAGGGGGGGGGGGGACATTACACTCAGAGATAATTTTTCTCCCTTCATACTTCGACAGTTTGCTATTGGGCCAGTTTGTTTGCGGGAATCGCTTTCTGGCTTGCCTGACAGGCCCGCGATATATGTGACCGAATGTCTGGCCTGTCTTCTGCACAAGGAACGGCACAGAACACCATCATTGTGCTCATTCTGTTTGCCTGATTCTGGAAAACACAGGACTCATATTCAAAAATAAAATGATATCTCCTAGATTTAAAGGCAACGTTAACTAGAACAGCCTACCAATTAACTGTCGGCAGACGAGGAGAAAAACAGCGGAGCAATGGGGCCTGATACTTCCGAGATTTTATTGAAACAAATGCCTTGAGGATAGCATTACCACCACTTTACATGAAGGGAGTGATGACTTTATAATCCACTTTAAATTTATTCAGAAAGGCCCATTTTATTAGGCAATTCCGTCAATGTCTCTGGCAATATACAAATGCAGCCCACTTCTGACTTGCGAAACCACAAGTGCATTTTTAGGATGTGTGAATCCAAAGTAAAATTGAAATTGCAGAACTCAGTTTCGTTAATGAAATCAGTAATAGTTTTTCCTACCTATGTTACTTTAAAAATGACTCAAAATACCATCTTTATGCAACCAAAGTCTTTCACGTGCATCTTACCCTGAGCGCTTGCCTTTACTCTGTAACAGGGAGCAGCAGCATGTTTGCACATTTTAGTCAAAATAAAGCAATACAGTGCAAGTTTATGAGGCTTTTCAGAAAGTGGAGGTCCCAATTGTATGCACTACTCTGAACTATAAACTCAATACTGTATATAAAAAAACGATTTTCAAAACATTGCATTTCACTTAACCTCGAAACTGTTGCTTTATTTATTAACATACATATTTTAATGTTTTAAGAGTATCATTTTTTAAAACGGTCGTTGAAATAAAAATGGCCGGTAACAGTTTTCCAGACCCCCTTAAGATGGCAGTCAAACATGGGATTTATCCGCGCCATGTCTCCAGAGCTCCGGAATCCAAACTTCAGGGGCTTCCAGCTTGGAGCTGGGGAATGGGGCTGTGTAATTAAAACACCGCCGCTTCTACTGTGTAAATAGCACTCAGATTGGGCAGGGCAGGAAAAAAAACATATATATAAAAGCAAAATAAAGTTGTACAAACGCCACAGGTCTAATATACCGAGGACGCGAAGGGTCGGGTTTACAGGTTTGTGCAAAATAATGTAACAAACATTTCATGCATGTACATTTTCTAAACACTCGTCACTGATCTAAAATACCCCCTAAGTGAGCCTTGGTAAAACTTAGGCTACCGCAAGTTTTACCCCCCCTGCCGCGCCTTCTAGCTGCTCACTTTAAACTGTGGCTCTAACTAAAAGAGTTGAAATGCGAATTAAGAGCCAGACGTAGGCAATATCTCAATAAAGAAAAGTGATGGTTATCGCAATTTTATGCAAGTTAATTTTTAAATGCTCGTTTACCCCGACCCCAGACTTATCTCCAAGAAGATCTCATCATCTGGCATATTTGTCGCGCTTTCGGGCCCCTGCAGAGGAAGTGGAACCGTGAGGAAAATAGCACTTTAAAAGATCTTCGGTTAAATGGTCAAATTACAGCCGAGTAAGTGACTGCAGTGCTAGTGCAAACACTGTGATTTTCACACACACAAAAAAAAATCCTGCGAATGAAAATGCAGGAGCGATTTACATGCGAGATGTTCCGCAGCCACATTTTGGGGGAACCGGGCTCGTATACAAGCGAGCAGGTGAAGCGCTTAAATCCAAAACGCTGTTTAGATTTTCTCCAAAGTGGCATTAAATCCATAAATCCTTACGCAAGCCGACCCAAGCCATGGCTTCTTACTTTTTTTGTCCCGCTTTGGAAAAGCCCTGAGTTAGGGTTGGGGTTGGGGGGGGCTGACTTTGGATATGCAATCACCCAAACCGTCTTACCTTCCCTTCTCCTCCTCCGGTGAAATGCAGCCACAGCGCACACGGGGCAAATTTACTGTCTCTGGCACGGTATTACCAACTACAATAAATCGACAAAGAGAGTAAGCTTCCGTGCGGTATTCAGAAGCTGATCGGCGTTGTCTTGGCCCGTGTAACAGCTCTTAAAGCACGGGAGGGACAGCTGACCACGGCCGGGCTGCCATCCCAAACCGAGCGTGTAAACAGGCTTAAGGGAATAGGAGGCGCAGCGCATCCGCAGGGGCGCACAGATAGATCACTTACACACTTACGCTTCGTGCACTTAAGGCTATGCTTAAACACTATCATTTATATATGACTGTCCTCAAACCTCAATAAAGATAAAAGGAGAAACAATAACATAATGACACTTGCCGTCTCGGCCCGTGCAAACAGTACCAAACACACCGCCGCTCCTTTCCCTTAGACCATATATCTGTCATATGTCTGAGAAAGTGCAGATGTACCTGCGCCTGGTGTCGGTGTAAGGATAAACACCGAGAGAGAAGTCAATATCACACCGCCTTTACTCCTCCAAATAAAATATAGGATTTTTGCTATGGAGACGTGGACGAGAAACTCATCTGCGCTCCTAATGCGCAAACGTGGCGTGGGCGCAAAGCGAGATTTATCTCGATAGCGGCCCTTTGATAGCTTTCGCGTGTTCTCAGCTAGGTAGGCCTACTTGAACTTTTTTTTTAGTACATTTGGTTGTGTTAGTTACTACACTCCAGCCTTTCAGTGTATATAGAAGTAGCAGATCTCACCCCGAATTATTCAAGTAGAATAATTGCGTCTCCAATAACAAATTCACGCCTATCCGAAAAATCATACAGGCTTAAGAATCAATATTACACCCCATATTTTTGCAGTCTTTTTTGCACAAAAGATTTATTTATTTACAACGTGTACATAAAGTCTCCGATGAACCGTGGAAAAGTATCGCATGAATTAGTATTATTTTCCTTGACAAAAAGTGAGAGTGTTAAATTTCCTTTCGTCTTGGGGCATTTCCTCCCCCCCTCCCCTGATGAGGCATAGTTGAGATGCGAGAATGGACACAGGCGTGACACTTGGGCGCTCTCACACACACACACACACACACACACACACGCGCGCGCACATTTGGCTTCCAGACGGCTTCACGCCCCCGCAGCGAGCAGGCGGCCGGTGCGAGTGTCCGCGGCATCTCGGTCGCCTTTCCGCTGTACATCTGTTTGCTGGAGAGAGGCGGACAAACGACGGCAGAGGTGAAGAGGAGAAGCTCTCCCGCAGGACAGCGCTGTTTTAATGGCCGGCAATCTCGCGAATAAAGCCCTTTGTTTTCCTTTTTTTTGTCACGGGAGTCGCGATGTAAGGGAGTAAGGCTTGTCGATGTCATTGATCAGATCGAATCGTTTCTTTTTAATTTCTCTTTCGTTTTTTTTTTTTTAAACATCAAGTGACTCGGGGAGATCAGCGTCCGTGGAGGCGGCACACACATAGTGTGGAAAGAAAAACGTCACATCCTTTAAAAAATCTATTAGAAACAACATAATATGCAGAACAATACGATAGCATTTACAATAATTATTTCTCAGTTCTCCTGAGAGTCCAAGGTAATTTTACAACAGTATATAGTATATTCCCTTCCCACCCCTCAGAGCTGATATAGATTTAATCGCATGGTGTCTCCGTTTAGCTTTTACTGAGCACTTCCGGTCCAAAGTGTCCTCAGTTGGTGCTTCCTCTTCTGGGGTATCAGTTTTTCAATTTCAAGATGACCGCCGTCGCGCAAAGATGAAAATAAAAATAGATTTTTTTTAATTCACTTAAATCACTGAAATAAGGAAACAATCCTCAGGCCGTTAGGTCCATGGTGTGCCACCCCCAGGGCAGAGTGTCCCATGCTGAGCGTCGATTGGGAGTGGGGGTTGTACGCAGTGGTGGGCATGGCAGAGTGGGTCAGTCCTCCGTGCATCGACATCTGGGGCGGACGGGGGGGGGAGTGCGGGGTCGTAGTGGGCATGTCCCGGGACGGCGTGTGCCATAGAAGGGCGGAGCGTGGGGGCAGGGGGGCATCTCAGAGAGGGGATGTAGCTCAGCTGGCACGTACGGATGCCCGTCAACGATGGGGCAGCCAGTCCCCGGTATGCCCTGCTGTCCTGGTACGTGGGGGGGGGGGGGGAGGAGAGGGGGACAGAAAACAGTCAGGGGAAAAAGTTCCAGGGACGCAAGAGCCAGCAGCATGACCTGGCAACCCCACCCCCCGCTTAGCGCTCACCGGCCATAGCTAATTACCTCACACGCCCCATAAAAATGTTAATGACGCGGTCGTAACCGTGTCAGCGATCATTGGCTGGCGCGCTCTACCGTTTATGTTATGCCGTGGCGTCGCTACCGGGGGGGGGGGGGGGGGGGGGGGGGGGGGGGGGGGGGGGGGGGGGGGGGGGGGGGGGGGGGGGGGGGGGGGG
>JAODKN010000063.1:6849768-6861243 GCA_026774425.1 Petrocephalus zakoni
AGGCCACGTCCCTGCCCCCCTCTCCTCGGTTAAAGGGTTTACCAGTTGAAACAGCCCACAGTCACAGCAGGATGCCCCCCCCACCAGCCCATTCCTCTGAGCTCTCATGCCTAGCTACCGCAGGATTGGCCGAGCGCCTCTTGCCGGCCCCTGGCCCCCACTGCGTTGGGGGCCATTCCCTAGTACTGTTTACTTGCCAATAATTCATGAGCGATCTGCACCCCTGACCCCCCCAGGCTGCTCTTTAGAATCTCACATTTAATCTCCACAGCCACAATTCAGAGAGCCCCCCACCGCCTGGCCCTGCTCCGCCATCATCAATAATAAAAGGGAAAACACGCACACTAACAACCCCGCAACAGCCCCCTGCTCTCGGAAGCGCCGTGTAGCTTCCGTGTGCTGGGTGCCTGTGTCACGCACATTTATGCTGGGCCTAATCTGACTCCTCAGTCAAACACGGCTGATTCGGGATTACTAGGACTAAACCAGTACAGAGTTTGGGGTACAAGAGGGCCCGCCTAGTCTCCCGCAGGACAGTTTTCCTACTGTTTGGTCTTGTTAAGCATGTTAGTTACATCGTAAGTAACTACTTCCTGCAGCATGGGGGGGGGGGGGGTAAATAAAAGCATAGCACAGGCAATAAGAAGCTGAGGAGATGGAGATTACATCAGCAGGGGTTGCCATGGAGATTGCCAATGGTGGGCTTCTAAGATGGTCTAAGATCAGGTACACAGACCTTATCCTCTGAGTCCTCACATGCTCCCTCCTTCTCTGTCTCGCACTACATTTCCAAGTTATATCTCTGCCTCGCTTTATACTGGCTGATATGAGGCAGGTTTGTAAAACCACGCACAAGCTTTACACACTGTCCAGGCCACGCCCACCACACAGTGACATCATCCCATCCACCTGGTGGAGAGTCCTTCCCCCCAGCACTGTCTGATGCTGACTAGCCATGAGGTCAGAGCAAACCATCCCTGGGACGCACGGATGGGCGGTCAGCCCTGGGTTCGAGCCATTACCCAGCTCTCACCCCGTGGCTAACAGGTCATTAATTAGGCGACAATGGTGCTGAAGCTTGACCCAGATCTGGGCCTGGGATCACACACCAAAGGCTGTTTACACTTCACGCCGGACGCCGTGGCCCTCTCAGGGTGGCCGAGGGTGTCGTGGGGGCGGAGCCAACAGGAGCCCGTGTTTGTAAACAAAAAAACCCAGCAATCCTCCACCATCAGAAAAGCAACAACAACAACAACATGGGCCAATTCCCTTCTGGGTGAATTTTTCCAAGGGGAGAGATGCACATTGGGAATGAGGAGGGGGGGGATACATTCATTCAGATCATTAGGAGCCGGTTGCCAGGGGCAATGGCATTGATTGCACGTAAATAAAGGGGCGTAGAGACTCACCAGTTGTTCACTTGTAGTATAGTGAGTCCTGTGTCCTGTGCCAACTGTTTCTTCTGTTCTTCTGAGGGGTAAGGATGCTGTGGAGGACAAAACGTAAATAAATCAATTAATGAACAGATTTCCTTTTCTCACTCTTTTTTTTGTGGGATTTTTTTTTTTTTGAAGGCCTAATTGACGCCAGAGAGGGGCGAGGGAGGACAAGGCGGAGGAAGTCTCGGAGCAGCTGTTAATTAGTATAAAACACGAGGTGTGTCTTATTCTCAGAGTCATTAATGGAATACGGGGAGGTGTAATTAATGGCAGTGAAGAGGCAAGCCAATTATAAAGTTAAGCGAAGTGTAGAAACAGCTACGTTAATTAGGATGCCTTGCTGCTGACGAATCGGCCCTCCCCTCCCTGACGATTTATTCAAGCTGGCACATGGGGTAAGGGTTCGGGGGAGGAGGGGGGTGCGCGACACAGATTCCAGAAAAACATCCCAACTTTCATCTCCCCCAAAAAAAAAAAAACAACGGGACACATGGTGATTTACAGGGATGACACGGGGGGGGGCTGCAGGACGACCAGGAAAAAAAAGACAAGTTTGGCTATTTAGATTCTGCCGGGCCACAGCCCCGCTGCCAGGCCTGAAGCAGGCTCCTGTCGGACGGAGCACCCCCCACAGGGCAGGACACGGAAAGGCCGAGGCCTCACAGCCCGTGGAGGCCTTTAAAGTGCAGGAGTGTCAGGGGGGTGCTGGGACGGAACAGAGCAGGTCTGTACCCACAGCACGCACAGAGATTCTGAGCCCCCCCCCCCCACCTCTATACTGGCCTCCAGGGACCCCCAGCGGAACATCCTCAGGCAGCAGCCCCAAAAACAGGGGGCCGTGAGGCGACGCCGGTGCTCAATTTGGGGCGCATTTACAGGCAAATGTGGGCATGACAAGGGCCCGATTTTTTATGGGACCACGCTGTTTCCACATGACACTAACCGGAGCGGCCCATCTGAACGCATGCACGGGGGGGGATATAATCCCAGCCGTACCCACGAGGGACAGCCCCCCCCCTCTGCCCCAGAGGCACATCCTTGACACCGTAACCGGCTAATTCCATCAAACCTTGGTAACGAAGTCTGCATCGGGAAGGGAAGACAAACGAAAAAGTCATTCCCGAGGCACGGTTTATTTCCGTCGGACCCCGTGATGCCAGAATGAACCGCTCCGAGTGCCTCGCACCACTTGGGAGACAGATATAATTGTTCTAATCACATGGACACTGTGACCACGTGCCCTGGTGCCTGTGATCTCTCCACACCCCCACTCCCGTTTGCTGGGAGGGGTTAGGTTTCTCTTCTTTATTTCCCAGGATCCAGGGAGTTTATCTGCGAATAACTTTCCAGACAGACACATGAAATGAATGCGGGGGGCAGGGGGGACAGTGGTCAGGAGTGTGGTGACCATGCCGCAGCTTAGACTTCCGCGCCCACGGAACACGTGACACACGTGACACATGCAGCAGCCTTGCTCTCATACAGACTTTTTTTTTGGCCTGGGTACCCTGTAACACCCCTAACCCCCCCCCCTCCCCAAGCTGACCGGGTGGAGTTTGACTGGTGTCCCCGTCGCGCAACCACCCTAATCCACCCTAATCGCTGTCACACCGATGAGGGACAGGGACGAGGGGACGGTGGTCACAGAATGATGTCAGAGTGTCAATGATGTAGAAGAAATAATGTCACCTTTGTTACCATAACAACAGCTCCTAGGTATTCAGAGTTGTTGTAGGGTCTGAATATGGGGAGGGGGCAAAGAAGAGGAATGGGGTCTTCCTTAGCTGAGTGGCTTTGGGGAGGGCAGAAGCCAGTAACCCACAAAGGGATATACCATGCTTATGGAACACAGCGCTGTTGGATTTCACCGTCAAATCGGGGCCCTTCAGCACGGCACGCGTTTAATTCGCTGTGTGTCTGCTGTTATATTACAGCAGACGTGCTTCATGCCCACTTCGCGACACCCCCCCCCCACCGCAGTTAATGTCACCGGCGTATTTCAAAAATACAGCTCGTCGTCTCGGCCGGGTGGTTTCCGTGGAGAGGGCTGCGCTTCGGCCCAGAGCAAACAAAGATACGATTATCATCCCTGGGAGGTTTTTCCCCTTCATTCGAGACGCGGCTGCCGGCCGTGGGGGCTGAGGGCTGTTTTCTCAGGCCGGGACGACGCTTCATAGGGAAGCGAAAACATCTCTACAGAACAGCTGGAAAATATGTCCGACAACTCCCTGTCTCCCCCCCTCAGCCAGCCCCCCCGCCAGCCCTATCTTAATGATATGCCTTGTCCAAATGTACTACTCGTCTCATCAGAGTTTCCACCACGTTCTGCCAGGGCGGCAGACCCCCCCACTCCACTGCCCTATCTTATCTTCACGCATGTCCCAGCGCCCACGCTGCCCCCCCGCGCCCCTGCCCCCCTGAGCCTCACAGGGGCCCAGGGCCCTGAGCCTCGGTGATAAAGGACCAGAGGTCCGGCACCGATGAGTCCGGCAGAGAGACAGACAGGATACCCGACTTCCCCAAAATGATGAAGAAACCCCCCTGCCCTTTAGGGGGGGGGGTATGGAGGCAGCCCGCCTTATCACCGGGCCGAGAGGGACCCTCCTTCAGGCCACTTCCTCGTTCCAGCTGGGGGGGGGGTAGGGACAGCTGTCATTCTGAGAGGACACTCCCCCCAAACCCCCCCAGCTCTATCTGCCCTCCCTCAGCCCCTTACCCTGAACTCCAGTGTTAATATAACTCCTCTATTTAAAGTCACATTTTTTCCCATATCCGGTGTAATTTACTTTTAAAAAATGCCACACTAGATTAGACTCATAAATGAGTGTGTGTGGAAAACACCGTTCACCCGCCCACCTCGTCACCCCTCCCCACCTTCCAGTCTCACAGGGAGGGGGGTGACCAACATTCTGAGACCCAGAAGGACAGGGTTGGGAAGGTGACCACCTGGGATGGGGACGACCGCAAGGACGTCATGAACCACTCTCCTTCCAAAATACCACCCCCCCCCCAAGTAAATTCCATGTTTTTGGGCTGGGGCTCTAAACAAACATGATCTGAATGGAAGCTGGCTTTCCTACCCCGTGTCTCCCAGCATTAAAAATGCGAAGGGGGTGGGCAGGGGTGGGCAGTAAGGTCCCAACCCAAACCCCCTCCCCTTTTTTCATGCTGACGCCTGCTCAGAGCTGGGGAAGAGGGAGGTCCCCTTAAATATTTGGACAAGGACACGCCACGTCGGAGTGACAAGCCGCTGTTGTCACCCTGAAGGATCAGTTACAAAGTCCCGGGATAAAGGTGTCAGGCCACCCTCTTTCCGAGGGTGAGGGTGAGGGTGTGCCCCCCCCGCTGTCACCATTGTAGGGGGGGCAGCAGCCATTGCAAGGAAAGGAAGATGAAGAAAGAGAAACTTTTAAGTGGCCAAAAAAACTTCTGTATCCTGGAAAATATGAGGAAAAAAAACAACCGGGGGCGATAGTTTCAAGGCCCCCGCCCTCATCCCACCCGCCCAAAATGCTGCCGTGCCCCCCCACTTAGCCAGGCGCAGCCTCGCTCGGCCGCTATCAAGTTTGCAACGTGCTAAATCAACACAAAAGCACATGAATTATTCACGTTGGCTGTTTTTAGAAAGCCTTGTTCTACGCTGAGAGAGAAAAAAATGGAAAACTTCACCCCCCTTGAAAATATTTTATTTAATTTAATGTAACCCTAGGATGAATGAGCAAAAAAATAAAAAAAAATAACAGATATTCAGCCTTGTATCACAAACTCTAATTAGTCCTTTCTGTTTAAAAAAATAACAGCTTTCGTCTCTCATTGGTTTAGAGCTGGGCTGCAGATATCAGCCTATGAGCAATGAATATATATATATATATATATATATATAAAAAAGGAGTACAGTTTGGAGGCTGTCAGGGGCGTAAGCGTGTAATTACAGCTCAGGCGTAGGGTGGCGGACGAGATCAGTGCGTATTCCCGGCTTTGATAGGGTCGACGCACCGGAGCAGATAATTCAGCACGATGCGGGGAAGTGGCAGGCGTAGAAGAACAAGACAGAATTATAAACGTCATGGTGGGAGGGAGGGTGGGGGGTCGTGGCTACGGGGTTTTTATTTAAACCGAGAATGAATCAACTAGCAACGTGAAAGGCCGCAGGATGAAAAAGACGTCACGTGCGGCCCCCCTCTCCGCGAGGCTACATTTAGCCACGGCGCGGTGGGCGTCGCGGATAATCTTCCCCAGGAAAGCCGCCCGTATCAAATCGAAGACGGTTTCCCTTCCCACTGTCGGCAAAGGGGGGCAGGGAGGGGGGGTGGGTGGTGCAGGCCGGTGAAGGAGCTACAACCTTGGCTGTTGCCCCGGGCAACCAGAAAAGTGTAGGCCGGGCAATCTCAGATCGCAGAGCCAAGGCAGGACCCTGCCCTCCTGGGTGACCTGAATTACTCATTTATTTGCCTGCAGGGTACCCACCGAAATAAGTCCGGTCCCGGTTCACGCTCAGCAACACGCGCTGGAGCAACTGGACAGCCATGTCAAGGAGGGGGGGTTTTCGGGGGGGCTGGGGGTTAGCCCAGGCAGCCCGCCGGGCCCCCTTCTCTCCCAGGCCTGCAGCTGCCTTGCGGGCATCGAGGAGGAGAGCTGACTGGCTGTGAGAGGCTGGGGGCCGTCTCGTTAGAGAACCCCCCCCCCCCCGCCGCCGTTCTGTCTCTCTCTCACACACACGCATAAACATAAATTGGGGGGGGGGTTGTGTGTGCAGAGGGGGCAGACGGGGACAGATTTGGGGAAGGTGGCGTTTGCTGGTGCACACCTGCCACTCAGCGCCCCACACGGGTTGGGGAACGACCCCAGCGGCTCGATGGACTGCGACTGATGAGGCCCGGCTAATTCAAGGGCGATTACGCAGGCCGCTGAACCTCTTTAAGCTCGTAATTACCGCCTATTTGAGAGGAGAGCATTTAAAAGCCAGTCGGCATGGCTGAGCCTGTCGCTGCTGGAGGTGGAGCGCTTGTCTGGGGCAAGTGGGAGGGCTAATACCTGCTGCAGCAGCAAGACAGTTAGCCTAGCCTAGCACTTAGCCTAGCACTTAGCCTAGCACTTAGCCTAGCGCTTAGCCTAATATTTCAACACAGGGCCTTTGGCTCAACTACCAACAGCCTTCCTGGACCTCACTCCCCATAATGCAGCTAAACCAGGATACGCCATACAAAGGATTCAGTCGGGGGCAGGAGCAATGGCAGACTTTGTAGTTATACATTTAAGCTAACAGGGTTATGACGTAGCACCTATTTCTCCTGCTCAAGGAAAACAACGCTTCCCCGAAACCGGACACCCTATAGAAGCAATTTTCTGGACCAGAAGAACTTCGAAAATGCCCTTGCAGCGTCATTATATCATTACTGCAATTGCCCTCCTTCCCCCTGCTGTTTTAATTGTTGCCCATGTGGCTTGTGGGATTCACAGGCTGGGGTCAGGGATCAGAAGGCAGTTAAAGTTGGGTGAAGGTATCCCACAATCACTCCCTTATGCCTGAGCCTCACCCTGAAGCAACACAAAGGATTATGGGTAGGTGGAGGTACACCGCCCTGCTCCGTCTACCTTGCATCCTTTCCATCTCTTCCCTTCTTCATCGCTGCACCACTCTGACTAATCAATGGCTTAATCTATCGTCACAAACACCTTCATCCCCAGATTCCCCCCCATCACCCAGCATAACTGAAGCCTGCTGTTACCGGTAAATCACTAAGTGGAGGGGGTGCCGGGAAGCACGAGCCAGGAGGCTGAACCACAAGTTGGCTGCCATCTTGACCAGGGCGGGGCAGTTCCGGAAGACCCTATCCTTCCCCCTTCCCAGGTCCCCAAACTGAGGCCACCTCAGTCAACCACCAATGCTCACCCCTCCAAATCCCCCCACCTGACACACCCCCATCAGCAGCCAAAGCGGGGTGCCGTGGAGACCCTGTCGAGATTTGGGCAGCTAAGAATGGGGACTCTCCAGAACTCGCTCGTTGCCGCGGTTCTCGTATCCTGGAGAAATCGATGGCGGTAAAGACAAAGGCGTTTTTAAAAGGGTCTAGGATTCAATCTGCCGCCCCAGGCCTGGTCCATTAACCAATTTATGCACTTACACATGATGGCATAAAATCATTTAATTTACCTCTTGTCGATGCTGGTCGCTCACCGGGGCTAAATCCAAGCCCGTACCTCTGACGTCACACTAAACAAACTCAGAAGAGAGCCGTCTGCTCCTCAGCTAGATTGGGTAATTTACCCCACACAGACCTCGCGACTAACCTGCTAGCCATTCGCTAACTGGGGGAGGGGCAAGTCTCGCTCAAGACGCTACGTCCTCTCCCCTCAGAGTGTAAGAGAAGGTTGTTAATCGGGATTTATGGGACCAGGTACAGAAATACTTTTTACGACCCAGAACTAGGTCAACAGCCCGACTGTATGATAGAAACCAGGGTTTACTAACCCACCTTCTTAACGGGCTGGAGAATGGAGATACTGGGCACCATCAATCACCCCGCAGATGGCCTTTCCAACCGGAGGGGGTGGCCGAGGTGTCCGTCTGCCACCCCCCCAGCAACGTGGTGTCTGTCCATCACCTCTATCTAATTTAGCCTCCCCCTGCCATTCCTCCCCCCCCCTGTCCTGCGTCCACAAAGACAGACCCCACAGAGCTTCTGCCTGTCTTTCCCAGGGGCCCGTCAGATGGGTAATGGATGGTGTTTGTTTCTAGGGTGAGGGGACTCAGGGCATTGGGGGGGCTGACCCACTGACTCTACTGCCACGTATCTAACAACTGCCACATCACCCTGTATAACAAACACTGAGCCTTGAGGAGACGGGATAGGTCAGAGGAGACAGCCAGTGGGACGACAAACTACTTAACAGACAGACACGATCAATCAAACACAGAGTCTGGGCCGCAGTGTGTCAACCAGTCCTCGGGCAGAACCAGTCACCAGGCTCAGATGGTCTGGTAGGTAGTTTCTCATATGTGCTGATTATAATTATAGAGCAGCATGAACATGTACTGGATAAGTGTTTATGGCAGATGTGGTGGTAACTATACTGTAAGATGCAAGGTATGTTCATCAGGAGGGGGTTCATCAGGAATGGGATTTCTGTGTTGGGGGAGGAATTTAGAAGAACATAATCCTATTGATGACCATGTAAGGAGAGGACATGTTATGGCAGACATTTGTGAGACGCTTCCCTGTTCTCTCCATCTCTGCTGGACTCTCGGACAATGTACCAAATCGTTAAATAGGCTCGACATGACAAATGCACAAAATCATTTTGGAGAAAAGCATCCATACCGAATGAAATAAATGATAATAAACACCCCAGCAGCTACTCCTAAATAAAATTAAATTAGACAAGATTGATTTGAAATTTTTTCAGAAATAAGTAATGATAAAACGTCGGCGTGAAAACGCTAAATTCGAGCAGCTAGGAGACGAGCGGAGCGCGTGGTGCAAGTTTGCGGTGTGACCGTGGTGCGACCGCAGTGCGACCGCGGGACAGGGACAGTGTGTGCTTTCACTACACGCCATCTGAAGGGCCCTTTATCTTCTTATCAAGCGGCGCCTCCAATTCTGGCGAAATTAAAGAATAACCAGAGACGGTCGGCCGCCAAATTGGATTTGCAAATATTAATATGAATGGAATTCTTCTCCTGGCGAGTGTGGGCACGAGCTTGGAGCGCTGGGTGGAGCTTTGCAATGCTCTCATTCACCCGGGGTGGGGGTCTCTGCTCGGGAGCTCCCTGTTTCAGCGTGGCTGGGGCGAAGCCCAGCTGGAAATATGAACAGGGGGCCTTAGGGTTGGGCCCAGTGCCAGGACCGCAGCCATACGGCACACCCCGGTTGCCGTGGACGATTGGCACGCTGACATCTCCGTTCCCAGTGGAGGACGACCAGTGAATAACAGCATCTGAGGCCCGAGCAGACATTGCACTCCTTGCGGATGAGGAATATAATTCTGAAAGGGACCCCACTAGCCAGTGCCGTGCCTCAGGTCTGTCCTCCCTGCCGGATCCAAGGGGAGCTTCGGAAGCCTATCATCTTGTCCGGCGGGGCCCGATCTCGTATCGCCAAGGCCCGCCCACTTCCTCAACAGCTTCCTGAAGGAAGCATCCACAGCCCTGGAGGCGACACTTCTGCCGACCAGGAGACCCGTCGCTATGGCGACAAGGCCACGCCACGGCTCGCCACCCCGCCAGAGCCACCCGCCCGGCTAACGGTCTAAAGGGGACACTCAGGAAGCCTCCCTACCCACTGCTGACAAACCTGTTTATCCGTGTTATTAACCGCACATTAAGTGCACTCAACTCCGGTCAGGGTCCAGATTTGCGCAAAAAAACTGCTGTGCAGTAAAATCACAGACTCCATCAAAACAGACGCATTTAGGTTTTATGCACTGAGACAAATGGGGGCCTTTCCAGACTAGAAAGCTCTAAATTAAATAAAACTTACCAAAACTGCTTCAGTACAGTAAAACAAAAAGAAATGAATGGAATGGAATTCAATTAAAATAAAAGAAGCCTACTCTGCGATACTGTGTGGCACTGTCACATGACTGGCCAAGATGTGCCATGGGTAGCTTTCCTGTCATGTGATTGGCGAGATTTGCCGACGGTTTTTTTCGCTGTCAAGGTCCTGGCCAACATGAGCCGAGGGCTAGTCTTACCGTCACATGACCAGCTGCAATGGGGCAAGGGCTAGTTTTACTGCCATTTGACTGGCCAAGATCCATGAGCGAAAGGCACAGAGATGAATTATGGGGGTTTTTTTCACACCTGGTTCTGTTCAAAACCGCTGGCCACACGGAGTTCCTGCTAATTGAGCTGCGAGGGAAAGCGCTCATAAAGAAAATGACTTTTCCATTGATTGCATTAAGAGGGATTAAGGCCCTCCAATTTGGGTTTTCCGAGGCAGCCCAAACTGCCCGCGCCCCTGCATTTACGAGGAATCACCACGGTGACCCCCTCGCCCGAGTACCAGCGATGGATGCGGCCAGCGGGCAGGTCTTCCGCGGCAGGAACACATCGAGCCAAGCGGGTTCCTCCCAGGCTCCTCCCAGCACTCGCACGGCGACAGTCTCACGCCGAGATTCCGTCTAATTACTCCATCACATAATTTCACAAATTGCCTTTTCATCAGGGATCGTAACTCGGAACACGGGCACAGTGGGAATTTTCGGGCCACGGCTTTCATTTAGTGCTTGTTTCTCGTTAAATTAAACAAGAAAATAGCGCTCACAAGGGGGGGGGGGCAGAAGAACAGAATAGGGTGGAAGAGGAAGGGGAAGGGGTGGCACTGGAATTCAAAGCGAGGCCGTGGTGGTAGTGGTTGTGGTGGTAGGGGGTGCCGTGTTCAAAATTAGCTACCAGATCTAACTTGCACGAAGGGGGGAGGGAACCAAAGAGGCCCGCTGTTCATTCTAACCCCAATAAACAGAACTAAAAGGTCACAATGGAATTGTGTCTGGGACTCGGCCGTACTGCACAGCGCCCCCTACAGGACACCTAGTCGCTTCAAATTCTTTTCCACATTGTCATTCCTAAATGTGGTTTAAAATACTACACCCAAGGGAATTATTGAAATTGAGGTACAGGACTCACTCCTGTCTAACAGGAAGCTGCAATCACACATGTTAAATTCTGTCAACGACAAGGACGCCAAAGCTTTGGTATTTCCTATTCATCAGCATCAAGCCCCTCATTTAAAGGCACAACAGATAATAACCCCAAACCCATCCAAAAGTCCGCAGTGCTTCAAACGTATGCAACCTGGCACCCGAGATGAGGCAAAGTGAAACCAAGATAAGGGTTAAGGTTAGACCAGGAAGATTATGGTGGCCCAGATCTGCCAGGTCATGATTTGACCACCGCTCATCCTCTCAGGCTCTCCAGCTCTCCCTACAGTCTCTTGTACAGTGAAATCCTGCAGTGACAGGCTCTCCAGCTCTCCCTACAGTCTCTTGTACAGTGAAATCCTGCAGTGACAGGCTCTCCAGCTCTCCCTACAGT
>JAODKN010000063.1:6883222-6895930 GCA_026774425.1 Petrocephalus zakoni
TGCACACACACACTCGCCACTCACCCAAAACGATCATTACAGTGCGTGCTAAATCAGCACGACTTTACCATGCTGCTCACTGAAACGCTACATTCCCGTTGACCGCGAGAATAATTAGATCCACGACCCCCCCCCACCACCACCACCTCGCCCCCCCTATACCGATGAGATTTCGATTTTATTTTTATTTCATAAATCCAGCCTGGCAAACATAAAATGTATTGGCTCCCCATTTTAGGCGACTCGCAGGCCTATCTTTAGGTAAAATTAGGGCATGCCTCCATCTTAAAGTCAATTAAAGATCCGATTCCGTGCCCCTAAGCACAACATAATTTGTTCAAATAGCTCTATATACCTTGGAACCCAAGGGTGTTAAAAAAGTCTATCTCTCGAGATTCCATCTTTGCCATCTTAAATTTGACATATAAAAATGGTAAACTTCTAAAAAAAACCTCGCTACAAAAAAAACATTAAGAGAACATACAAGCATGCGAATTGTGCTTTCAATTGAATGTTTAAGTTAATTCATTCCCCGAACAATTAAATGTTTTACAATCCTTAATTTTCTGGTGACCGTAGCCCCTGAGAAAAGCCGAGGGTCTGACAGGGCACCGCGATCCCAGCTGAATGCGGAGCGAAACTGGATTCTCACGTGGCCCGGTCATTTAAAAAATAAAAACCGATGACTGAGATAATACGGAGGACCGCTTCTCTCATACCGATCAATCAATCGTATGGAAGTTGGTCAATTTATATTATTTTTTGCCCGATCGGCCCATTAATTTTATGCAGGTGCAGTCACTAAGTCCTCTTTGCTAACGGTTGATGTTCTCCTCCATCCCACCGCCAGCACACGATTGTTTTTCTCGGTAATGGTCAGTGAGTCGGTCGGCGTGGCCAAGGCAGCGGACTCGCCGGCATCGCACATGTGCGCAGGGCGCAGATAGAGCGCGCAGCGCAGCACCGAACCTCCAGAAAGCATGAGACCAGTCATTTCCTCAGCGCGCAATAAACAATTCACCAGCCGGGAGGGGGGCGGGGGATGATACAGAAAAAAACCCTAGATATTCTTTAACTAATAACAATTCACCCAGCCTAAGACGAATCAAGGTAAACGGATGTGTAAACTGTTTTTTTTTTTAAAGATGACAATATGCATGCATATCACAGATCAGAAACCCCAGGCTCCAGCAACGTGGGCTCGTGTCTTAAGGAAAAATACTGACAAGGCAACTAATGAACCGTGAACAGCAGGAGACAGTCCCAGGCACCTAACCGCCCTCTTTTCCCCCCTTCGAAATCTCTCGGCTCATCAGCGAGATTTTCAATAAAACACTAAGTACTTTAGTCCATTTGCTTATTTGAAAATTACACCGATGGTATTTCGTTCTGATTAAAAAAAAGAAGACGAGGAAAAAGAAAGGGCTAAATTAAAATAGACACGAAACAGGTCAAGTTTATGGCGATGCTTTCACAAGCTAATCTCCCCGGGTCGGTTCCGGGATCAAACCTTAATGAAGCAATAATGGCCACATTATTCAAATTTTTTTTTTCATTCCGACGGAATTTAAAAGAGCCTTAATCGTATGCAAATAGCGGATAGGCAGTGCGCTGACCCTGAAGACAATCTGAATATCCTACTTTTTACACAGTAAATGAAGGAAAGGAGCGCATACCTGATCTAGGGTCCCGGATGATCTTGTGATTTCTTCACTGTCCGATTTTGATCCGCCTTCTCTGTCGTCTATAACCAGATCGATTGGCATCTTCCCTTTCAAGCAGCTGATATAGCGATGGCAGAAGTTGTCGCAAAGCTCGTGCACCTATTATATACAAAATGAAGCAATATAAATACAAAAATGAAGCCGCAGAGGGGCATCACGGGGGGATCGGACACGTGCGACTTTTCTCACACGCGGGGCAAGCCAAGGAATGGGAGCGATGTCGCAATCCCCCTCCGCTGGCCAGACGCGTCCACAATTTGGGGATAACTTTTTTCTTCCAAAATTGAGATATCGCAGAAAATTGACAGTGACAAGACGACTCACGGGCTACAACATATTCAACACCCGTGCGAAATTCATCTGCTCCCGAGGCTGTGGCTATTAGAGCGGCGACCTTCTTGAGTGACATTTAAGGTAAACTGTTTAATTTCGTCTGGTTATTTCATTACCAACGCGTTCCGCGCAACCTCGCCATTCAGTATATCAACCGGGTTCCCAGCACTTGTGCCACATACTTCAGGTCTTTAAGATCCTCCGATACATTTCTATTTCAAGTTTTCAGTCTCCCTTGCTGAAACGGCGCACCAGTCAACGGCCCGACGCGGAAAACACGGAATTGCCTGCATCAATTAAACTTGCAACCGTAAGTAGTACTTTTGGGAGTTAATCAAACCCGTCTGTGGACATTTCGGCGAGGCAGCGACCGCCGACCAGCAGGGTCAAGTCGTCGTGTGATTTTCAGTACGGCACAAATACTCCACAATCGGTGACAGTGCGGGAATAAAGCCGAGATTTCCACTAAGGGGTGTTTGCTCCCGTTTAAGTGGCTTGAATTGTAATTAAACACGAAGGAGAAATAGGAGCCAAGATTGATTTTGACACTAATTACAACAGACCAGAAAAAAAGACATTTATGCAAATGTCCCCTGTAGGCCTGCACTGTAACACCGGCCAAAGAGAGTAAGACAAAATTACCTTCTCAAGCTCCAGGAGATGAAATCGTAATACTTGAATTGCTTGTATCATCTGGGAAAAAAATAAAATATGCTTTTTAATGTACCATGATAAAACGGAGTGATCTATGAGTCTCTCGTTATTCTCCTGCTATCATCCAAACACATCTCCACATAAAGATTTACGGCAATACGACTGTTTCCTAAATTACCAAGCTTTTTTGTATTATTCTGTTATTATTATGTCCTGATGCTGAAACATTGTAACATCCAAATCTGAGTCACGCAATCAAGACGTCAAAAATTAATCGCTTTTAAAAAAAATTAATTAACCGCGTTGGTGATGAGAGTACTAGCCGATGAATTAAATGAATTTCACAGAATAGTTCTGACTGAGGAAAAAAACGTTCAAGACTGCGGCCAGCTTTCCAGTACCACCAGGAAGGACGGATATCTGTCATGACAACTGGTGGCAACACAAACTCAGGCAACCAAATGTGAAGTCCCGTGCACCACGCATACCCCTGAACTTCTGCAGAGGGATACATTTAACGTTCAGACGCTGCCTATCGACATCAAGCCTTGATACATCAGGGAGAATTTTCAAACAATACAATTGACAAAATATTATGTATTTTGCTGCGATAAAATCGATGCATATTTACCAGATTATCCAGTTCAGGGTTCGATGAAAATAAAGGCTTTTCTGCCCGAACCTAAATCAAGGGGGAAAAAAATCTCCATTATTATAAAAGTTATACGGAAGTCACAAGATGAAAGTCTCGTGGAGTTACAATACATTATCATAATATCACACGTATCCTTATAATTAAAATCTACATCATTGTAACTGACTACGTGTATGTTTGTGTCTTAAACAAGCATTAATACAAGCAATTGTACAATGTGCTCACAACTTGAAACAGTGGCATAACATTACACATGCAAGCTGTGATATACAATGTGAGTTATAAATAACAACGCAGCGCGCCAGCAACTTTGCTGAATGCAGAACGTGCGAGTTTAACGTGCCACACTCTGACCTGTTTTGCAAACACGGCTATATCTTCATTGAAGGATTCAGAGGAGCAAACGTCGCCTCCAGCAACCCCGGGTTCTCTCGGTGTGCAAGTCGCTAATTCACATTTCTCAAAAATCAGTGCTAGGAGAGGGAAGAGGGGGTGCCTGCAATAAAGTACAATCGTAAGCGTCTCCAGACGACACTGAAGTCAACTTTATATATTTTTTAATCTCCGTCTACTACTCCGCAATGCTTCATAAACCGGGGTAAACAACAGTCATAATAGCACTGCGGGAATGTGAATAAACTGCTTTCCCTTTTTCGGTACAAAAACGATCTAAAGCCAAATAGTTTCACACCAAATAAGGCCGTGCGTAGCATAAACTGCTCCACCGTCCCCTGGCCTTCGTCTGCCCACCGTTCTTCTTTTCACGTTTTATATAATTAAATACTCGGTTTCATACAGAGGGCCACTTATAAATCACCGTTATAAAAGACCTTATTATTATTATGTTATTTTAAGATTTGGCCAAAACACTAGAGACATTTAAGTGCGGCTGTCACAATCATTGCTTTTAGCTTTCCTGGACTAACTTGCATTAGCATACGGGGGATACTTGCAAACCTACACAAATCCAGTTTATCTAGACACTTCGATATACATCACTTCCATTAAATAATCTAATTCATATATAGTCTAATAATGTTTTCGACGAGTCGTTGTATTACTACAATATGGATTGGCCAAGTTATTCACACCCTGTTTTCAAAGCAGAAACAGGCTTAGTTCTGTATGTGCCCGAAGATATTAATTATAAAAATTATTACAGCCACGCACCCTTTGATACTACAGTGCTTATTTTTAGAATAGTGGTTCATATATTTACAACCACATTACATTAGTTACTGGAAACGTCACGTTGTCAGTTCAAATGTTCATGCATTACCCCAAAGTATCCTGCATGTGTTTTGACCTTCTTAGAATTAACGAAGTGCCTTTTTTCCAAATAGTTCCCCCAAATATTTCTCAGTTGGTCACTAACATAAGTATAGTTTAATGCAGCAAATTGGTGTTTGCTATGCTTAATGTAACAAATATTTTCGAGAAAACAGCTGTACAACAAAAAAAAATGTTTTAATTATTTTCCGAGAAAAGTACTAATTGTCCGCTAAAAAAAGACACGCATAAAGATGCGTCCAAAGAACGACTTCTCTTGCCTCAGTTAAACTTCTTAGTTTCTCTAGACTTCTCCCGATTTTATGGCGACCCGAAGCAAATAATTTGTTGAATTTTTGCACCCCACCCCCCAAGAATAAAATATGTACACGGTAGCCATCTAAACCCACCCGTAAATGGCATCTTTATCTCTTTTTAGCGCGTCGTTGACGGAGGAGCCCATATTGGGCGGCAGGGCGTTGGTGTGGCCCGTGTGCGGGTACTGGTGGGAGTGCAGCTGGGGGCCGTGATTCAGATGGACAGCCTGCATGGATCTGGCCGCGTGAGGGTCCGCGTACATCGTGCTGGGGATTCCTACGCCTTCCATGCCGTAATGAGCCAAATCTTCGTACTGCACAACAACAGAAACAGGGCAGGCTCGGTTCACAAAAAACAACCTCGAATTATTAAAAAAAAAATGACACCACGAAAATGAAATATAAAACAAGCTTGAACGTACAAGCTGAGAAAAAGCTGCTTCGCCTACAAATCTGAATGCACTGCGCCCGCTTAAACGTTTCTTATTATTGCGACGCGATGTAGTTGGTATCTGCTTGTAATATAACTTGTTAAACGTATATACAGGTATAAAAGAACAAAATGACTTGCGTTTTTAAAAGACATTTTGTAAACAAACAAGTCCTCCTTTTTATGTTGCGTTTAATGTGCGGGGTTAATTATTCATGATGATATACTAAGAGCCAAGCCAATTACAGTGAAAGTGTGATAAAAGGAATTAGCACGTTTATGCCCTAAAACCGTAAGGGTGTCAATAGCCACCAGGGTGTTGTTGTGGCCACACCTTGAGTAGCAAAAGGTTTTGATATGTTTTCGTTAACTCCTGTTTTTAAATATTCATACTTTGAATTTCATTTAAGATCCCGGTCATAATTTGCAAAACCGCAAAAAAAGGAAATCTGTCCAACGGGCAGTGATTAAAATAAAGATTACTGGCGGATGGAACTTTGCAAAACAAAAAATAATAAAAAAGTAAACTTCAGTTATTTAGCTGTATGATGAATTATTTGGATTGTTTAATATTGGAACATGCACGAATTTCCTATTGAATAGGTTTTACGCGAGACATGTAATTTTAATATAATTAAATCAAAATATGAATATGCACTGTATGTTGGGAAAGTAATACCTGATCAAAATCCCTAAAAAATACGACGTTCACGAACAGTACATGCACGGGTGCCTTGCTTCCCGGAGTTACTGTGTATCTTTCTCTGTTAAAAAAATATGTAATGACCGAATTGTAAAATATCCGAAGTAAACCCACGTTTTCTGTTCACGTAGAAGGTGTAAGAGATTATTACGCATCTGGCTGAACTGGGAAACCAGGCTGCGAAAACTAACTTTGAAAAGCTGGCTAACATGCCATAGGTACGAAGAAAAGTTTTTTTTCCTTGTGACCGTCTGTCATCAGCCACGTTTAATCGCTATAGCCGCTGCCTCCTAGTTGCCGAAACTTTCATCGTACGTACCCTTTGCGCCATCGGCCTGTCTCGCTCCCTCTTCTTCCTCGAACTTCAGATATATCCCCTATGAGGCCAGGGTGGAGAGAAATAAACACGCAAATTCCAGACGTCGGAAAAGAAAATCCTTATTTTTCCTTTTCGTGGGCGATGAGACTCGAACTTCAGCTCGGGCTCGCCTAAAAGCGATGCAATTAGTTCCTTCGTTTTTTTTTCACAGGACAACGGCAGGGAAAGAACAAATCTTCTTTACCAAACAAGTATGAAAATGCCCCTCAAACAAAACTAGTGACTCATGGCTTTCTGCCGCTCCGGCTGTCAATCAAAGGCGAGGTTGTCAAAGTACTGAATGAATGATGATCCGCCGCGCGCTTCCACTGGTCACCTTAAATGTTAATACTCAACTGGTCACAAAAAAATCAAGCTCTCCCCTTTTCTTTGATCACTCTCAACCTCCTGTGCTGATTTTTTTATGCAATAGCCTCTAAATGAGATCAAGAGGAGGTGGAGTGATATTTCTGGCTTAGTTTTTCTTAAAGGAGCCACGATCGATGCTACGAGCCGCCTGCCCGTGTGTGTACAATGCGCGCGTCTCGAACGGAGCGAAGAAGTGGATCTGGACCAGACTGCTGAAACCCGGAAGTAGTGGTGGCCATAACATGTCGCGTTTTGCACAATGTAATGGGCTGCATGAACTTGCTCGCAAAGGAGGGGGGAGAGCAGAATGCCTGGAAACAAACCTTGGAAAGCGAAGTCGGTGTGCATGCTGATATGCAGAGCACGCATGGGTTAGAATAATGCCACTTCAGTGCTCGGCTCTCACGTCCGCCTTGTTTTACTGGAGCTCTTGCATTTTGTACTTTGCTGATGTGACAGCAGTTGGTTTTTAATGCACTTGCAGGACATGTTAGAACAGCTAGATCCATTATAATATTGACTTTGCATACACAACGCCAAGAAAACGAAAGCGAATAAGGGTTCGGTGCGTCGTGTATTGATAGCACGTTCAATCGCCATGCCTGATTGCAATCTTACAAGAACTTTGTGGCAAAATGTTCCAAAATTTCCGTGACTCATGCTGATGCGTAATTTGTGCCGAATGCCTTGTTAAATAAACGAAATACACGCAGTTGTCGTCAATATACATTGCGTTCTTCAAATATCTAAAAGGAAATTATTAGTTCTAGTTTTACTAATATGAAATGTTATACTGACTGGCACTAGTGAAATGCCATTTACGGAAAATTGTTTGTTTACAGTGAATTCCACCATAATTTAGCCTTTGAATAAAGGAGCAGAAGTATTTAATGCACTTAACAAGACGTGAAAACAGCTCAATTTACTACATTGCCCTGAAAAGATTTTGAACCCAAGGCGCAATATCTCGCGAAGCTCTTAGAGAGGTATCAATTTTCTGTTTCTGCGCGAATTTCACACCCCCCTCATGCCTGCGAAATGGGCCGCTCCAAGTCACTGTAGTCTTCGGGGTGTTCAGAGGCGGCGTCCAATCAGAGTGCGCCGAAGCGACTCAGCCCTTTCATTGGTCGCAAAGATTATCAATTATCAAGTGATTTATCAACTTGAGCCCCGATGTTTAGGCAGGAATACTGCATATAAAAAAAAGAAAAACAACAACAGAGCATATTGCCGGCGAAATGTGAGCGCGGTTCCGCAGGCTTTTTATGCTAATTAAAAATGTAATTGTACTAAATCACAGGCCTATATGATGTGTGAACAGAAAACAAAATCAGTGAAGTTCATTTGCTGTTCAGAAATGTTCATTATATTTCCTGAAGTAATACATTATTTGGTCAACACTTTCATAGAATTTTGGATAATTTGTGTGACCTAGGAATTATGCATTCCCTTAGAAGTCCCTCCAACTTTGTTGATTGTTTGGTTAAAGCAATTTACGGCGTTACTTTGTCAGAAAGTTGCATCTAGTTCTCTAAGTAACCTTATCGTCGTCTTGCAGAATGGGAAGCGCATTGCTGCAAACACAAGGTCCAACGCGTCTTAGAACAAATTTGCTGGATTTTAATTGTTTGTAAACAGCAATACTTTAAAACATCTAAAACATCTAAAACAACTTAAAATACTTTAAAACAACTATAGTACATTTATCAATAGGCCTATTCCAGTTGTGAATTTTGAAGTGCATTAACAATCATTTAAAGAAAATAGGCTATAATTAATTTTAAAAGGGATTGAATAAAATAACAATTGTGTAATGGTGTAATATTCCAATGAGAAGTGAAATGCTGGACGCGTTGGTCTGAATCGTCTTTATTAATTTATCATGTTATTTTATTCCCACAACTCGCGGAAATATTTTTGGCGAACGCCGAGCCTCACGCCAAGGTGCAAACCGCGTTATTTGTATCCAAATACCCTAGTGAAAGGTGCATGGAGTTCGTCTCCGCAGTATCTGTCATCGATCAGAACAGTTTGGTGCCAGTAAGAGTGTCATATCAGATAATGCAAGCTTCACACATTCAACGATCCCCGTGGCAGAACTGTGCTGGGATCTTTCGTCTAAATTTACAAGCATGAAATTACTATCAAGCCCCCAAACCGCCAAGCGGAGCGCCGGACGCAGAGCGCAGCTCCGTCGCGGAATCTGCAGAGTGACACAGTGCGCTTCAAGGAGCGTAAGCGCCCATTATGTCACCACGGAGGCTCCGGCAAAGACCCAAAACGCCATCATATGTGAGTATTTCAAATGCTTCCAAATAGAAGATTTAAGCGGTAAGTAACCATCTTTACCTTAACTATCTTGCATGCTTTTCTATGTCTATAATCCTACTACCGTTTATTTACCCTGACTGCGCTTTTAAACTAGTGCCAAACACGCCCTAAAAGTTCAGTTCAAAAAACATAGACGATAGTGACTTTATTGTGCGCAAATAAACAACTTTTTGCGTGATTTTAAATTGAGAAATATGCGCTGTTTTGTTTTGTTTTGTTTTGTTGGTATGGCCCCTTTTGAGAGGGTGAATTGCACACTGTAAAACAGACCCAAGTCAAGCGGACTTGAAAGGCGAATTACTGCTCGGCTTTACAGCAACGCGGCACTATAATGGCATTATAAAGTAATTAAGTCGCCCCTATTGACATCTATAAAGGGGTATGATAAAGCCTAACAAACTAGGGAAAAACCCCAATGACTCTGTTAAGGCTCGCAGTGCCGATTTTCGTGGGCGCCGGTGCCCGTGCACGCGCTAGTGCGAATAGAGTCAATTCGGCTACTCCAGCGAACACGATCTATATCCCATTTACACGTTCTCATTAATATTATACATTATGGGTCATATAGGTTATTTAATCAGTCTGTAGTACGTTGTGACAATTCAATTTTATATGACGGAGCCCGTGTTAACGCCGCAATTACATCCATTATGGGAAATGGAAATATATGTTGCGCCCCGTTTAATTAGAATTCAGGCACCGCGTCTAAAAGCGAAGCGAGCTTTACATTTTTAACAGAATATGTAATGATAAATTAATAATTAATTTACAGTATGCGCTTATTCCCGACGTCTTCCTGGGACAGTCTCCTTTTATCACTTTACTTTCTTAAACCTATCATTATTGTTTAGGCCTGTTCAAATGAAATACTCTCCCTGCATGTATATTTACCCGCGTGTGGCTGTTTATGTGTTTAAAGGTAAATGTTCAGTTTTCGCGCTTTCATATATAGGCTGTAAACATGTGACGTTCTAAGAATTTGCAGAATGATTTCCCCCCCCTTCCTTTGTCATCATTTTAAATGATTTTTCTCCAGCATGGCTGGTCCACCTCCACTCGTGCGCTCCTATTGGGACCAGCTGACACTGCAGTTCAGAAGTCAGGCGGAGGTCACTTTTTCACAGCCCTGGCAGAAATTTCCGACAGAACTTGTTGAAATGCGCACGTCCGACGCTGCAGCCAAGGGGCACTGCCACCCCATTTCACATACAGATGAATAATTTCTGGTCGATGAGAGATGCTCCGCGATATCTTCGCATTAATAACTGCACACAATCGGTATCATATATCGAATATCGAATGGAGCCTACTCTCCGAGGCCTTTATAGATCTTTAGTTTTATTTGCTAAATGTCAGGTTCATGTGCACACTGACCGCTGTTGCAAGAAGACGTATTTACTTTAACAATTTAAGAAGTTAAAATGATGGTTTCATAATAAACAGAAGTCACCGCGTATTGTTTTCCGTTTGTAATGTTATAATGAAAGGGTATCTTGCAATAAAATACCTGCCAAGTTAAAATTTTACTCTGACTGACTTTCTAATTTGCTTTTTTGAAATATGGCTATATATGCAATATTTATATTTTAAATTGTACTATAACATAAATATGTTCCTGTAACGTAGTTAAATAGTAACTTATATTCAAGCGCTTGTTATCAAAAGTTTTTTCTTTCTGATTTTCATTACTTTCATCACTTCACTATTAAAGTGTAAAATATAATAAATATATCTGGAAATTACAATGTGTGAGAATAATGTGTTCCTTTTTCTTTATTTTTTAATTGTCAAAAATACGCCTACAGTTCTGATTACGGAAGAACGCCAATGTCGCGTGCTGTATTTAGTTGCTGGAGCGGATGTATCACCGCGAAGAGCAGACGCCGCACTGAGAGCCGAGCCGGGGACGCGCGAATGCTTAATCGTTTGCGCCGTCTACTGGAGATTTGAGGAATTATTTGAAACCTTTATTGGAAAGTCACAAGTCCCAGCAATGGAAAAATGATTCTAGTGATGCAAATAGTATTTCAGAAACGCCATTTGGCTTTTATACTTGCAACATCAATAACACATCTGTTAGACAACAGGTGTATTTACGTGCATATTAAATTTTCGACAATCTATCATCAAACTTCTTAAAAACCACAGAATACCAGTACAGAGACATGCATAGTAATTAAAATATGAGTAGATGTTGATTCTATGATTTAATATCATAAGCAGTAATATTCCTTCATAATTAATTCCAATTTTAAAAGAATCAATTAATGTCCAGCTAATACACACAAATAAATACATACAAGTACTTTTGTGGGTGCATATGTACAGTGCAATTATTTTATAAGAGTCCCTTTGTAAATCTGTTGTTTTCACATCACAAATGTATTTATTTTATAACAATTATTGTTAATGATGTTCACAGGGCAGCATAGTGGGTAACAATATTACCTCACACCTCCAACATGGGGGGGTTGGGTCCCAACATTTCCGTGTGCGTGGAGTTTGTGCGGGATTCCGACGGGTGTGCTGTTTACCCTCCACAGCCCAAAGACATGCAGTTAGGCTAATCTGTGTTTCTAAATCACCTGTAGCCTCTGTCCCACCATGGACTGGTGTCCCATCCAGGGTGTACCCCTGCCTTGTGCCAGCCTCTAGGCCCTGTAACCTTAACTAGGATAAGGGGCTAGAAGAAGGATAAGTAGAACGCGTTAACTACCGCTGGTAACCCAAAACAGTGGTGGTCAGAGTATCTGAATTTATTAAGGTACTCCTAAGGATTAAATTGATCACAGACGGGAGGACCTCTAATGGGGTTTATAACGAGAAAATGTGTGATTAAATGAAAGGCCTTTTTGTACTTAATGTGAGCTCGGCAGAATGTTATTTCTCTATCATGTGGAGTCTTAACTGCCGCACATCACAAAGCCGATAAAGGAAAAAGTGGTAAGAGTGACATCTGGCCTTCGGCGAGGAGCATCACATGGCAATTCTCACATTGTGCTCCGGGGTACCGGCTCATGTGCGGGGCGGTGCTGAAGGTGCCAGTTACCTGGGCCGCCAGGCCAGGTGCGGTAATGGCGTGGGAGGTGCGAGTAGAGACCGGGGCGGGGGGGCAAAGCGCGGGCTGGGGTCCCGGAGGTGAAAAGCGCCGACCACTGAGGAGGAAGGGTGTGGACGGGAGGCGTCAGCAAAGCCTCACCGGGCGAGGGCCAATCACGAAGTGCGGGGACGAGTCTCGCACCTCTTTCCGGACACTGAGAATTGATTAGCACCTGGGAGAGGGGCCGTAGGGCAGGGAGGGCCGGTGGTAAGGGGGGGGTCGGGCATTTGGACCAGAAGTGTGAAGATGCGCTCTCGTCTCCATTAATGAGCTTCTCACCCTGGCCCCTCGCAGACGCCCGCCTGTCGGGCGTGCAGCCCGGCGCCCCCCGCTGGCAGATAGGGGGTCGGCGTGTGGTGGAGACTGGCCAAGCAAGTCCGGTTCTAGGGTGAGCGTGTCAGTGTTTCTTGACACTTGTGTGCATAATAATCATCTCTTGCTTGTGTGTGTGGGGGGGGGGGTGGT
>JAODKN010000063.1:6926106-6945016 GCA_026774425.1 Petrocephalus zakoni
TCCCCATCGCCGCACCCACACGCACCGACACCCCCCACCACCGCGGCTGTCCGAGTCTAACCCCCCCCCCACGATTGTGAAAGCAGCGGGGCTCGGACAGCCCTTCCTCTTCGCGGGGGACAATAGGGCTTTTCAGTGGCCAGGTTCCAAGGCGAGACGGCCATGTTGGGATAAATCTCCTGTGAAGAGGCAGAAAGCGGTCCGGACAGGCGGTGCCGGTCGCCGCCAAAGCAGAGACGGGCCTGGCTGTCTTGCTTTTCCGATTGAATTATCCCTGGGACAAAGGAGAGTCCTACCGCACCCGGCTCCTCCATTGACCCCGGGGCCACTGGCTTTGTCAGGGAGCCCCCAGATCTCCGTCTCCACAAAAATGGATTTTTCCTTCAGTCCGCAACAAAGGAGATGCAATCCCTCCTCTGGACTTTAGAATAAAAAAAATAAAAAAAAATAAAATAGTGGGATCCACGCTGTCCATTTGACACACAAATGTGCTCCACCGAGTGAAGGAATTTTGCCTCGGACACAAAAGGAATCCGTTTAATTTGGAACGCTGGGCCTCGCGAGATGCCGGTTTTTTTCGCCGGCTAAATGCCGAGGGACGCAGGCCACTACCCAAGCAATCCGAGACTCGAGAGAGCGGCTTGTTTAAAGAAAAGCATTTCATTATGTAAAAACTCCTCTCAGATTTTTGCTTTGTTTCACTTTCTCTTACTTTTTTGCAATCCACTGTGGTTTATTTTTTATACGGGCATAAATGAGCCACCCCCTCGGTCATTCCATCCTCCCTGGGGTCTAGCATGTAGGACCGTTAGCCCGTTAGCGCACGATTAGGAAATTTGAAGTGCTTCCTCTGAAGGTCTCATCACCAGCCTACCTGGTTTGCCCCCTCGCAGGGAAATGGTGCATTCCTTAAGAAATTGTTCATTTTTTTAATTCCCCCCCAGGAAATGGGGTGTCCCGGGATGGCCAACTGTGCTTAGGACCCCTTCATGAAAGCAAGAGCCAGACTAAATCGAGGGTCGATGGGTGGATATGAAGTTAAAGGGATTACTTTAAATTTACCCAGAAGGTAAAGGAAAAACAGTTCTACAGCAGAGTGGCTCACTAATGTTATTGTATTGCTTGGCTAAGGATACCCAACCGCCCTCCTTAAAAGTTCCGCCCAGGGTCACAGGGGGCAAAGGGCAGCTCTGGAAGCCCAGCTGACCTGCCTAGGTGTGGACTGTTGGTCTCCCCACCAGGAACAGGCCATCCTGGACACTACTAGACTACTGGAGTGGCCAAATCAGCTCCAGGGCCTTAGGGGGGGTGGGGAGGCTTAAGCAGGGTACAGGCCTCGATGATGAGAGTCAGGAAGGATTGCTCTCTACGGGGCTGCTGGGTCACGCTCTAATTGATTTTCTGAATGGGGAGGGATGGCACATCACCATGAGGTATTTCAGAGTTATACAATGGGGGGTAGAGTGAGATGGACACAGCAACAGGTATAAATTAGGGCGCCCTGGTGGGACTTACTGGCTGTGCCATAGCCACTGGGTCCAGCAGCTCCTCTGGGCAGCTTGAAGACCCCCACGCAATCTGGCATCATGAAAACCTGGGCCTCCTCCAGCACTGGCCACTCCAACCCCAAAAAATCACGAGGGCCCGCTTGGATCGGGGGCGGTGCTTAACACTGCGACCATCCTGGGAGTCCCCGGAGGACCAGGGCATGTCAGGATGGCAAGCTGGGGGGGCTTTCCTGCCAACGTGGAAGGGGCTGTGTGCCGTGGACATATGCTGCCATAGCAACGCTTCCCGTTTCTGTGAAGACTGTTTTAATGCGCGATAAAGACGGTTATGATTACACTCTTATAGTCCATCCCAGCTGTACCGATGCACAGGGAAAACTCAAGGCTTGTTTTCCATTGAAGTGACGGATAAGAAGAAAGATAATAGCAACGCGATAGTTTTAAACAAGCATACATCTGTATTAATCTCTCATATAGCCGAGCTGTATGTCATAATAACATCTTAAGAACATCTTTTTTAAATGACCTAGGAGGTTTTGGGAGTCAGATACAGAAGATCAGAGATCCTCTCAGAATATACAGATATTAAACGTAACGTCATCTCAGTAGTGTAGGCAATAATTTAGCATGAGAGATTTTAAAAAACTGTCTGCAATTAACGGCAAGACGTGTAAACATGACTGGCCAGCTATCATGTAAGCACGACTTATCAAAGTCTGTTTATTTATCTTTAGTTTTTCTCTTTTCACAGCTAAGAAGACCGGGCCTGATTCTAGAATTTTTTTTAAGTGGGGGGCCATAATTCATACAGAGGGGCCAACCAATGATATATTTTGAATTGGTGAGTGATGGGGGAGGGGGCACTCTAGGGGCCAATCAGATTTCAGCTGGGGTCAGTGACCTTGAGGCCCCGCCCCTGTATACGCCCCCTGGCACATATGGATATGTGAAGCAGAACACAATAACATAATAACACAATAACACTCTGAACAATATCAAAACGTGCCAAAGAAGAGTCAGCCCGGGCAAAACAGACAGCGTGATCACTTTGGCACCAGGCATGTTGATGAGGGAGAAAGGCATGTTTTGCTTGGCAAACACACGGCACTCATCTCTCACCCCGCTGCCGACTCTCACGTGGCCACAGGCGGCAGCCAATGTCCCTGCTGATGGGCCGCCAAGCCAGACGCCGAGCTCCTGATAAGAAACAGGTCACGATGCTGCCCCTTTGCTGCTCCATCATCTCCCAGGAGGATGTGTCCCGTCCAGTGCCACCAAAACGGTGACCCCCATTGTTTCGGGAGAAGCCATATAACCGAATGCAGCCAGCCAGATCTCACCAAAATAAATTCACTTCGCACCGTTACTCGGGTTCAGTTCCTTGACCACTCTGCCACCTGCCGTCCAACCCACTACGCCGAAACGCTCTCTTCATTTTGTAAGAGCTGCTAGTCTTCTGGGTCATGGTAAGGGGGAGAAAAAAAAATCTTTCTAGAGAATTCAGCGCGTTTATGGGGGGGGGGGGGGGGGGAGGGCTTCAGGGGGCCGAGATTATTTCAGCAAATGGCTGGTTAATTGTAACCCTCTTTGGGATCTGAGGAGGAAAAATACAGGCTGGCAGTTTGGCACCGATGTTTCATTCTTCGCCGACAATGTTTTCGTTAAATGAGACGGAAGGGCTGTCATGAGAAGACACACCAGCAGTGCACCCCCCCTCCCCCTGATTCTCTTTCAGCTCCAGTGTACCATTATACACTTAAATGAATCCTAATTATACCTTTTGTACCACGCTCCGAAGAAGGTAAACACGGACTGCACGTATCTCATCTTGTGGAGTGAAAACAAGTGCAAGAATTATAAAGGCATTAAGAGGACAGGGGGGTGGGGTGGGGTAGAAGGGCAGCAGGTCTGCAGGGGCGTTTGATTTCACCCTGCACGTCATCCTATGTTTATACTCACTGGAGAGTTAAATGGGGGGGGGGGGAGCAATATGGTGACAATTTAGGGGGCTTTCACTCCCGTCTGAAAAAACACCGTCTTCTGTTTGGTCTAGATCCAGGTCAACGCTTTCGGCCAATTTGCCAGTCATTAAGGAGATATTTTTGTACGCAGCCTGGAACGTGACACCGTTCGGTGATTACCGACACTCCCAGTAGAGAAAGCAGCACTGAGACGGGTCCTGGGAAGCAGAGCTGCAATTATGATACTTTAAATAATTCTACAAAAGTGGAGCTATCATTAAATAATTTATAGGTATTTGTCTTGTCAGAGTTCACTCGGATTGTCACGTCGGCACAGCTAAACTTTTCAGAGAGGGGGCTCCGAATGCCAGAGACCAAGGCCTGGTGGGGTGAAGTTATCCAGCACTGAAGTGATGATCGGTCCCAAAAAAAGAGCATGTGTCATTATGCAGTCACAAGCGCCATGGTTACCATCGTCAAGGAGCCCCACCACACCCAAACGCATTCTGCATCTTCCTGATCTCACCGTATCGGCAGTGCAGTGGGCCGCTGGCCCATCTCGGTGAACACTATGCCAAAGAGTGTCCGATTCGCCCTCCGATTCTCCGGCTCACATGAACCGTGCGGACGACTGACGGGCAAAGACCCACGAATTACACATCACGCCTCAAAAGAATATCCATAAGGGGTTCATTGTTCATTAGCCATCACATTAACGTCGTGAATGTTTAGGTTCTTTCCAGAGATAATCCGGTAAGTGTAAAGAGAAACACATGCCAGACAATGAGCACAGTATTCCCAAAACCCTTAAGGGAGCTAGGGTCCAGCCTGGTTTCAGTGTCGTTCTGTCTAACACGATCGAGTCCAGTGGAATCTGTCATCAAAAACCCATTATGGTGCGTTTGGTAGCTAGGCGTCTGGCCAGATGCGCAGGGTGTGGGTCCCGCAGCCTAACGATAGCCGCAGCACGCAACGCTAAAAGTGCCGGCGCGTCACCGAAGCCGAAGGGGAGGGAGACGCATTCCCAGAGCTTCTTTGTAGCTTGAAACGGCACTGTACTCACCGAAAAGCAGCAGGCCACACTCAGAAACGCCGAGTGCGTTCGAAGTGCTACGCTAAGTTCAGCTCATGTCATGTTATTTCTTTCTGACCACCCGCTTTGGTTTTTGTTTCTTTTTTTTTTTTTCGTTCCAAGACACACATCAAAAGCCATAAAATGAGCTCATGATTAGTCAGTTTAGAGAAGCACTGCATGATTTTTTCGGGAGAAAATGACCAAGAAAAGCTTTTGATGTGACTTCTCAAAGGACTTTTATTAAATGCAATGGAAAATCAGTTCAATATGTAGCGCATATAAAATGATTTTGAATGGAAATTTTGGTTCAGTGAAGAAAGGGGTGCAGAGGGAGTGGCGAGGGGGAGCAGCCTGGGGAGGGCGCTAGCGGCGGCTGCCTAGATAGCATGAAAGATGGAGGAAGATGTTTGTAGACATGCACTGGTACAGGGGATGGGAAATGTTCAGGGTTCAATAGTGGTGAGAGAGCAGGTGATGGGAAGGTACAGGAGACAGAAGGAAGGACAGGGGGAAACAGAGGCATTAGTAGGAGATACCGCACCAGCCAAAAGTCTGGACACACCTACTGAGAATTTTTCAACAGGATAATGACCCTAAGCAAACCTCAGGGTTCTGTAAGTACTGTATTATCTCATGAACAAGGTAAGAGTTGCAGTGTTGTGACAGGTGACCTGCCCCCCCCAACAATCCCCCGACCTGAACCCTATAGCTGGTTTGGGATGAACTGGATCAAAGAGTAAGAACAAAGTAGCCAACTTGTGGCCAGAACCCATGGAAACTCATTCAGGACTGTTGGAGAAGCATTCCAGGCGGCTACATCTGGATGCTGGATGAAGGAATGACAGGAATCTGCAACGCTGTCATCGAAGCAAAAGGGGATGTTGTGCACTTTTCTTAATTGTCACAATATTTGATACGTATCACTTCATTGCATCGAGGCCTTTTACTATAAGGTGAATAACATAGCTAAAACATAAACAAATGCATTAAAATCAAGTTTGTCCTGTTAGACTTTTAATTAATACTGAACGGGCAGGTAAAGGGTAAAAAGGAGAACTCAGGAGGTAGAGAGAAGGCGAAATGAAAACAATTCTGGGCTTAGACATAAGCTCACAAACGCATGGTGAGAAGCCCGGGGGGGGGGGCACCCCTAAGATGACAATGTCAGCCTGAGCTGGATGAGTGAATGCCTCCCCCCCCCTGCATGTACAGTACTCAGCTAAAGTTTTACGCCGCCAAAGCAAATTATGCTTATGGTTTATTTTTACGTTGCTGTAAAAATATGATTTTATGTTTGTCCAAGTTTGGCAGCTTAGCCATCTCCAAACTTCTCCTCAAGTCACCCCAGAATTCTCATGTTGATTTGAGGGACTTAACCAATAGCACAGCTTGGTTGGCTAATCATTACCTCATGAGATGTGGAGCAAAACTACTTAAGCTGATTAATTAAGTGAGTTGGTGGTGAAATTTAACAAATACTCTTGAGTAGCTGGGGTACCCCGGAGTAGAGGTTTGGGAACTGAATCTAAGTTCTTCTAGCCAACATGATATCAGTAACTTTTGGAGACCAAAATTAATTCTTGTTACTTTTCATTGTTTTGGCATTTATTAATAATAATAATAATACCTCAATATTATTATTAATTGCATATGTTCTAATGATGAATGATGCTTTTGCCAAGCAAGTATCCACTGACTGGCCAGATAATTAAACATAATTTTGTCTTATGCCTTTTGCAAAGGACTGTAGCTTGATCAGCAAGGTGGGTGTCATGCAAGGGGAGCATAATTAATTGTTATGCTTGTTATTGCACTTTATGTATAAGTCAGACTTCCTACTTGTTAGGCAGTGTTTGCCAATCTGGTCCGTGGGTGACCCGCGGACAGTCAACGTTTTTTTCTCTTTCATGAGAAATGCATGGAAGTATGACAGGGTTACACGGTGTTTGCCAGTCTGGTCCATGGGTGACCCACAGATGGTCTAGTTTAGGGAACTGGGAGGGAGCATGTGTTTATGGACCTTGCTCTCTGCACTGGGGCACAGTCATGCTGGAACAGGACAGGGCCTTCCCCAAACTGTTCCCACATACCTGGGAGCTGAGTTTCTGTTGTTCCTAAACACTTCCACTTTGCAATAATACCACTTACATTTGACCATGGAATACAGTAGCTAGCAAGGAAGAAAGTTCATGAACTGACTTATTGCACAGGTGGCATCCTTTGACCACAATTGAATTCAGTGAGCTCTTTAGAATGACCCATTTTTTCACAAATTTTTGTAAACCTGACTGCATGGCTGGGTGCTTGATCTTATACACCTGTGACAATGGGTCTGAATGAAATGCATGAATTCAACGATTAAGACCTGTGTCCCAATACTTCTGTCCATATAATGTACGTTAACCAGGGAGATTTGGGAGGGAGCTTCTAGGATGCCAGTCACTGGCACACTTATTTCACAGATCATGTGACAGCTGTAGCCTGGAACCTTTCACTATCAAGGTGAGATCACACTCAGCCCCGGTGAGGACACCACTACTGCAAGGGCTGAGCCGGACACCAGCCAGCCTCCAACTATGAAAATGTATTATCGTCCGTGTCTAAGTATGTGCACTTGACCGTATTTGTGTTCGCCTGTACCCATTTTACATTGTCTTCCATTGCTGAAGACCAGTTCCAGTACTGAAGAACAGAAGTAAAAAGTCCCCAGATGTCATTCTCGCCTCACCCCAAACATTAAGAATCGGTTGCATCCTCACCAAACGAGACTAATCCCATGATTCATTGCACCCCAAGTTTGTTCTTGGGAGGCAAGTTATCAAGACTGGTCTTAGCCAAGACCACAAGTACAACCTTTGAGTTCTTCATATTGACAAACACCCTAAGTGTAGGCCTGTACCCATGTCCAGGTGTTGGGGGGGTAGGCAAGGCAGGGCAAGGGAGCGTTTTATAGAGAGTTTGGGGGGGCGTGGATGTTTCCTCCTATGAATGCTCACTTTGTCACCCAAGCAGGACACCAAGGATGATCAATACCCTTTCATAGCTCCTATTAGGATTTTAACAAGCTTTTCCTCTCAGTGCTTTACTCCCCCGGAGCGGCTGCCAGGTCTCTCCCCCCATCGCTCTCTTTAACCCCCCACCCCAAGCTCATGCTGTTTTTTTTTTCCTATGACAACCCATTTCACCCATGTGCAGCCAGAGTATGCAGCTATTACTTATATCGACGCGTCCATGTTATGGCCTCGCAAGGCAAGAATTGAACCGCAGCAGTGCCAGCAGAGCCCCCCCGCCCCCCCATGCACCCCTTTCCATTACCCTGGAGCCAGGAGCATTATTCGCACTCGCCATCCTGCCCCAAAGATACTTACTATGAGTGACAGAGTCTGAAAGCAACTCCAGCTGCTGGCCCTTGTTCATTTAGATCATCGCAAGCTCTGCCCAACACTCATTGGCTGCTGTGGTGGGGGGTGGGGCAGGCAAAAGTTAATATGCAAATTCCTGACAGCCAATCGTGACACGTCCACACATTCTGACTAACCGGCCACACCCGTGTCAGCATGACACACGGATGAGGAAGCCCGAAATCCCTCTAAAAAGCCAGCGGAATCGCTTAATGAAAGCAGCCATGAAGTTTTTCATGAGCCCCGCCCTGACTGGGAAAGTTTCAGGGGGTGCACAAAGGACTTGTAGGAGATGTCAAGTCGTGTATCTGTTCAGAGACCTGACATTAAGAGCGTTCACCGTTTCCGGTAGGGGAAACCGTGGGCTAAATCTAATTTGTGGCATCTGTGTAAGTCGGATCATTAAAATAATTGTTCCCTTTTCAGCTGCTTCCCTGCTGTTTTCTGTCAATTTCCAAAAACCAAGCGATCTGCTCGTCTGAAAAGCTCATCTGTGCCTTTTTTTCCCCTTGTACTTTGTCCCCCCCTCCCCCCCTCTAAATTATGTGCTCACTTAGAACGCATAATGCTAATGACAATAATTAACCCAAAATGAGGCCTCAATAATTACAGCCTGAATGGGACTGCTTGTTCGTCGTGTGATAAATTCATTGTTCGCTCGCGGCTGATCAAGGTGTATTGTGCTGTAATCCCACAACACACCTCCATCATTTATCGGCATATCTCTAGGGGTTAGGCCTGATAACGACGAGGGCTACGAGATGAAGTAAACACGTCACCGACAAAATCAATTTATTTCCACTTAGATACTTCCCTTTCTGTCTCTACCTCATTACGCCAGTTTGCTGCAGCGACCTTGACACCAATGAGGATGTGCTGCCGACATTCTCATTTACATATTCCGGGTGGAGGCAGTCGCCGTGGCGATGGTGGAATTCAGTCAAAGGCACAGTGTGATTGGCTAAAAATATGGGGTTAATCTGTGGCCGTCAGAGTTAACAACAGCACGCGTGGGAAAAACAGGGGAGGCAGACACTCTGGGCATCCGTACAGGATTAGTCATCACCTGAAATTTATACCGCTGTGGCCATCCAGCACAGCAAGGGCTGGTTTCATGTCAGGGTTTAGTGCGCTCTCTGCTGATTGCTGCTACATCGGAGCTAACCTCATGTTGAGAGGAAGCCCAGCAGGACTCCCGGCTAACCTGTCATTTGCAGCAACGCGGGCGGGACCTGGGCTGTCCATGCTGGCGGGTGGTGGGGGGGGGGGTGCTTCTGTTGAGCCACTGGGCTACTGACTCAACAAGAATCTCTCTATCCAAAGCGATTGTTTTTCCTGAAGGGCTGGGATTTAGACACAGGATCTCATCGAGGGAGCTAGGGGGAGAGGCAGGGAGTTACCCGGGGTCCTGTTAAGGACTGGACCACCACCATTCTGGAACCAGGCAGCGTTGGGCGAAAGTGTCTGCTAGTTTTTCGATATCAATATCACCATTCCTAACCGTGTATATACGATAACCGTATCTCCAACTTCCCAACTCATTTGAGTACCAGACGATGGAATCCTGCTGAGCAAAATGTAATGGGCATCCTGACTAGAAGCAGGAGTGGTGACGCTGGAGCATCATTGTGACCGCGGGGCATTACACAGGATTGCAAGTGGCTGCCGTCGGAGGAACTGCGCAGACGGGCCAGTCCCGAAGTGCTTCCAAGCTCACGGCTTGTACCCCCCCCATAATATCTCATAAATGTCTCCTACAGGGAGCGAGGGGTCAGGTCGGGTGGAGGAGGGGGATGCGGTTCACCTACAAGCACTGAGCAGGTGTTTCCCGCCTCCACCCCCAGTCGATTAGCATCACTGCGCTTGCGTCAAAAGCACGGGAGGTTGGGGGGGGGTGACCGGGACAGAGCCAACAAAGGAAAACAATGGCTAATTAGTCGTTAAATCCAAGCCTGTCCCCTAGAGTGTTTATGTAACCGTCCCCTAATGCTTCTCCCCCACCACCATCACCACCTGCCGCATGGCTTGGTCACGTGCCCACGTGTGGCTCAGTGGGGGCATTTTATAGCAGGGGGGTGGGGGGGTGGTACACCTTACGCCCTCACTGTCAGGGTAAATGCCACCACTGTGACCATCGAGTGACACTGTGCTGACGATTATCCCAGACAGAAGGGGCCCCAGGGTGGGCTGGGGGGGTATTTGACAGAAGGGGTAATGTTTCCTCCCCTCAGCTTTAATCTGCTCCAGCACAGGGGAGTCGAGCAGAGGGCCGAGGGCTGTAATGAGAGACAGCTGCTGGGGCTGGGCCGGGCCGGTCCAACTCCAACATGGGCCCCTGGAACAGCATCAGCAACCTTTCTCATCTTCCAGCAGAGGGCGGTGTGCCAGAGGAGGCCTTGGGAGGGGGGCAGGGATGGAGACAGACAGAGAGGGTGGGGATGGAGGAAGACAGGAAGAGAATGAACATATTAGAAGGGGAAGAAGGATCTCTGGAGGAGGTGTGGAGGGGCCTCGAGGAGGGGGGCGGGGCAGCGGGGTGCATGGGCGCAGGTGGGCAGGGTCTCGACAGTTCGCGGCCTCCGCGGACGAACTCCGGTGCACACGGGAAAAGCCGACAGAGACCATGCACAATATGGCACGGGTCCCACCCCCCAGTCACGAGCGCCGCGCGGCCTAATTAAGGGAACAATTAAGACTGAAGCGATCGCTGGAGTAGCCCACGGCTCCCCAGGGGAGTGGCGGGAGGGGGGCGTGTCAGAATCAATGAGCCAATCGCGGCTCCGGAGCCGAGGGCACCGGCGCATAAAAATCCATTTCTTTATGAAGCCGAACATGAGAAATTAGTGTAAAGAGAGCAGAATAAGAAGTGAGGCGACGTGAAATGAAAGTGGAGGGAGATGGGTAATGGCCGTCAGTGGCGCTGTACACAGACTCGCCCAGAGCCAACACGGGCCTCAGAAAGACCCCTCATTTATCTTCTCCTGCACGCATCGCCTTTGTTAACGAACTTTGCCGCAGCGTGACTTCCTGCTCATTATTTTAAGGTGGGGGAGGGGCAGGCTTGAAGTACCTGACAAATCGGCATGCCCGCCAGCCCCAACGAGCTGGCCCATCTGGCCGACCCGGCACCCCCCCGCACCTTGCTGAGCCAAGCCGAGCAGAACTGGCCCCGCGGTTCCACCTGCGGACCGCAGGCAGACAGCGGGGGGTGTCAGAAGGCGAAGCCCGATTTGTGCGCATGGATAAAGCCGGAGGACAGGAGGTGGCATCGCAGGTAACTGGACCGGGCTCGGCCGGATTCGACACAGCTGGCTCGGTGCTGGGAACCCCGCTGAAACATCTGGGCCAACTGGCAGAGGTGATGGCGGTGCTGGAGGCTCGCTTGGGTCCCTCTCCCCAGGGAATGGGGACGGGACGGGTGGCGTCCCGTTCATAACAACCGTATCGCTAACGAGTCTAATCGAGTTTCTGTGGCTCACTCCGCTACCCCATTTCCACCCTGCGGTATTTTCATGCCCCCCCCACCCTCCTCAGAAGGATGAGAAACAGGCTTACATAAATAAATTATTACGTTCTACATGAGTGGAGTTCTAGACTGTGTGCGAGTGAATGAAAAAGTCACCGTTTCAAAATTCATCTGCGTTTGGCTTTTAAAAATTCCCCGTAACGTCGGATGCGATGGAATTACAACTGAATTAGGTCAGCGCGAGCTCTGCCTCGTACCCTGTAATGCAATTCACATGGCTATGCATATTTGCATTATTTTAACGGCGACGTAGTGAAACGTAAGATTAACGATAGTCGGCACGCATTATTCGCCCTGTTCCAGTTGTTACGGAGCAGCTCGCGGAAAATATCTTCTGAGACAGAGACTTTCTGGCACCCTGCCGTAAAAGCAGTCATCTTTTCGTCCTCTCAATTTTTTGGCGATTGCCTGTGCTGGCAGGGGAGAGAAACGGTCTGGTTCGGACTCCAGCCCCCAGAAGGCCGACCGGTGATGATGATGGTATCCACGCCCCGGCTCGGCAGATTCGGCTGCTGTGTCTGTGATCGAGTGGTTCGCTCAAAATAATGTATGTTGCTTTGGATAAAAGCATCTGCTAAATAAATCGTGACAACAGAAGAATAAAATAGTTTCCATTCTTTATACTTATTTAACTGCCGACATTATGCTGATCTTTAGATGAGACGGTTTTAAAGTATTGCAAGCCCCTATTCGCACAAGGTCTCCCCAAAATCGGAAGCTGGCACTCCGATTTCGGTAGCAGCCGAGAGCTTCGTCGGGGGGGCCCCGCCACACACTGTCACGCCTCTCGTCTCAATGACAAGTGGCGCTGCGGTTCCGGAAAGATCTCCAGGAGGGTCCCCGCTGGTACACCACTGAGAGAATGAAGGGCTTCAGTAAACATCTATCATCCAGTTTCCATAGCAGTACAGGGTGACAGGGAGTGGGGGGGGTGTATCCCAGGATGCACTGGGGCATAGGGGCCGGGGAAAGACATGCCTGGGAATTCAAACCCCTAACCCTAGAGGTGTGAGGACACAGCACTCAGAAGCTGCCCCCACCTCTCCTACCTGCTTCACCGCACCCCTCCCCATGGGGAGATCGAAGCACGGCAAACCCAGGCCCAAAGCAGGAGGTGGTGAAATTGATTTCCGCCGGCTTCCCCCAGATCTAGCAGAACCCATCCGGCGTGAGAGAGCCGTTCCCGCAGCGCCGGCCGGCTTCCGGATCGACGGGAAGCGCCGTCCAATGCGCTTGGGGCAGGAGGCGTGTGGGTTTTATCGGACGGTTAATAATCATGCCGGCGCTGCGCGTGGGCGGTTTGCAAAGTGCACCGGGCCTTGGATCTGATCCAATTACGGACCCGCGGCATCCTAAATCCCGCGCAGCCCGCGTGAGACGCATAGCATTGACCTAACAGAATGCAGTTAAGTACTTCCTCCTTTTACTGGCCCTGGGCCCTGGCTGAGATAATAGGACTCCATAATCGCAGAATTACACAGGAGGGGGAAAATAATTATCATTTTTATCCCGTGGAATCTGTGATCTTTCATACAAAGGGAAGTATATGGCGGCTGTGGAGGAGCTTTCCTCAGAGCTTTTGAGGAGAAGCTCGGGGCTGCCTTCCTCCTTCAACCCCCCGAATCAGACGGGCGCAGATCCGATTGGGGGACCCCCCCCCCCCCCCGTGGAGGTTCCCATGGCCGCTGTGGATCATCTGCCGATTGCACATTCAGCCCTCGTTTGGACGCCCCTCTGTCGTTCTCATACTCCACTAAAAAGAGGGGAGGAAGAGACCCTGTGAGGCCAGAAATAACACTGGGCCACCCCCCAGTTGACGGGGGGGGAGGAATCCCTTCTCTGCCAGACCCCCCCCCCACCAAAAAAGAAACAAGGACTAACCGGGGGGATACTGACAGAGGGCATTGAGATGTGCAGTAGAATCGGTCCTCATGTGACAGGGATTCTGCCGCGATCATGTGACTGCAGAAAGCAGGTGCAGACCATGTGACCAGCATGTGGCTGACAGAAGGTCCCCAGGGTGACCACTAGGAGGTGATGGCAGGAGACTGCCTGGGCTTCCTGACAGAATGTCACCTTGGGCCCCCCCACCCAATTTTACATATTCAAGGGCTGGAGCTGCCCAAGGCTGGGGCAGAGCCACAACCACGGTCAGGGGACTCCAGACCACACCAGCAGATGAGGGGAAATGCTCTCATAGAACACACGTGGCACTGCCCCGGCTTCCCGGGACGGCTACTCACCCTGACCCGATCCCCTTACCCGGTCGCCATTGGCCATGGCGCTCAATCACATCACAGGCTCGCTAATGAAGTCGTCCAGTTAGCCCTGACTCAGCCGTTGCCATGGGGACATGGGACACAGGGATAGGGTAGACTGGGGTGGAGTGGGGGGGCAGTCACACCCTCCAGCTCTCTCCCATTCCCATCCAGCCCCCGCATCGATTATGACACCAATTCCCCATGTTGCTCCTCGCTTACATTCCCTCTCCAGACCTCCCCCCACACCCCACCCCGAGCGGTTAATTTTTGTCCCCCCCCTTGTGGTCTGGCTCTCATAGCTGCCCCGTCCTCCCAGTTCTGTCCCAGGGCTTCCTCACTGGGGATCGTAATTTATGGACAATTGAAGCTGTAGAAACATCTCCTGGAATGGAGCAGCGAGATCCATAGTAACAATCCTTCTGGGGCACATTAATCCTCTGCTTTATGTAGTGCTAAGTGTACAATAGTAATCAGGACTTGCACAGTGGTTGCTGATCATTAAGGGAAAAGACTATATAAAGAACCCATAATGGGATGAGCCCGCGGCGAGCAGAGAGCGGCACCAAATTAAATCACCCATCAAATTGCACCGAGGAATTTTAATTTACAGGTTAATGTTAGATTGTGTAACTAATCACAGCTAACATTTTCGATGAACCAATTAAAAAAAAAAATTCCTAAAGCGGCCCGAGTTTTTTATCAGGCCCAGAGAGTCCTGCCCGTTGCTGGGTCTTTTTAAGCCTTTGGAAAAGAAGACGTCCCTGCTCGTCACGGGTAAGTCTCTCCACCCCGGGCTCTCTTCAGAATCCCACTTTGTTGTTCTTTTTTTTTCACAAGATCTCACTTAGCTTAGCTGAGCTGCCGACGAGAGGAGATCTTTTTAAAAAAAAGAGGTATGTGGGTTAATTAAGGCCTGGTCGCAATTAACCATTTAGGCAATTAATACTCAGAGGCGAAGGGACCCCTGTTTTTATCCTGTGGTTCATGTCCTTGATAGGGGCCCTACCCAAAGTTGCTGCTAATCTCGGTGTGTCTCCAGGGATTGAGATTCCAGCGACACAGAGGGTGGTATGTGGCTTAGCAAGTTAAGATACCGTATCCATAATCAGAAGGTTGCTGGTTCAAATTCGATGGTTGGCACAGTGATGTCACCATTGGGCTCTTGAGCAAGACCCTTAACCTCAGATTCTCTAGTTACCATCTGACCCCGGCTTTTGCGACTGCACGTCACCTGCATCACTCACAGCCAATGCCCAGTGTTCCTGATTTAAATACTAAGCCTTAGCTTGACACCAGCAAGTCCCCCTCAGAAAAGGGGAGCCAGCACCCAAGAGCACACGGGAAGGCAGTGGACAGAGGTTTCATGGATGGGATTGTCACGATTTGTATGTGGTGTCATGCTTGGGGACCTCTTAAGCAGTGTGTCCCAAACCAGTCCTCGGGGCCCCAAGACAGTCCACATTTTTGCTTTCCCCCAGTACCCTGGGATTTGGGAACGTGCAAAAATGTGGACCGACTTGGATTCCTCAAGGACTGGTTTGAGAAACACGGCTCTTAAGAACCCAAAATTCCTCATACATGCTCTTCATCCCCCAGGTGGAGGTCTCCAGATCTCCATGTGTTGTGGAGCCTTCTCGCACAAGTAGAGCTTCCTGGATTTGACCCAGTCTCACAGCACTCCTCTTCGTTATCACATGACAGGGCCGTCCCATACGTCATGTGTCTGTTTTCACATCAGGCCGCTGCTGGGAAAGAAGGAATAGCTCCAAAAGGAATAATAATGGCAACACCCTTCAGCAGCCCCCTAATAACTTCAGTCGACCATTTCCAATTATAATTATACTTTCAATCTCCTTGCCCCCTTTGGCCGGAGGAGCTTTCCATCATGCCGGTGGATCGAGTTGCTCTGTTACTGGCACACTTCGTTAGCCGGCGTGCCGCTAATGAAGCGACATTCCGATCAGATGGGAGTCGTGCTGACCGCCGAGTGCATCATTAGCTTGTGCTTTAATTACTAAGATGTATGGCGGCCCTTCGCCACGGCAATGATCTCGAGAGAAGATTCACCATCATTTGAACTTCGCAATTGGCCTCCCCTTCATAAAGAAATGTAGGGGCCACAGGTGCCATGGAGACGTTAGGCCTGGGAAGCCATGAGAAGTGGGGGATGGTGTTCCAGAACTTTCCCTATTCATTAAAAAAAATTTCGTTGGTATAGCTACTGCTCAACTCGCAACATAACACAAACAGTGATGTCCCTCTGAATTCTGGGAGGAAACCCTACCACCCATGATGTATTCTGCACTAATAATGATCAAAAATGTCCTTATATGTGCATTAAATATTCAAGCGTTTGGTTATGAAGCAAAGTAGAGTTGTGGCTGGAATTGTTTTTATTATATCCACCAACATCTCCCCAACAGCTCCAGGACCCAGCTAGTCCTCCTGGTGATTGTTGGACATTACTTGATCCACCCCTTTTACACAGTTGGCTGGAAATATAGAGGGTATATCTGGGTAGCCAATGAAATCCATCTACACAATACACCCCCCCCCCAAATTAATTTTCATTACTATGGTGCAGTGGAGAAGATCTCCATAAAGATATCCATAAACAATGCGAGCCGCGCACCTCTGGAAACACATTAGATTAGGCAAGCGACTTTGTCACATTTCCTACCGCACTGATTTATATGCCAGGGAGATTTATCCATTAGGAGTATGGTGGCGTGGCATTCTGGGTGGAGGGCTGTACTTGGGCCATGTCAGCTGCTGGATCTGACATTCAGTTGAGCACAAGGAGGAAATTAAACACCAAGTTGGGGGTAAGGGGAGGCAGACTTTATGTCCTTCTTTCAGACATGTACTCAAACTCATGCACACACAAGCCTGCCTACATTCACAGTAGTGACACAGAAATGCACTCACCACTCCTCAAACTCTATAGCCAGATATTAGCAGCTTGGCAGTCTGCTTCAGGCTGATGGCGAGATCTCCTCACTCTCCTCACTCTTCACTTTGCAACATTGAGGAGCTCAACACAGATTCTGGAGCATTCTCTATTAACCCTAAGTTCTTAGGCGCATGCTGTTCATGCAGTCCAGTAAATAAGAAAATAAACCAACACATATCTATCAGAACCTTGGAGTGAGGAGATCCTAGCTGGGTGCTGGGTTTGGGATCAGGGAACGTGAACTTCTGTCTATCTGGCCTTCTCTGACCTCCGACCTTCTTGTTGACATCACTTCCTTTATTAATAAAAAACAGCTAGGCTTATGGGGAATAAGGACAGACCAGATAGTTCAGAAACATGTTAGATGTCACACGCCAACCTTCACCGGTTATCAATCCCGTACCAATGCTGATGGACTGCTAAGGGTACCTGTTCCACTCAGAGACACGGTTTGGACTGGACTGGAGAACCACTGATAGCTGCACATCACTTACTCATAGCACATTCCAACCTACACATTACAAAGAAGCATCACCACCATCTTCATATATTCTCGAAATGACATTTTCTGCGTGAGGCTCAGGGTGATGGCCTGCTTTAATCGTCGCTGGGAGCACGATGTGTTTATCTAGATCAAAAAGATGGATGAGGAGACATTGTGACCAAGTCTGAAATACATTTACAGGACACTTCTGACAGCGATAATGAGTTTTAGGGTTAGAAGGCCATAGTGTTTTTTTTCAGGCCCATTAGCTTACATGCGCTTGCATTAGCGATTAGCGCTCATGGAGAAAAGTCACTCACTTGTCATTTAGCTTCATTTAACAATGCGTCTTTTGCTAATAAAAGTCCCTCTATCCAACAACCAGGAAGCACGGAGGAAGGCATTAGCCGGCTGACTTTCTGCTGATTAACGTCACCCCGTAGTGGTACGGAGGGCAGAAGTTATGGAGAAATATCCGTAAAAGGGGGAGGTTTTGATGTTATGCATCAGCACTCTGAGTACCTGAATTAAATATGAAAAGTCTAACCTGCAGAGGCTGGTGGTGAGGCTATATTTTAGGTTTTTTTCTTTGAAAGCCAGGGGGTCTAATTGTTTAATGCAACAGAAGTTGGGATTTTCAGCACAGATGGTGCAGACCCCCCCCCAGCCCACTTTACCACGCAGACACTTTGAGAGCACCTCGATGGAGCATTAAAAAGCCTCCACCACCCCCACCGCAGCCAAGAATTCACATTAGAGGCAGTGACATTAATTACTTTTTAATTTGTGGTGGTTTTACTTCGACTTTAATTTTTAAAAGCAGGACTTTTTACCTGAGAGTTCAATTAATATTAAGAAGTGGCTATTTAGCAGATCATTTCTTTCTCCTAGATATAAAAGGAACCCCTTCGCCATCTTGAATTAGCCTGGAACAGACCCGTGGGGACAGCATGCAAGTGCATAGCGTGAAATTTCATGCAGATAGAGACAGGAGCGCAAAGTACTGGAACAAGTATGCAGGAACCAGCAGCCGTCTCAGGGAGCAGGCGTGACACACTGGTGGGCCCTTGTGTACCATACCGTGCATTCTCTGACAAAATAAACAAGCTTTGGTTAAAATACTGCAGATCTTCATTGTGACCTTGCAAACTTTTCGCTTAGGCCATATGCAATGCATCCTGGGAAATTTATATATTTTTAAATGCCCTGTATCACTCATGCCAGAGTTCTCGTGAGCTGCCTTGATGGTGATGATTAAGTTTTACATTGCTGTTCTTTTATTGACCCCGGAGTGCTCAGATGACATATGTTTATGACCTGTTGCTGTGTGCAATTTGTAATAAACAGTCGATTACAAACAAAACAGGAAATGAACTCATTGTGAACGAATGCCACAAAGTGCAGGGGGGACAACATTAAAGGATAAAAAATACAGTTTTATTTCCTGATATTAAGGAAATAACTGATTTATGCCCAAAAACTAGAGCTGTGGGTGAGCACCAAGAGGCAGGAGCCTCCAGCCCGGCTCTCCATGTCGGGCACGGCCCGCTGGGTCCAAGCCTACCACTGCCACCCACCCACCCACCCACCCACCCACACACACACACACACACACACCCTCCCTGCATAGCTCATTTGCATGTCGATGGCGGAGCAGCTCCAAGCAGCGGTCACCAGATTAGGAACATTCCACTGCACACAAAAAGAGGACCAGAACAAAAAACGAACGGGGGGGGGGAGG
>JAODKN010000063.1:6955155-6965915 GCA_026774425.1 Petrocephalus zakoni
AGCCAGTACCAAGGGCACAAGAACAAAGTTACTCTCCCAAACCGGGGATTTGAACCAGCAACCAGCTGGTCACAGGCAGCGCATCTGCCCCCCCCCGAGTCACACACCAGCCAGCCTTCACCCTGCTACAGAGGAGTTTAGGCCACAGCTCCTCAGGCTGGCTTGGCCTCGCCACGGCGATTCCCTCCCCATGGCAACTTCTCCATGGCGAAGAAGCAGATGCAGCTGGAGCAACAGGCAGCCTTGCCACTAGGGGGCGTCCTCGTTAGCAAGCGGCGAGTCCCGTTAGCAAGCGGGATACTGCATGATCGGCTTTCCATGAGGGGGATATCCGCACAACACAGGGTTGGACGTACAAGAAAGAGAGAGAGAAAGAGAGCACCCAAGGAGATGGAGAAATGAGAGAGAAATATAATGTGAAGAAGCCATTGGAGGGATGGGATTCAATGCAGCACATTAAAGATTTATCTGGGAAAATAAGAAACAAAAACAGCTCAAAACAGCTTTAAGTGATGGCTTCATTTATGGACAAGAAATAGTTTGCGATTTTTGTACATGAATAATAATGCTGATCCCAAAGAAGCAACAGGAGAGACCTGAATGAATTAGTGTCAAAAGACAAAAGCGAATCCCCCCCCCTTCCCCCACGCTGTCACGGGGGGGGGCAGTAGACATCCAACGCCTGGAGATTACAGGTACTGCCCCCTTGATGTCAGAGCCGTCTCCAGGACACAACGACCTCTTTATGCATTTTACCTTCAGCAAAACTTCCAAAGGGGTGTCACATGGCTGTGGAAGGGGTGAGGGGGGGTGCGAGGTGACGTCTGCAAACCTCTGCCCAGTCATTCCACATTTCGCGGGATGGGGGTGGGTTCTCGTTCACAAACACTTCACCTTAGCTGTTTATTTCGCTTAAGTGGGACACCGATTCACCGAGGTTGTCTAACTGGGCCGGAGATGGCGAAGGCGATCTTGCATTTTATTCAGCAGATAATTTGTGCTGACAAAGGGGAATGTGTTTTTTTGTATTAAGTCCCGCCCCCCACTTAGGGAGTGCGGAAGAAATCAAGGTATCTGTTCCCATGTTACCTATGGGATGGCGACTGAGTCCCACCGGTGGACTTAGCAAATCTGTAGCCGTGGTCCTATCCATGCAGGGGCCTTACGCTGCATTCCATTTCAACTGCAGAGTCGGAATTCCGATTCGGAAATTTCAACTGGTCGGAGGGAGCCCTGCAACCCTAAACTCAGAATTCAAGACGGCTGCTTCCTTCGTCAACAAAAATGAAAAGCTGGACTTTTATTTCAGACTTGCGGGTCACTCGAGTATGATGGGATGGCATTCCCAGTGTGACGGCATTCCCAGTATGATGGCATTCCCAGTATGACGGCATTCCCAGCTCCAACTTCCCATCTCCGAGGGAAATAGAATGCAGCGCTATTTACACGAGATCTACCGGCTGGGCAGCTGTCATGGAGAGGCTGTCTCAGGGTGCGGAGTCAGCGGCGACCTAACAAATATAACAACAAAAAACAACCAAATGGGGATGTGGGGCTGGTCGTGGCCCCCTGTCACTGGGCTACAGCAGGACAGCGGGTGCGGGGGCGGGAACACGGGCGTGTCTGGGAGAGTCGCAGCGTCGCCGCGGTTCGAAGCAATTATCTCCGCAGGCAGAAGGGGAGGAGGCAGCTACCGCCGTAAAGGATGACACTCCCTGTGAGACTCTGAATGGGGGCTGCCACATGATAAGTGGGCCATGCCATCAGCGCCCACCCCCTCGCATTCACACCCAGAGTGTTTCCTGCGGGATCCGCCAGCTAATTAACAGCCGATTCCCTCCCCATGTAAGACGACAGTCGCCCAAGCAGGATTTCTGTGAAGTCTCTTCCTGCCTTAAAAAGCAGGCCAGTACCATTTCCCCCATTCCATCAGACACCAGGGCAGAGGCGGGGGGGGGGGGTGTCCTGTAATTGCCAATTAACGGTGAAAAGAGTAATTTAAAGCTGGTCAGAGTCTCACTATCAGCAGGTGGGGACCGCGGGATCACACTCTGTGGCCCCACAACTTCTCTTAGCACCAACACTTGCCCCCCCCACACCCCCCAAGCCCTGATTAGCAGGTCCTATGGCCACTATGACCCCCCACCACAGCCATCCCCCACCATGACAATGTTCCTTCAGCTGTCAAACACCCTTCGTTTTATTTTCACAGAGGCCTGGTCTCAAACACGGACCGATATCACAGTTGATATCATAAGCCACCCAGAAGTGACTCTACGTGCCTTTCACTTCCTGCAGAACCACGCTGCAATGCAACATGGGACGGCAAACCCACACAGCAGTGCACCGAACCTCAGCTGGGGCTGAATATGGCTTCATAAGTGGCTTCTGGCTGGGTGGAGTTCACACGGCTCCTCAGTTGTGTATTTAATGATGTAATACTGTTTTTCTGGAATCAAAACACATTCATGTCCCTCCACCCCTGCATCTGCACTGCCAAATGTATAAAATCTTACACACACTGGTATTATATCTGAAATATGGCAGGTCTACATATTTAAAAAAAGAAGAAAGAATAGGATAGATTGGTCCTGTTCACAGTTTCACTGATATATAAGAATCTGCGTTATTTACAGTACTGGCCCAAAATATAACATATATAAACTTATATTTGAGGACTAGAATTTAAATGTCATGATGCACATATATTATATTAAGCTCCTGGCCATTCACTTTAAATGTAGCCAAAAAACTCACCGTGATTAGCAATCCCACGTTGTATGAGCCGTAATCACCGTGGTGATCACCAATTAGGTGCACCCTGAAGTCTTTCCCATTTGTTCTGATCCCAACCCCTGTCTCCGATTGGCTGACATAAATGTGATGCCATGGTCAGCATCACTAATTATGCAGTTACTAACAGGCTTTGCACCGCACCATACATATCCGTAAATGGTACAAATTAATATGTGTATCTCTCTAGGTACTGTATGTTAATGGTAAATGTCAGAAGTGCGTAATGTTAGCCATGGAATGTAATTTGTTGGCTTGCCTGTCTGTCACTGCTCGCATTAAACCAATAGTGGCTGTTAATAAAGAGAGCAGCTTCCACTTTAGAAGAGCTGTCATCTCCTTTATTAAAAGGACTCAGCCACTCACCACAATACGTTTCTGCTGCACCAAAAACATCCCGCGCCCTCTAGGGTTGTGACATTTGCAATATTGACTATCTATCCTCCCCCTGGCGAATAATACATTTGTTTATTGGAATGTCTTCAGTTTAATACACTTATTGTAATGTGAATGCCTGGGGCTGCTTTTTAACAGTGATATGATCCTTCTTGTAGGCCCTAACCCACACTAAATCGTTTCCTCTGGAGCAGGTATGCTTTTTTAACTTAGCTGCTCAGAAAAGGGCGTCCGGCTCTGACCCGGTCAATAAAACGCAGTGGCTGAGAATCTGACCATGGTCCTTAAATCTGGCACCGCAGCCTATATATGCCGACAGCTTTTATTGTCCATTCATTTATCGCAGTGCTTCCCAACCCGGTCCTCGGAGACCCGCAGCACTCCATGTTTTTGCTCCCCCTCAGCTCCCTGCCAGACAGTCTGCATTTTTGCTCCCTCCCAGCTCCCAGTAGCAAAAATATGCGCCGTCTGTTTTATCGCATGTGCAGTTTACAGTTCTGGTTCAGTGTGGAGTGCATGTGTGTGTGTGTGTGTTTGGGGGGGGGGCATGCATATGCTCCTTGTTTTCAGTTCTGCCCTGCAGCCAGCCTGCCCCCCCGTCTTCCACAGACTTTTCCCTGGAGACCCCATTACAAATTAAGCCAAAAGCAGATTTAAGTTCCGCGTTTTCTGCATGATTAACAATTGGCATGACAACAACTAGATTTTTTTCCCCCCAGGTCTGTTTTTTTCCTCACAGTCCAAGAATGTCCTGGCACACTGAGTATTAAATAATACAGATACATGTATGTCTGTGGGAGAAAAATACAGTCCTCACAATCCATTGTTATTATATTAAGTCTCTCTGTCTTCATTTTCCAGCATTTAACGATGCAAAGTGAACATATTGCTTAGCCAGCGGCAAAATTTAGTGAGACAGTGAGTTAAGTAGCATAAACTCTTATTTCTCCGTAAAAAAATAAAGTCATATTTCACTGACTTCCCGCGAAACCTGAGGATGCTGGAATGTTCCTGTAATGGATGTTATTACAGGCAAAAATGCGCTAAACTTAAAAGTATATGAGTTATTGGTGAAATGCTTGCGGTGGAAACCAGAAACAGTGTAACTACAGGAGAGGAAACTCGCAGATGGTTTTAAAGCATAAATTTGTGTGTGTGTGTGTGTGTGTGTGGGTCTCCATGTAATTATATCTTTTGTGGGGACCATCCATTAATTTCTAAGGGCATAACCCTAATATCATTAATGACAACCCTAAACCCTGCTTAGCCCTAACCTGAACTATAAGTAACCAAACAAAATAAGAGGAGTTATTCACACTGTAGGGACATTTGGTCCCCCCAAGGTAATATATACGTGTTTGTGCGTGTGTGTGTGTGTGTGTGTGTGTGTGTGTATGTGCATGGTGGTTCTCAGTATATACTGAACATGGTATGCTGGGTTTACTATATATTTGAGAGTGGGGAGCTGATCACTTCTCGATTGGAGGGCTTCCCGTAATTTAAAGCAGTCGGACAGGCAGACTAAGCAGAACATGACCTCCCGCAGTGTCTCTGACCTGGGGCGATGTTTCCGGAGTTCTCGGCCCATATCGCACCATCAGCTCCCTGCCGCTCCACTCCATGTAGCCGCGGCGGCTTCCCAGCATGCCGTGGAGGTCCACGGGGCAAGCCCTCAGCTTACACTGTGATGCCAGGAGCTGCTCTTTGTATACCAAAGCAATTCCCTAGGGAATTCTGGGAAAAGGCAGTGCTTCTCCTCTCATATTGATGCCCTGACTGAAACAGTATAGCGAACCATCTTTGCCCGAAATCAGAGAAAAACATCTACAAAACTTGGCTGTCCCTCCTCAAACATCTTAAACATGAAAATTCTTTTATTTAACACCTGTAGTTGGTTGAGAAGAAAGAAAACTATTTGGTAGGTGGGTAGACTAGCATGCAGTAGCAAACCACAACACGTGTGACCGACTGATCCTACACCAGCAAAATAATAATAAATTAAACTACTAATGAGAAAGGTGCCTGAACACTAACCTGTGTGAAGTAGTCATTGATACTCCTACTGCCTTCCTGAACATTGCTCCCACGTCAACAAACAGGCTAATTAGTTAATGAAGTTATCTAGTTAATAATATAGGGCAGCAGACTGAACAGTTCTGCTCTTGAACCTTATATCCTGATTTCAGTCCATCCGTCTTTCATAACTGTTCATCCAGTAGAGAGCACCTGTAAGTCTGCGTCATGCCCATGAGACAGGTTATAGCCTACACACTGACGCCAGCCAGTTGTAGGGTACGCAATCACACAGACCTGTGACGGGAGCCCAAAACCCTGGAGTTGGGGGGGCAAAACTCTTTAGTTAAAAAAAAGATCTTAACAGCAGCAGGGCTCTGCTGATCAGGAAGCGTCAGTGGTCATCTTATGAAGATCTGCCACCCTGACTGCCCCACAACAATGAAGGATAGGGAACAGCATTTAAGCCTGAGCTGAATCACATTATCTGGAACCAATAGCAGCTACTACACTGGATGAGCTCTTTTACGTTAGATGGATTCACCTCCGTCCGCCACCCCTACCCGGTGAAGGAGAATCACACCCATGAGGTTTTGGGAGATTCGGATATAGAGGTCCCTGGTCTTCCCATCCCTCCTATCGATCCCTGTGGGGGGAGAATCCAGCAGGCGTTATCTGACGGGCCCGTGATGAAGGACTCATTCACTGTGAGGCCAATTCGCAGTTAATGAACACAAGTCTATTGTAATAATCCAAACCGTCGATGGCAAGCAGACGGTGGAGAGCCCTTCCTGGGTCTCCTCAATATGTCTCACACACATTGTATTTCTGCGGCACAGATTCTAGGCCTACAATACCTTGTTTTCTAAGAAAATAAGAGAATAAAATTGGGAGTAAAGGAGGAGGTGTCTGGCCAGCATTCTCACAAAGAACGTGGATGATGAAGATTGAAAATGTAAGTGAAAGAAGAGAATGTGAATTATTATTTTTTTGCTGGAGGGGAATTGTGAGGAAGGGGAAGCTGGGAAGCACCTAATTTTTCTCGTCGGGATTCTCTTACGAGCGCGTGATGGAAGATGAGAGGAGCGTAGCGGCGGGCCCAACAAGCAGAAGAGAGGCAGAAGTGGAAACTGAAAGATCTCCTGATCTTGGCTGATGAGGCAGCCAGAGGTGGATCGGGCTCTTCGGAGGTGCAGTGAGATGAAAGGGCGAAGCTTTTGAGGCGTGCGGGCACGGTTCCCCGATTTCACTGGCGTATCTTGGGGGCGTCTGTTAGCATGCTCAGAACAGTTCCCCCGCCGCGTCCTGCTTGACTGCGTGTGTGTCTGCATGCGTGTGTATGTGAGTGGCATTAACACAGAGATAGGCTGGGAAAGGGAGACAAAGAGCTTACTATTTCTGTCATGCATGTGGAGATCTTTTGCATGTAGGACTGGTGTGACATAGGGCTGCGGGGGCAGTATGGGGGTGAGGTTCAGTGGGTTAGGATGCCGTGTCCATCATCGGAAGGTCACTGGATCAAATCCCGAGATCAAAAGAGTATTTTCACCAGCAGAGCAAAGCCCTTAACCCCAATTGCTCCATGGATGGTATTTCACCTTGGATAAAAGCATTTGCTACCTAAATAACATGTAAAAACGAAACTGACACAATAATGGAAACATGCCAGTATGTTATCCATCTCAAAACTGTAAAACGGGGCATCACACCAAAGCACACATAACTCAAAAAGGCCCAACTTATCAGAACCAGTGCAACTGATGTTACAGAGGAAGAACATTGTTAAGGGTCTCTTATAGATGGCACATACATCAATAGTTCAGGCTCTCATATATCTTCCTGCCAGACTCAGGAACATATTACTTTGTGGGTTCTACGGCATATCAATACAATTTTAAATTGATAAAACCACTGACACCAAATCAAAAATTTAGTTAAAAGACAAGGATCATCCGGTGCATCAGCAGCTTTGCAGGCCAACGTGGTACAGATGACACGGTGGGTGGGCTTTCCATGCCAGTCATTGCCTGGTGTAAACCAATGGGAAAGAGGTTAGTTAAGTCAATGAGTGACAGAACCCAAGAATCCCACCAATCACAGCTTTGGAAGCCTGGACGTGAACTTATGAGGAAACGGGTACCACATGGGTCAAAAAGCCTTGGACCTCTGTAGTTGTGCATCTGTACCATTCGGACTCATCGTCCCGCCAACCAATCGATAAAGTAGGATAGAGACAACTCACCACTCTGGAATATATGTTGAAGAAAGGATGAGCAAAGTTCAAGAAGTCATCATTCCCATGGAGACCTTGAGAGTAAGTGTCTTTCCGTGACTTAGGCAGCCTTGCCGACCTCCAAATTTGTGGATGCCATGCCAAATAGAGGTGGCCGCAACCAACTGAACCGAGTTTGGGACCGGGAATAGAACTGGGTGCAGGAACCTATCCCAGGAAGATCCATGGCCCACACACAGAGAATCAGAGATTGGACTGAAACCCCCAAACCCTGGAAATGTGAGGCTGTTGTGCTGCCCAAACCCCACCATCCAATCACAAAAGCAAACTGCACAAGTGTGCATTTTAACAGGCCTTTTATCTTGCTTCCCGTGTCTCTCAAGAGTTAAACCTTGATAAAATACCATTTGCTAAAAATGATTAATTACATGGTACGTCTGCAACAAACTGGGACAGTTGCAAATGTACTTGATTACTGGTTTGCTGTCTAGGGACAAGTGTAAGTGAATGCTCTGAATGCTAATTAAAACCAGAACGAGAAATTGATTTGGGCTTTTCTGGGAGAGAAACATCCAGACATCACCATGTTTATACCTGGTTGGCGGAGAAAATTGCTTTCCACTAGCAATTAAATAGAATTACAAGTCAAAACAGTAGAAAATGCCTGCCTGAGGTGAGGAATAATGGGTAGAAAACTGATACTGACTGTCTTCTGTAGTTTTTAACCTTAGTTTGCCCTTTGCTGGTGATTCTGAAGACTCAGGTATGCCTTCTTACCCATGGTGTGCCCGTTCATCCACCAAAAGAGACATGCTGCCCCCCAGGGCCATGGGAGAGATTGTTTCCCTGTAAATTACAAACCAGCCAATCAGACTCAATTAGGAGTCAAAGTAAGCAGACACTTTTTCTATTACTGCCACTTTTTCGACAAATAAAAGGATCTTTGCCTCCCCCTGTTGATGTAATGGGGGTGTTGCATTTTTCAGTCCAAGTTGCAGTCCAGCTGCAGTTTATGCCACAGTTTAGAGAACTTGCAAATAATGAAGATTCAAGGGTGTAAGTTTGGTTTCAGTATCAGTAGGGACCAAACCAGAACACCCCCCATCCCCCTAAACACAAGCAAATCCCAAATATCTCACTTGCAGAGACTGTCATCTTTGCTAATTGTTCGGCTAAACATCATCCAATAAACAAAATAAAATGTAGTTTTCTGATGCAATTGCGTAGCTGTCCCAGTAACCTGCTGATTAGCCCGTCAAACCCCAATTAGCCGTAACCCCACTGTGCATGTTAATGCAATGGGGGGGGGTCTTCAGAGAGGAGGGGGATCTGGCTGACATGCCTCATTAATAAGATGGTCTAGGGGGCGGGGCATGCCATGGAGGAGATTATGGTTCCATTAGAACCTTGCCTGATGCATCGTGTGAGTTCTGCCCCCGCTGGGCACAACCAGATTGGAGAAGTACAGGACTAATATGGTGATTCAGCGAGGAATTACATTTATCACTATTTACACTTTATATAATGTTTTAGAATGTGCCTGTAACAGAACTTATGAGATTTTAGTTATGACTACTGAAACCGCCTAAAAGTCAAAACAACGACAGACTCACAGGCCGCCACATTACAGCTCCACTGCCATTGGTTAATAACGAAAATAAAAATCAGTAGGTGTGCCCAAAATTCCCAGCAGGCTTTGCAAACTACACACTGATCGTTGGCCAAGTCCGCAAAGACGGACCAAACCCCATGCTTCTGTGAGCAGCTGGCAAAAAACAAGATCAAAATTTGTTCTCTATCTTTCAATCAGCCTGCTTCTACCAAAATGTGGCCATTAAACTGATGCTGAATGCCTTAAAGGAGCAATTTGGGCTGGTCATGTGTCTGAAAAAGAAACCCTAATGCTATGCTAACCACTAACTGTCCATCAGTGACCTGTAAAACCATGACATTTGCTGTTGTACTTCAGCTTATCAAACTCCCTTTAAGTCAGGTGAAGAATATCATCTAATTGTGACTATTAGGGGTCACTTTCATTGCATAGGGCTGCCATCTTGTTCACCTTGAATATTCGATTTGGATGAGGCCAAATTTATGTTTTTTTTCTGAACATAACAGTAATCAATGGGACTGATTTCTCCCCAAAAAGCATAACTGAAATCATTCCTGTTCTCTCAGTCAGTGCCATATCCGTAAAGACTTGCCCCTCCCACTGCTTCCAATCCCTGGTCTCGGTCTCGACTGAAGTCAAAGGTCACCGCAATTTATCTTTCTTCAAATCAAGTCCAGTTTATTCTGTGTGCTTTTCCATTTCAGCTAAAAGCAAATTAAATGGCGGTCTGTGCGGCTTACATGTTTACCTTTCCCCCCTGCCATTTGCTTTTTCACAATGACCTCTGAACTTGGGGCTCCCCGTGGAAAATATGTGGGTCCATGGCATCTCTTTAAACAGGCCTGGCGCCTGGGGGGTGTTGCCATCTCAAGTGGACTACCCTGCCCCCTCAATGAAGATTAAGGTTTAATTTTGTGTGTGTCTGTGTGTTCAGGTTACATCTTAGATAACAGGGCAGATGTGTGGGTTCCCGAAAGGTTAAAGGCCAGAATTACTAATCAGCTTCTGTCTTGTGTAAAGAAGCAAAGAAGCTTAGTTCTTCACTGCTCCTCACCGCTCCTCACTGCTCCTCACCGCTCCTCACTGCACCCTCATCCCTTGCCTGTCAGCAACATGCCACAGATTTCACTGGAAAAGATTGAGGTCAGAACACTAACGGTTCAGCCACAGTTGTGACATCACTGTGGGATTGGCCTATTTGCATATTTTCTTACCCACTTATACATATAGGGGTCTTCAGTAGCTTAGTGACATAGAGTCAGTGCCCATATTCAGCAGGTTATGGGTTCAAGTCCCATGACCAGCAGTTTAACCATATCACAATATACTAGAGAATAACTTTTAAATGCATAAAGTCCCTGCTGTGTTATAGTCCCTCACCCGACACCCGCGAATCTTGCCTTGAGATTTTTGTTCCGTTTTAGTTGAACCTTTTGTAATATACACTAGCCTTTACGGTATTTGCGTATATTACGCTGACGTTGCTGTCACAATTAATAGTTGCGCATTTTAAATTCCACGGGTATAGTTTAGGAAACCCTTAACCCTTATATTCCTTTGACTATATTTCACCACCAGATGACGCTACAAACCATAAAACGAAATTCAAGCGTCACCAGCCACGTATCCAGGCGTACTCTCTCTGACAGCTGTAAGGTTACGGCCATTACCAGCGCGGCTCTCTACAAGATTTTTAAACAGTTCTCTGCGTCA
>JAODKN010000063.1:7013433-7023668 GCA_026774425.1 Petrocephalus zakoni
CCACAGGAAAGCAGAATTTTAGAAAGTACCGTGTTTTCCAACCTCATGGCTAAGTCATGGCTATAGTTAATTTCAGTAGTTCCCTTTGAAGTTTCGGTCAGTGCATCTGAGCCTCATCACAGTTCAGCTGTGGGGACTGTCATCTTCCAGTTTTTGACCCCCCCCCAAATTTATTGTATCCTTCCAGGGCTCATTGCACTAGATCTGCAGGGGAACATCGCCGTGGGTGAGCTGGCTCTCGCATCCTGCCCTTCATCTGCTTACAAGGAGCCCTCTGGATCTCGTCTCGCTCATCTTTCTGCAGGTGTGTCCAGCTCAGGGGTCCCCTTCAAGGCCCCTGGGAGGGTGGGCGACTCTCCACTGCCAGGCTGTGGTCTGTATGCTGACCAAAGGGCAAGTAACCCCCCCGCAACCAAGTTATCAAAATATCTTCACATTCCTTTGTTCTAAAAAATTTGCAGAACATTTCATGAACTGTGAAAATAACTTTAAGGGATGACAGTATAAGTTTAAAATACATATATGTGCGTTAAAAGTAATACATCTTTTATGCTGTTGTGTATTTACAAAGATTCTTGCATGCATCCATCCATCCATGCATGCATGCAGTAAAAATAGCATCTGAGGGGTAATTGGTTTCTGCTGTTAAATTAGTAATGAGTAATAAGAGGTGATGAGCTGCAGACAGACAGATGACAATTCCACAAAAAGACCGTAAAGACCTGAATTAGCACCATACACCAAAACAAAAACTAATTTCAGATCTTCAGATCCATTCACATTTAATTGCTTGCAAAAAAATCCGGTCTTAGTGGTGCTATTCCAGTAGTCTAGAAACAACCCACAGCTAATTTGAATTCACAGCCTTGTAAGCAAATTAAAAATGCATGGGAGAAAGGGAGATCTAAATTAAGCAGTTTATATGCATCTCGGGATAAAATGAGGTGTCACCTGTATGTGTATATAACTGGTAGTACACATGATCATCTGCGTCCCGCTTTGAAACTTGCACATTCTTGGTTTCAGGTGGGAGCTGCAGCAGGTTGGTGGACATGGCGGTCATTTGACTTTCTTACTCTCCAGTGACATCCTACCTTCAGAGTGTGTCCCCAACAGGCAGCAGCCAATCAGTGGCAGTTCTAGCTTGTACGGTAAACGTACTAGCACTAACTGTCATTTTTATTAAGACATTCTGAATGATACAATTATTAAGCTGGTTTTATGTATTGCAATGTTCCAGTACAAAATTACAGGTGCACTATTTCATAGATTTCTCCTATTCCCCCTACCTCGGGATTCCAGTGGGTAGTCCTGAGGTCCCCCCCTCCATCTGCCTAGCTCAGAAACTAGAATCAGGGCGCCTCCCACAAGGCTGATTGGACCACACGCTGACGTCACACTATTGCTGTGACATGCAATTGAGCAACTTAAAAAAACTGATTGCGCTCATGTCACTATTCTGAATTCTTTTTTGTTTTGTGCCGGTGTTCCCTGGGCAGCTGCCTGTGTCACCCGTACCTAAGTCAGCAAGTGCAGCCAATGAGCAATGAGGAGGATTTTCAGTCCCAGTTTTGGAATCCCCGACTAGTTGACCCTGGTTTTTTGGTAGCTCACTTCCTGGCTTGTGCTCGTAAGGTGAAGTACCAGAATGAGGTCTCTGCTTGCTTGACTGTCCTAATATTGCTCCTTCTCATTTAGCTACAGGTGACGGGGATAAAATCATGTGCTACTGCCCGAGTTACCACACTGTGCATCTGATGGGGCAGGTAACACCCCTACTGGTGTGTGACAAACTCACTAAGCACACCACCGTGTTGCTAAGAGAGCCTCGCTAAGAGATGATTAGGTACCGTTGACCAACCTGTACAATAGGACCATTAAATCTGAATGACTAGAAGGCTTAACTTTTCTGCTCTACAGCACTGGATGTGGGATCCGGGTAGATCAAATTGACAAAAGATGGCAGGCTATGAAAGATGCCGTTACTGCGGCCAGGTGTTGACATGCTCTCTGGGTCCACAGGGCCTGGCACCGGCTGAGGCCTGTGAGGCTGTCCTCAAGGACATCGCTCAGAGATTGGCCACAGATGAGGGCTTTGAGATTGGCCTGGTAGCTATGAACATCAAGGTACTCTGATCCGTCACCACTTAGAATTGGCTATTCACTAGTACTTTTATCGAAATGAGTTTGGGGCTCATGGGAGTTTTACTTACACAAGCGTTCTGAGGGCAGAACAAAAAAATAGATAACCTATCATTGTAGAGGAGGTGCTTCCAAATAATTATAGGAGGTGGGACCAAGACATCTGATTGGTTGGTCAGACATCTGACACAAGATCTGATTGGTTATCTCTATGAACCAGTTATTTTTCATTGAGTAAAACTTGCATAACAAGTTCAAGACTGTGGCCTTTTTGGGTCCAGTTTTGTGATACTAGTTGGTTAGGATTTACCAAGGATTATGCCAGATTTTTTCTGCCTTTGCAAGTCACTGACGGGTACACTATGAGGCTATTGGGCCATTGAGTTTAGAATCACCCGGTTCATGGCTGTCTGTGGCTTTTTGGCTTAGGGAAAGCTATGCAGATGGTGGGCAACAGCAAGTCTTCTGGAGGTCCTCTGGGGCTCCCAGCCAGCTGGGGGTCTGGACCAGGGGGGGGGGTGTTCCTGAGGTAACAGATGGTATATCTGTAGAGTAAGACTCATTGCCAAGGTCTCTGGATAGACCTGCTCCATTCTCAAACTAACTTAGGTTTTTGTTTGTCTAATACACTCAAATAAACCAGTTTGCAAAGATGACTTTTTGTATTTGACATAATACATGATTCATGCCACATTTGACAATCATCACATGAATCCTATTTCGCAATAACTGCACGCATTCAGAAGTTTCCTCATTTCTTTGCTGGGTCTCCTCCAGATGGGACTGAGATGGGGAAAAGAAAGTGTCTCCACCCTTGACACCAGGGTGCATGTTTTGCCTTTTTGCAGGGGGAAGTGGGAGCAGCTGCCTCTTTGGAATTCCCATACACATTCTGGAACTTGGGGATGGATTCCGTAGAGAAATGCGTTCAGAATCCAGTGACCTGGCTCAGTCTTTCTGCAAATGAAAAACAATGACTGGTCTAGCTTTGCACATTTTTAGTTTAACGCTATGCGATTGTGTCTATAAATATTTGAAGAGGAAAGTAGCCGATATCCTTCAGTTTGGTTTCATGTTTCTTAATGCTGAAGGGGTCTCATTCTTAGAAGTGTGATAAGAAGCCTTAAGTGAAACTTAAAAATTGAGGCTATGTCACAGTCTAGGTAATTAATCTTATTGCACATGCAAGTCCCCCTGCCAGACATTGAGTGGTCCCAAATCCTGATTGGAACAATCCTGTCTCCAGTCATATGAGGTTGAGCTGTGCTTTCCCTCATACAGAACAACTGTGATGCCTGAGACAGAACCTCATTGTAACCCTTGAACACTCATATTGATTCTCCTGATATTAATTTTGAAACTGCTGTCTGTTGTTTTTCTCTCCCCCCCCCCCCCACCACCATTTTCCTTAAGCCTCAAATAAAGTCCCTGATTCTTCTTTCCACCTCCCTGCCATGTGTTTCTGTTTTTGGGATTCTTGGAATGCGGGCAGTATGGTCCCGTTCCCCAGGGAAGTGACACACACATTCTATTGCACTCCTACTGTATATACATATAAATATGCCCAATGCATTTCATCCACTGTCTAGTTTGGGTGTGTAGTATACTGTTTATATGCCGCTGCATTTTTTTTTGTATCACAAATAACATTGCACAATACTGTGATTGTGTATGCCTTAAACTTAACATTCTTTTTATAATATTTTATTTCTTAAATTTTTCTATACCTTTTCTCTTATTTTTTTTAATTCTCTTTGTATCTGTATACCTGCTGCTGGACCAAATGAATTTGCCCCCCGAGGGGATCAATAAAGTCAAGTCTCTGTCTAAGAGCCCATGTCTCTGATGTCACTGAGGATGGGGCATACCAGGGCAGGTGGTAAGTTGCACCACTCTTTTGGGGTGCTGACTCACTAATACTGTGTAGGAGTGATGTCAGCACCTTTTGGTGACACTCTGCTGGCAGTAATATTTTGCCGCGACTCTTTGGTTATTTACATTACACCTCAGCACATTGTCTCTTTAAGTTTGCTGATATCATTTGGCAGCAAAGCTGACTGGTACCTTTTAAAGCCTTCAGTTTTAGATCACGTCCATTGCGTGGTCTGAGTTCAGTTCCATATTCATGAATGCCTGTCGATACCATCAGAGGTAAAACCCCCTTACATTTTTATCTTTAGTTGTTTTGAACATAACTCGCCTCTTAAATATGGATGCTATGAGGAGGTTGGACCTTGAGACCAATTAGGGAGTTTACAGATATGAGAAATATGTGAATTGCTGATATTGCTTTGAGCTCAGAGTAGTTTTTCTCAGCCCCTCAACACTGAATGGGGGAGTTTGACAAATTGCAGCAGATCTAACTTATTTTGATTAGACGATAAATTACGGTAAAAGTGGGGTTGCACATGATGACACCATGGTACAACAGAGAAACCCCCAAAGTTTCACTATGAGAAATTAACTGTTGCAGTTTTCTGTTCCTCTGCATATATCCTATGTAAAGTAATTCAGAACTGTCTCCTGCAGTCAGGCATTTACTTTAGATAGTTATGATTATGCACCATTAAAATAATGGTAGACCTACTATGCATAAGTATAACTGGGGGCTCATAGCATAGGATGTGCTTGTTCATTACTGTTTCAACAATGAAACAATTAGAGGATGCATTTGTGACTAACACTGTGTATGGGGCCTGTTGGCGGGTCCCTTGCTGATGTCCTGCATAAGTTACATGGCTGATTCACTCTCAGAGGCTTTCTGTGCCAACTTCTATCATGTACCCAGGGCAGTAATATATGGAAGCTGACTAATATAACTGACACTGTAGCAGAAGTGATGAAGGTCAAGTTGGTCATTTATGACAGCTGTCAGATGAATGAATCTGTAAAAATGGATTAGACCTTCATTTTTTAAGTCTTCCCACTTTTTAAAACTGGATCATTCAATCAACAACATTTTATTTTGTATGTCTTACATGTAACTTTTCATTAAGTGCTTTACAATGATTTCAATTTTCCCTTTAAAAAAACAGGAAGACTGATTTCCGGATGGAGACCGTTTTATTATTGAGCCAATAGAAAACATAATCAGCATTCAATTCAGACAATTGACATATATACCACTTGTGAAAGCTATACAAAAGCTGTGAGAACAAGGGCACCATAAATGTCCTCAGAAAGCAGAATTTATGCAGGTGAACATTTTTAGCAAATTCGTTCCACTTATCACACAGACATCGTAACGGCGCTTCGTTCCAGTCGTGCCACGTTTCATTGATGACGTAATCATTTTCCCTTTTTTTCTATGTTGAGCAAAAAGGTTGCGCTAGTGATCGCCGACTAGTATAGCGAAATGTGTCCGTATGCGCATGCGCCGAGCGCGCAGTGTTGCTTGGGAGTCGTAGTTAATTGTGTTTCTTCGGTGCCCACAGAGCCATACCGGCACTTTTCGAGTCAAACTACAACTTCCGAGAAGCCGGCGCAGCGACATCCAGGCGCGTGTAGCCCAGTCTGTTTGAGGAGTAGCTATTTCCTGGTTAGACGAGCAGCCATTTTGGGTTCAAGTCGGAAAGCCTCTGGCTCTGTGGGGGAAGTAGCTAGCCTGCTAGTTAGTTTTTATTTGACTAAACGGTGACTGTGTCCATTTCTCGAACGCGAAGGGGAACGCATTTTTACACGAAGAAGGGGTTTGCTGTGAAATGTCAACAATGAATCCCGAATAGTAAGTAGAACCCCCCCCTGTCTCTCTCTGACACAATGGCGAGCGCTCGGCTCCTGGCTGCTGATAGTTTAGCTAGCTGGCGAATTAGAAGTTGGTAGCGAAATGGCTAAACAAAGGAAGAGCGGCTGGGCAGTGGCTGGCGAGCCGGGTGCCCGCGTAGCGGGGAGGGTAACCGCGGGCTGTCCCCGAACGCTCCCCCGCCGAGCCCCGTGTGATTCCCCGAGTCGTTTTGGCCGTTTAATACGTTCGATACCAAGTTAATGCGGACGACAGGTGCCGAATAACCGTGTGGCGTCTCGGTCACCGGCCTTGCGAGCTCCGAAGGGCCCGATAAAGGCGCAAATGCGGCGTCTCGCCGGTCCTGACATGCGGATCCATCAACAGCCGGGCTGCGTTAGTTCGGACAGCCGCCGAGGGCTGGCTGTTATGCCGGCCGTCTGGGAACTTTGTGTCAGGGACAGTCTTTCTGATACACCTTACATTTATCCTTGAGACGGGGACACTCGTCAGAAGTACTTGGTTTATTTTGCTGTTGTATTAAAAAAGAATAACACGATTGAGCCTGTGGTAAGGGGTGGCAGGGTGGTTAAGGGAGTATGGATTATTCAGGACGCTTGTCTGCGAAATGGAATAGGCGAACATGGAATAGCAGGACTCCTGCTGCTGGAGGCTGTATGCGTCTGAGATGAGAGTTTAATGTGCATGTGGTCAATCGGGCCGAAGCGGGCTGCATACGGGGTGTAAACGCTCGCATCGGGGTTGATCTCGTCATCTGTTGAGCTGCATTTCAATGGATCAACAAGTGAGCGCTCGGCGAAGGAGAAGGAGACACCCATCCTGTCCGCACGCCAGTCATGTGCGCGTCACATGTGCGGCTGCCCGGCTGATGGGCGGCCGGCCGGCCGGCCGGCGTGCCGCTTCCGAGCGTGCCGCGTCCTGCGAGCCGGAGCCGGGGGTGGGGCGCCTCTCGCGGGCGTGCCGGGAAGGTTGGGGCTCCCGTCGTTTTTTTCCCCCCCTCCAGCCCACTGTACTTTGCATTGATACTAAAGACGGCGTTGCTTCGTCAGCAGTATTGGTGTCAGGAGTAATTCAGAGGCTTAACCTGGCTCATTGCTTATTGGGTATATTAGGGTTGCTGGTGGTGTGTGTGAAACTTGTGTATTCGTTGACAGGCTTAGTATCACACTGCGGGGTTTCTGTGCATGTTAAATTCAATTTTGATTAATCATCTGGTACATCGTTACAGACTTGTAAGCATTAATCTTAACTTATTGTGGTTTTTGCCCATATACATTTTTAAAACGTGATTATCTCAGTGCTGGCTTTTTGTTACTGCATAGTTTTATCAAAACGCATTTGCATCATTTAGTTTCACATATGTCTATATTTGCAGCTTCTATTTTTAATCTGTCAAAGTACAGAAAAATGATTCCTTTTAGAGCATTGACATTTATTAAGTCACCAGTCTGGATTCTCTGTGACTTTCCCAGCTACTGCTCCTGTCTGGGAGCCTAGCTGTGCTGTCTCATGCTGGTAGTTTGGTGCTTGAATAGTGCAAACAGACACTCTGTTCTTTTCTCATCTCATTTGCTTACAGCACCAGGCTGAGAAGCACAGCAGTTGATGTTTTAATTCTGTTAGCCTGTGACACCCACCTCCTAAGTAGTGTGTCACTGGCTCCTGTGCCCCAAACAACACCTTGGGTTATAAGTCATTTAATCTTATCTACCTTTGTCTTTGTTTTGCTTTGGTTCTGCAGTACTGTGGTCTCACAACACTGATGTTGCCACGGACTTAGCCATGCTTATATTCTGATGGAATAAATATCCTCTCTTTCTGAGTGCCTTTGCTGTTGCTAAGCTCATCTCCCAGCCAACCACTACAGCAGCATGAGGTCTGAGGTGAACTTTGGGGAGAAGTAGAAATCTCAATAATTCTCCGTCTGTGCCAGTGTGGGGTTAGCGGCAGGTGTGCATAGCTGTGTGTGACCCTTGGGTTTTGAACTTAGATTTGGTGGAGGACTTTGAAATATACTTTATGGATGGCTTATTGCAGAATTATATCCTGTTAGTGAGAGTGGCGAATGGACAGGCCTTGAAACCCTTATATCATGCTAAAATGCTTTTTCGATTATAGAATTGCTCGAGTTTATAGCAATACATTATGAAGTCTGTGCTGCTGCCGTCTGAATGCAGATGAACCTCCTCCTACATTCCTGTGGCAGCCATGGAGCGAGGGTTCAAGGCTGGTGGGAATCAGGCAGTTTTCTTCCTAGAAGGATGGCTCAGTCAGCAGAGTCATATAATGCACATGTCCCCCTCACGCCTGGACGTTTGTGCATGGTGTCAGATGATGCTTCACATGCAGTTCAGCACAATGAGATGTCACGGCACACTATCATATCGCCACCATTATTATGGCAAATTCCACATTTACCTGTGGATTCATGTTAAAAGGGCTGTTTCGAGGCTCACTATTTTTACCTGGTCTCAGTCTTTGCTGTGTTGATTAGCCAGATCATTATTAAACATTAGTGCTTTGCCCTTTTCCCCTAAATCTGGAAAAAAATGCTGTTTATAGTTTTTTTCTTAAATGCATCCAAAGGATGCAGTGGGAGACATCATCAGTCATATTAGCTAAATGTATTTAGAATTTGTTTTGGATTCCTGGCATATCCTGAGTCTTTTTTTCTGGTAATAATACTGTTAAGTAGCAAAATCCTTTTTAAGGTTCTTTATGTGAAATGTGCTCTAGGGTCTGACTACCTGAGGTGGTTTCATTAAGGCAGAACTGGCTAGTGTGTGGGCACACACACACACAAATGCAAGGAGCCAGAGAACTTTTGGAGTACAGAAAGCCTGATCTGCAAGGCTGATATGTGTATCTGCGTGCACTCACACAAACACACTTTGAAGCGTTATCCGAAGCCTGGTGTAAAATGACAAATTTCTGTGAAGGGAAACTACAGAGCCAAAATCCTTATGATTCCTGCGTTATTTGACTGCTATGTAGTGTTATTTTAAACATTCTTGAAAATAAAAACATGTAAATCAACACTTTATGGAAGTTAAAAGTGGGCTTTAGTAAGAATTTTAAGAAGTTTCAGATTTGCTGCTGATGTTGCTGTCTCCACCCCCCGCTGTTCGTTTGGCTTGCGGCACGTGTTTGGGGCTCAGAAAGCTCACTTGCGGCTTCTATGCCAGCTCACATATTAACTCCTGTTTGGTAGCTATTTTTTATTATTTTTTTAAACAGAGTTAATAGGCTGCCTACCCCCTGCAGCAAGTGAGTGGAGTGGAGTGCTTTTACTATTACTCAGCCTACACATGCAGCAAGCATTGCACTGGCATATCAGGGCTTAGCTCTTCTTATGGTGGGCCTCTTTGTCTGCATTGTTTCTCTCCTCTTGGTTGGTAACTGTTAGGACTGTGGTGGAGCTAGTGTGACCGGCAGCTGGAACTGTTTACCGTTGCTTTGTTTGTTTGTCGATGTGTGAAGCGTAAGTGCAGGTTCGGTGTCGGCGGCGGCGTAGTTCTCAGACACTGCATGCTTTATAGCACCACCGAGTCTGTGCCTGTGAGCTCTGGCATTGGCCTTACCCGCATTCCCATGACAACCTGTTGCATGAATCGGCCCCTTTCTGGACCCTCCCCCAGGTGGTCCTGAAGAGCCCTTTCAGTGCTATGTGGGGACATGCGAGTAAAAACACAATTCACCTTGCTCTAATTAGAGGTGCACTGATTCGATATTTGATCGGTATCTGCACCAATCCTTACCTATTAGATGGATCGCTGCTTACTTATTTAGTTTTAGGCAGTCTGTAAAAAGATCCTGTTTCTTGTTAAATTTGATTTGTGCAATCATTCACACGACAGCTCTTTCCCGTTTTAGATGTATTTTTGTGGCATTCAAGCTGAATGCGAAAGCTGCCACTCAGCTTTTTTGCCACTCAGTGGGTGTGAGCGTGGTGACTCCTGCCTGCTGTGACGTCAAATATGTACCCTCTGCAGCAGGAGGGGCGTAAGAGCATCAGATAAGAGGGTGACTGTATGGAAGTATTTTGCACTAGAAACTAGTAGCACAGGGACTTGCAATCTTTGTAAAAACAAAGTTTTGATGGGTGGAAATAGCATTTAATATAAAATCCCACTAAATAAAGCACATACAATTGTGCAACACAACGCAAGTAATATGAAAAAAAACAATTGATGATTTGGGAGTCGCTAGTTTGGGCTGTTTTACACGCCAACTATGGCTTTTGATAGATGAGAGACTGCTATCACAACGAAGTGTAAATGTCGCTCTTGCCAGTGGGGGAGAAACTGTGGGGCGTTTGAAGCATTCACTCTCTTGGAGTATATTCAGATTG
>JAODKN010000063.1:7048895-7062200 GCA_026774425.1 Petrocephalus zakoni
TTTTTTTTTTTCGGGGGGGGGGGGGGGGGGGGGGGGGGGGGGGGGGGCAGGACCGCTACACGATGTGCGGTCTTCTCACCTTCTGGTAGATAAGCGTTCCGTTGGTGTCGTTTCCCATGGCAACCATCTTATAATCAGTCGCGTGCTACGGAAGACACACAGAGACGGGAGGAAGGGTTAGGGTGAGTTCAACTTAAATCCAGCCGTGTGGCATTTCCTCCCTTGCTTACGCGCGGATTCCTCAGTCTCGCCTCTTACATTTCACATTTTTTTAACTGAGTTCGGAATCCCCGGTGCTGCTTGAGGGAGCTTTCCTTTCTAGTGACAGAGGTCTTTCCTGCACTGGCCCCAGGCCAGACTGGGAACAGAGACCTGTTTGTGACTGGACTCACTGGATGCAGTCTGAGGGCATGATGTGGAAGCCCCGTCGGATGAGGGCTGTCCCATTCCAGTTTCTCCTCCTGAAAGCTGAACTCTCTTGAGCAGCGTGAGCTCCGCTCCCTACTGCAAGGCCTGCTCTAATGTCTGTGTGTTTGCTGACTTACCAACCAATATGGGTTGACTGTGGAACTAAAGACGTTTCAGCCCTAAAACGACACTGGTTCTGTTTTGTTTTTGTTCAGAGGGAGAGGCGAGATCTATGGGCACTTAAACATGGATTTTAACATGGACTTTAATGTTAGCCAAAGCCTGGTTGGATATTAGCTAAAACTTCAGCAGTGGATGTGACCTAAACACTGTCCTAATAATGTCTGGGAACCTTTCAATGGAAGATAATTTAAAATAATCTGTAACACCTTCAATGGCAGCATTTACCACCAGCGAAACCATTAATTTATGTGGGGCCCCTTATATTTGGGGCTCCCCTGTTGGCTGCTGATATTCACTACACTGGGGGGGGGGGGGGCTCTGAAGTGATGTTTTTAGTGGGACCCCCAGAAACAACAACCAAATGCCTTGTCGACAGTATCAGGAATTCACCCATAGAAGCAAAGTAAATTCCAAGAAACCGAAAGGATCTAGCAACCCCCCCAAAGAGATTCGTGGGGGGGGGGGGTGGTATAACCCTATTAATAGATGACCTCAGAACCCAAGCAAGCAGGTGAGCTGCGACCGGCAGCTGAATTTCAGTGATTTATGCCAACTTTACAACTACTGCTAGCTTAGGAATGACTCCTACTTAGCTGCCCACCCGCAGGACCTCAGCGTGCCGCACCGGCCGGTTGCTAAGTGCTGCTTTTCGGGCAGCAAGGAAAGAATGGGGAGATTATCAGTCTAGTTTTACACCTTTCATAAAAAAATTGGGTAACTCTCGTCAAGCCGTTCCTCTTATTTCCCAATGCCTCTTTCTTAATTTCCATACGCTGTAACGATATATTTTGTTTTCCCATTTAAGACCCATTTAAAAAATCTGCGGAGCTTCAGCCTTCCCAGGATTGGATGGTGCCCCCCCAATTTTACGGCCCTGATTACGCCGGGCCCCTGCTGTTCTTAGAGGGAGTGCGGGTGCACTTCATTCTTTAAAACTACGGTCCCTTGGCCTGTTAAAGTATCATCGTGGGTCAGCTTTCTGCATAAATCTGAGAGCTCCGGAATCCATGGGGGGGGGGGGGGGGTAATCGGTCATTAACATTCTGGTATCGCTGCAAGATCTCTGAAGAGAGAAAGGCAGCTTGGAACCTTAAGACCCCTTTTCACAATTTTCCGACTGTCAGCTGCATCTCTCGGACGGGCCTCACGCTGTTTTTCAGTCTTTCTCCCCTCACACATTAAAATACCTGACACTGATTGTCAAACACAAGCGGGGCTCCGATGCCGCAACTGGTCACTCGCCGATTAGATATTAGCGTGAGTTTCCATGCCGGAGGGCAGTAAATCTGTCAGCAGACAGGGTGCAGACACATGCTGGTCACAAGGCAGGCCCTCTGGTCCATTCACAAGTCTTTATCGGGGGAGCACACAGCCATAGGCATCGAGGCAGGGCAGCAAGCTGGCACATCAAAGGCCGGGGGAATCAGATCGCCACGGCAACAGTGTAGCCGTCGAGCGGCACACGGCAGGTAAAGAGAAGCCAGAATGGAAGCGAATGAAACCAGCCTCTGATTTAACTAACGGGCAGTAAATGAGGCAGCAAACAGGAGGCGCAGAGGCCCCAGCCGAGTCAGCAGACTGTCCGCGGTCGGGGGAGCAGAGGACGTACAGTAATCTTACCGTGCGGAAGGCAGCCGCCACGAGGTTAGCTGGGAACAGGTTCCTGAGGCAGGAGACAAATACACAAATAAGTGCATTTGCATTGTACCCCAGAGGCTACGACAACGACCCACATTCTAAGTGGCATTGAGGACTCTAGCCCTTAATGTTCCATGTTGGCTGGCACCAAATGAATGCTGGATGTCCCAGCAAACATGCACACGCATGCCATGTGAGACAGAACCAGCAGGCAAGTCCGGGACCACACCAAGCAGGCATCCTGGGGAAATAGTGATTAACTGCCACTTTTGACACACCACAGCACACAACAACGAAATGTGTCCTCTGCATTTAACCCATGTGTGACAAAGCAGTGGGCAGCTAACTCAGTGCCCAGTGGAGCAGTACCTCAGTGGTGCCTTCCCAGTCGGGGAATCAAACCTGCAACCTTTCGATCACAGCTGTTTCTATGTTCCCTTGACCCAAACGCCAGAGCTACATTAGAAGCCCCAAGTATATTTCGAAAGTGCAACGGCATCGCAAGAATGTTAAAATGCCTTGTGTAAACACCTGATCTATGCGATTTGGTACATACATGTTACCAGTGTCAGAAAAAGCAGAGTTACATCGTGCACACATGGGTGGGACGCTCCCACTGCATGAAGATCCTCTTTAAAACCATCTGCTGGCACAGAGCCCCCCTACCCACTGGCCAACTCCCCAGATACCCACTCACATGACATTAAGAAAGAAACGCCATTACGTTCAGTTCTTCACGCCTGGTTGCTCCGGAAAGCATTTTTCTCCTCGAGGTCCATACTAAGCAGATACTAATGTAAAGCGTGCCTGTTGGAACTAATTTAAAGCTGTCCCAAGTTGCAGAGAGGGGACATTACGAGGCTAATCCGTTAAAATGCAGAATGTGATCCACGGTGTATTATTCAAGTAACATGATTATTGACTGATTATCGAATTTCCCACAGAACTTCAGTTCACAGTGTTTGCTTTTGCGGGATCATGTAACGTGGGCGCGAACCGGATCCCGAAGCATACCGCCCCGGCCCCCTGCTCGCCCTCTCCGGTCCCGGCTCCAGCGGAGCACCGCGGCTCGCTGTTATCACAGCTGCCGGGATTCCCTCGGCTGGGAAGGACGCGCCGCCTCTCAGGCTGTTTAAATATATGCTTTTCTCCCACGGCTATAATAATTAACCTATTTTAGGTCTGAGAAACTACCGGCACACTTCGTGCATCATTACTATTATTATTATTATTATTATTATTATTATTATTGATGATGATTATGATGGTGAGAAATGATAATAATAATAATAACAATAATAATTCTGTGACCACGCATGTCCTTATATGGGTTCAGAGGTTCGGGACTTCCTTCCTCCAATTTTAAAGTCTGCAATAATCAATATTTATAATTTATAATATACTGTCTAATAAGAGTTACCACACTTTGGCTACGTGGTTTAATGAATCGTTTTTGTTTATGTATTTTTACATACTTTCAAAAGTTAAATTGGCGTTACTTTGTTAAACATATATTAATAACTTCTATTGGTACTGCAAAAGTATAAAATATGAATGTTCCCCTGCAGATGACAAGTACATATATAGATACAGTAATATATAGATTTATGAATAGTAATATGCATTGACACTAAACGTTTCATGGAGTTCCCTTTAACCTGTAAAACCGGCTTATCGTTTCACTCTTGTGTTCCTGATTCTTATCATAAATGTATCCAACTCTGCAATGACATGCTTAGCCGGTACTCCATGCGTCATTCTGTTCCTTACCTGGCGAGGTCCAAAAAGGAGTCGGTGGTCTCCTTGCTGGTGGAGACGCTCTCCAGCCCCAAGCCGTTGGTGTTGAGGGCGCCGGCGCCGACCCCCGGCTTGATGATGAAGGCCAGGGCCACGCCAATCGCGGAGGCGATGAGAGTGGTCACGAAAAAGTAGCCGACCGCAATTCCGCCCAGCTTGCCCAGGGAGCGGGTGTCCAGGCTGGCCGCGCCGGAGACCAGGCTGCACACCACCAGGGGAAGGATGATCATCTTCAGCATCCGCAGCAGCAATTCCCCGGGAAAGGCGAAGTAAGACATCTCTGCCCGGGTGAGCTTCATGCTCCGGACCACCATGCCCAGCCCGACCCCCACCAGCACGCCGGACACCGTAAGTATCACCAGCAGGTTCCTCTTCAGAAAGACTGCTAACTTCTCTTTGGGAGATCTCGGATCATCCCTGCCGGCAGCCGCGGTGGCCGGCAGCGCGCATTCGGACACGGCATGGCCATTGATGTCGCTTTTCTTCTCCATTCTGTGTGCAAAAGTAACGTGCAAAGAAGAGAGCGGAGCGGGAGAGAGCAGCGCGTCTCCGGATCGCTGGCAGATCTCTCCCCGTCAAACGCCAGGCGTGAGTGTGCCAGAGAGGACAGGGAGAGCGCTGCGCATGCGCGCACCCCCGGCCACGCTCATGATGCAACAGGACGAAAAATTGCCCCCTTCAGATACCATATTCCTTGATAAGGAAATTAAAAGGCAGTGCCCCGGGATTTTTATTGCAAAACTTCGCTTACCATATCCGACCACAACAAATGACATATTTCCCAACCAGAAATACACGTGGAAGTGGTTGTGTTCAGATACCATTTTTATTGAAGCAGTATCTTTATATTCTGGAAAAAAAATTCTCAGGAGTCCTTTATATGAAACCTAAATACTACAGAGTCTTATAATTGAAAGCTTTGAAATTCAATTAATTTAATTCGATTTCTCAGCCTGCAGAGATGGAACACGTCTGCCTTCCCTGGTTTGAGAATTTGACACAACGGAGAAATGATGCGGCTGTGCGCCCCGTGGACACTAGGGGGCAGTGCGCGCTAAGAACGAGCGCTCACAGTGGCGGCTCTCATGCCAGGTTACGGTATTACCACCGGCACGGGCAATCTCTAACCGAATGACACACCACGAATACTCGAGCGGTACAACTTTGTAACTTTGCATGTGTCATTACATGGGAAATATGTAGACTGCAGGTGGTATCAATTATCTCTGTATTATTTAACAGTTATAAGAAATAGTTTCTGAAGAGGTAATAAGTTTTTATTTCATATTTGTTTGAGGTACAGGCGGCTATTATTTGTTCGTTTTTATTTCTATATATCAATTAAATATTTGGGGAAACAGTCGGGTATGATACCTGTTACTGTGTTTCTATGTATTCTCCTGGTGACTTTGTTGCTCTGTACTCTATTATAAGACATTGGGGCCATTCTGCAACGATAAACATTTAGACTTAACTTTAATTCCATCCATTTTCATTTGATGATTGTATTAATCTTGATTCTGCTAACGGTGGCAATTGCCAGGCGTTCTCCAGCCAGACGACCCTACAAGTCCTCCCCCCCCATTAACCGACGCATTTAAGCAGTGTGCGCCGCAAATAGCGCCGGAGAGGGATTCCTATAATTTCCCACCGTCCCCTAAAATGCGGGCACTTCCCCGCCAGCTGTCTGACGCTCTCTCTCCGACACATGCCGGTGTCCTGCCCACGCTTATACTCGATGCTCGGCCCAAAGGGGAACACTTTATCGCTCCTTTCTATAACTGGGGTAGAACTTAATTTAGAACTTAAAAGGTAGATCTTAGGGAGGACGCAGCGTTATGAGAATCAGATCCCCGGATCCGATCTCGGTTGTGTAATTGTAAAAAAGCGCACCGCATCTCATCCGTCACTCCTGTTTCAGACGCTCGGTTTTCCAGTGTAATCCGAGCCCTACGCGTCCCGTTTTGCTGCGCAGATTTAGCTGCGGACAAAGGAGCCGGGCTCTCAGCGGGCACCGCGCCAGCGTGCCGGCCGCTGCGTGCGCATTGTGCCCGGTGACTGCGCGTCCGCGGCCGGGGGCCCGACAGCTGCGCGCCGGGGATCCGCAGACGGGAATCGCAGCGGGGGACGGAGCCGGGTGCGAGAAAGACGAGTTCTGCGGCGCGCATAAAGAGCGCTTTCGGGTCCCGGGGCTGCCCGACGCGTAAGCGCGCAGACAAGCGGAGCGTTATACTTTCGGCGAAAAGGAGGAAGTGCACAATGCGGATAAAAATAGCCATTTCCAGGGGGCAAAGTTCGCGGAGCAAGTGCGTGTAAACAAGACAAGTGGCTACACATCTCGCGCTCGCTAATGCGGCCAGGCTAAAACTCACACTGTATTCCCAGCTGGTTGGGTAAGGTGCTTAAAATAACCCATTGACAGTCTGAACCTTACATGAACTTACATCAGGCGTTAGATGTAGTGTAAATTTAGCATATAAAATGTGCCTCCAAAATTAGCCCATAAACGAATAGTTTCGGGTACTTTATTAATACATTGGTTTTTAATATAATTAAATGTTCACATGGGTACTTAATAGCGTTCACCATGTTTTCCGTTCTTAAACCTCAACTGAAGGCCGGATGGGGGGTCTGTTATTGTTGTAATATATTATAATCCTTACGATAAACACAGAGCGCTCCGGTACAGTACAATACAAGGGGGCGATCGGTGTCGTTACTGTACGTTTTATATTACAGCCGGGGGAAGGAGGCAGCCTTTTTCCAGCCGAGTTGGATAGGCTGTCCGAATTAAGAGACGCTCCACCACTCCGCGATTCCATTGGACGCCGAACGCGGTGGGGGCGGGACCCGAGGCGGCGACGCGGCAAAGCGATTGGTCGCGCGGTCGATCAGTCAAGTTAAATGCCCTGGGCTTGCGGGCTGCGTTTCTGCTGGCGCTGCCAGTGCCTGTTCCAGGGCAGTGCACGATCGCCGCGACTTGTTACGCCGAGCGGATGAAAGGGCTCCGCTCGGAGTGCCGCTCCCGTGGAAAAAATAAGAATAATAATAACGTTGCCAGCGAGTGCATGCTGCGGGACGTCGAAGAGGATCGCGTTTCCGTGCCACTTTGCGCGCGCGCCGTGGTATTTCTGCTCCTGATCTCTTTTTAATGAGTTATTTTTAATTGCGTCGCATTCACACTGGACCGTCCCCCCAAAAGGGTGAGTAACTAAAGCCTGCAGTCTGCGGGGGCATCATCCCGCTCTTGTCTGATTCCGATTTGGGTCAAGGAGTTACAACGGGACGGTACGGGGGGGGGGCACCATGTTTGTTCGTGTGACTGCTGCTTAGAAGTCGCAGGTACGTGGAGTGTGTTTCAATTTAAGTCCAGGCGGATTTCGATGTAACTTCAACAGCAATGTTTTAGACACGTCGTGACCCTCACAAACCCTGTGATCATAGCTTTATGTGACAGAGATCGCGAGTGCACCTGAACTGTATATATATGTATATTATTAGGCTGCCCTAAAATGTAGGTTTAAACTAATATAAAGGGGGTATTACTGCTCTTCTGATGTCATGCAGGGCATCTCGGTCTGCACCGTAGCACGCCCCTCACCCCGTACTCCTGAAAGCAGGACACATTTGCTCTAGTACTATTATATAACAGAGTTTTGTAAGACTGTGGTTTCTCTCACAATAATGAAATGGGTTTTCCTCTGCCGCTGTTATACTAGTGACCCGCCAGAGGAGTTGTAAGTTGAAGGAGACTGCTTGGTTCTGTGTGCTGCAAACAGGCACGGGTCTGTGTTGTGGTAGGAAGTGAGGCTGTAGGAGCCAGGGCACCTCCGACCTGCTCCCACAGGGCCCCCTTTAGTTACCCCTGGCTGGAGGTGCTGCCCGGTACGGGGAATGTAATTCCCAGCAAAGCTCTGCGTGGCTGCAGGTGGCGGCTGTGGGTGCAGTGCACCAGGCCTCCTCAGTTTATTTTCTGGTTGCTTTCTTTTGCGTAAAGTGAAAATCGAATTTGCAATCAAACCTGTTGCACTGTCTCCGGGCTCAGTGGTGCTCGGCCTCGAATTTCTGCTAGAGTTTGTTTCCTGCGTGTGTTGTACATGCGGCAATGCATGTGTGTGTATGCGTTTGGTGGCAGAGGAGCAACTTCTTTAGAGCAGGGCTGCAGTTGACTTAGGAGTTTTGTGGAAAAGCCAAAGACCACCTTGATGCTCTGCCCCCCCCCCCCCACCCCCCCCATAATGATGGATTTGTGTGTGAAGCCAGCCCCATATGAAATGGGCACCATCAGGACCCATAGTGTGGGGTCAGACCGGCGCTTCTAGTTCTGCATGCTTCGCCAGGGGCTGAGGTCGGCTTACGGGGGTGTGGGCTGCTGCCCCAGCACACGCCATGGTCACCCATGGCCCCGGCCACCAGGTGAGATGGGACAGGGACCAGCCCATGACGAGGTGGCAGATGAACCTCTCCTCATGTGGCCGGTGGTCCTCCTACTGGGCCATAGCAATGCTTCACAGAAAGAAGCAGCGCTCGATGGGTCAGTCGGCATCCTGCGTGCGTCCTGCACGCGATTCCGGCCACGCTTTCCGCAAACCGCTCCGGCACGCAACAGTCAATGAGCTGTTGGAGACAGGCTGAGGTCACCGGGGCAATTTCTGCGCCCACCTATTTGTTTCCGAGGAGCTGCATTATCACACCCTCTTTGTGTGGAAGAGCAACACTGGCTCTTGGTGATTCTTCACTGTTTGGAGTTGTTTTAATGGGGCGGGGTGGATTTTTGGGTCATCCGCGACAGGATGCGTAATTAAGGAGATGTATGGCAGCGCCCCCTGTCAGGCACCGGCTGTAGCGCTCTGCCGGGCGATTACTCAGTCTGCGCTCGGATAGTATGTCCCCGGTACGGCGTGCGACTTAATCTCGGCACGCAGAAGGGGACGGAAACGTGGACGAGGGCAACAAATAACGCAGGAGGTTTTCAGCTTTTATTTAGTGTCGGGCAGGTAGCCGCAGATATTTGCTCGGATCTCCCAGCCGACGGCGGTGTCTAGATGACCCGGGGGCCCCATTTACGCCGACCCCCGTATTAATCGGACCGGAGCTAGCGTGAAGTCAACACGCCATGATGGATCTCTCCAATTTGGGACTTTCGAGCGGCTGCAGTAAATTCGGGTTTTATTGCCGTCATTTCATTTCAGGTTGTGTCTCGGCGCTAATAATCTGTCGCGGGCCCTGGTGGATTTTTAAAATCAAATTAAACATGTAAATCAGGGCGCTCTGGGAAGATAGCTCGGGTGGCTTAGTGGCTGAGAACCCCCCCCCCCACCGACGCTAATTCGTCCTCAGGGTGGTGATGCTGGCGACGTGGAGGGCGGCTGATTAGCGGAATCTGCTATTTATCACGGCCATTAGGACGTTAAGGTGTCATAAAGTCGTTCCTGCCCCCGTGCCCGATGCCGGCAGGTACAAAGCTGCATGCGAGCCTAGGCTTCATTACGCCCTGCAGGTCGGCTAGTCACAGCAGACAATGGATGTCTCTCCCCATACAGACCAGACAGAGCCCACTGAAGGTGGAATAAATTGAGTCTCCCCTTAGGTTTGTGTTCTGTGCCTTTAGCCGTTGACAGTTTGGGTGGGCGATTGGGGGTGCTCGCACCCCCCCCCACCTCCCCACTCTCAGGGGGCATGAGAGAGTGAGCTCAGACTGTTGTTTCTCTGATGGCCTACTTGCTCCATGTTTCATCAGCCCGCTGTCTCCAGGAACTCCCCTCTCGCTGACCCGCACTCTGATTGGCTGATAAGAATCGAGTGGGAGTGGCTGATATCCTCAGTGTTAGCCCTCGGGTTATGGCCTCAGTTGACACTGACGGGGATTTTTCATTTTTTTTGCTTCTGATGGGAAGGTGGTGTGGCTGATGCTATTTGAGCAGACCTGGGAGTGGCCTGGCAGGTAAGGGGGGTGGGATGGGGGCGGATAAGGGAAGCAAACTGGTGCCAGACAGCGCCAGCGTTAGGGAACAGGTCTGCCGAAAGGATTGGGTCCGTCTTGCAGCTGTGATGTCATTGTTCTTCAGTAATTGTTTTTTTTTGTGGCCATTCAGACAGCTGGCACTGACGGAGAGTCCCATCTCTGTGACCATCTCCGCACCGCAAAGGTTAAGAGAGTGGTCTCTACAGCAATTTTTTAATTTTAAGTGTCCCAGGAATTTGCATCCTCTGGCTTGCAATACACCCTGGTGATGAGGGTGGGATCTCATCTGGGGGGGGGCTTGTATGTGGGTGTTTTCCGTTTGGACAAACCAGACCAAAGCAGGCTGGATGTATGATTTTTTTTCTTTCATTGTAACTGGGAACCTGGACTGAGGTGTTGACTTGTTTTGTTGGGGTTCCGCTGCTCCGCTGCTGTGTTACCCCCCGATTTAAATATAACATTATCACTGTTGGAAATGCACAAATGTCCGCTAGAGCGATTATTACGTAAATTAAAAGCAGGCTGAAGGCTCGGAGTTGTTCTTTCAGAGATGGCGTGTCACAGCTACCTGTGGAGGGTATAAATGCCTGTAGTCTGCCAGTATAAAGCTCTGGTTTATGTCCGCTTGATAGCTGGAGGTCCCGCTGGACATATCGCTGCCAAAATACGGATTGAATTATTTTCTTTTATTTTGCAATATTTACTGAAAACTTCTGTTCCACAGCACCCCGTCCATGGAGCGCCAAGCCGTGTTCCCCGTGGTGCCTGGATGGGCTCCCGGTCCGCCGTGTGGTGGGTGGGTGGGTGGGTGGGTGGGTGGATGGATGGATGGATGCGGTCCTGTTGTTCCATATACCTCTCCATGACCGCGGCCGTGCCGTGGTCTCGGGTTGAGTGCGGCCTCCGCACCTGAGGGGTATCCCCTGTGAAAAGGGGCTAGAACCTTCAGAGGCTGTCCCGGATTGGCAGTGCCTGTTGAGGACACATCGATGGAGGTTTGTGTCTGCGGGGCGGAGGCCAGGTGCTGATGACGATCTGACCCCACACTGCGGATGGTGGCGTCCTCCTGACCAAAAAGTCGGGGGGCAGTGTGGAGCATTAGAGCGGGCAGCCTTTAATGAAGGGGACCCACGTGGCACAGATGGTTTAAAGGGTAACTGTAAACCACTGTGTAACACTAACCCGCCTGTACCCACAATCAAATCTGATTTAGGCCAGTGCTGAGCTGATCTCGGAGGATCCTCTACCAGCAAGCCGGGTCGCTCAGGGCCAGGCTGACCGGGGCCAGTTACCCACACCTTTGAAGGAACAAGGACCTCTCTCTAATTGCTGGGGCACCAATGGTAGTCCCAGGTCCCCCATTAGGAGTTGTTTGCCTTAAGATAGATATTGGTAGCAGGGGTGTCAGAGGGCCATGGATATCCTGGCACAGGGGCTCAGCACTTTATAGGCACCCCTGAATGCAGAACATTATAGTTTATGCATTTATCTGACTCTTTCATTCAAAGTGGAAGTACAGGGGAGGGTTATAGTTCATGAGCATTTCTTGGGATTCGAACCAACGACCTTTGGGCTATAAGCATAATACTCTACTTGTTGAGCTACAGGAACATATATTTTATGCATTTAAACGTTAAAACCCCCCATCAGTAAATTCTATTGCAGGGGGCCCAAGGTAACATTATGTCAGCGATCCAGAATCTCTAGTTACTCCCCTGCTTGGAAGGGAGCTGGTTTCTAGTGAAAAGGAGAGATGCTTCGGATAAAAATGGGGGATGTGGGTCCTGGTGGGCCAGCAGGTCCTGGGCTGCGTTGACCCTGGGCTTATAAAGGCGCCATCCCAATTGAGCAGCCAGTGGCTCGCTACCCTTCTGCGGCCTCCCGACTCACGCTGACACCAGACGACACTCTGATCCCATAAATGCAACCCCCCCGCCCTCAAACCGCAGTCCAGTCCCTCCCTGCCGACCTGCAGGTAGCACACCCTCATTAATGTCCCGCTGGCGTCGCCATGTCACTTTGGGGGGGGGCGGCTTGGAGCCTCCGCAGGTCGACCCCCTCCCAGGCATTGAAAGGGCCCCATTCTCTGGGCTTGGGTGTGCTCGCTGAGCTTTGCGTTAGTCGCCGAAGCATGCAGAGTGCCGGCCGCAGCCTGTACCATAAAAAGTGCCCACTGAGACGCCCTGTGGAAAGGGCACTTGGGTTCCTGGGCCGTGTGGGAGACGGAACACATATCAGGTGACCTGCGGACTCCTCAGTGTCCCTCTTATTTAAAGTCTGTTTAAATAGAAACCATGCTTTTGTTTAATCTCCATGTTAACCCACAAAAAACGAAACGCCAAGACCAGTATTTTCATTGTCATGTTATATTCTTATTATGGATCTTAAGACATCTTTGCTGGATATGCAGTATTTTTAAGGTTTATCTGCTCTGCTTAGTTCCACTAGAGGGCCAGTAGGTGGTGTAGTGGTTAAGCCTGGATGTGGAATACTTAAATTGCATTTCCACAGATCAGGCAGTCATCTGCTAAGCTCTTAATCAGTGTACCTCCTCTTTTATCTGCAGTTATATCATAGCTATAGCATCAGTAAATGGTTATATCATGTTGTCTGATTAAAGCTTCTTCTAAAAAAAATGAGAATTTCCTGGTTGTCGGGTTCTGGTCGGTGGAGGGCTGTGAAAAAGCCCCCCCCCCTTCCCTGTGACCGCACTGCAGCCACAGGGCAAAATATTTCCTTTCTCAAAGCAGCCATGTTCGTATGGACTGGCATCAGCAGGGCAGCCTATTCCCCAGGGAACCTCTCTCCGGCCGTCTGTCTGTGTGCCGGATCTTCATCTCCGTGGCTACCGCCAGTCCAGTTTATTTTCGTCTCTTTTACAACATTTTTATAAAAGGCCAGAGGGTGAGATCTGGCGTAGGGGCATGCCGCAGTGATATTTGTGTTGGTGCAGGTGTGTGTTTAGTTATGCTCAATACAGCGGCCCTTAGCTCTGCTCCACCGGGCAAGAGAGCGGCTAATGCCAGTCTCAGGTCCACATCGTGGATTAAGGACGACCAGGGACAAAGGAAAGGGAGGCAGCGGCCCGACTGAGGAGAGGCCCGGCCCACACAGGCCTTCCTCGCCGCTCAGCAGATGTTTGGGCCGTTTTTATTTCAGGAAATATCCGTGCGAGATGTCCGAGCATTCTGGCCCTCGTCGGGGGATGAAAGCCGCAGAGTTTGTGGGAGTTTGTGAGATGTCGGATTGTGGGAAGGGGAGAGGGTTCTGGGGGGGTGGCGCATGTGTATGTCTGTTTGGAGGATGGGGGGGGC
>JAODKN010000063.1:7077903-7094383 GCA_026774425.1 Petrocephalus zakoni
CACCCCCTGCACCTGAGGCACTCCGAACACGACAGCTACCCAACCTTCCACCCCCCTTTACAAGTGTTGCCCCTCCTGACGTGGCGGCCCGGTGACTCACCCTCCCGGGGCACAGCATGCAATACAAAATGGCTGGGTTGTGCTATTTTTAGCCCACGAGGGGAATGCACAGCTGGAGAGGCCGGTGGGCCAGCCGGCCCTTTTTTCCAGAGCTTGGGAGGTGAGGCGCTGGTCTCCAAGAAGGCAGGCCACCTCGCCACCACAGCGCCACAGGTGCTGTCCTAACGGCTCACCCAAAATTGGCCTTTTGGCTAGAAATACCGAATACTAAGCTGATTTGTTGTTGCCAGAGAGTGTGTTAGAGGGGTCCAGGTCCTGCAACTACCTTAATGGGTCTGTAGGAGCCTCTAGGCTCATTTGTACTTCATTGTAGAATCTATGGCATTGGTAAGGTTGCCACACGTCCCTTAAAATACGGAATCATCCTGTTTTTGACAATAAAATTTTGTGTCCCGTTTTAATTAATTCGGGACGTGGTTTGTCCCGTATTTTAGAGTTGTGATGAACTGTCCACAGTTTGTATGAAAACGCCTTTGGATTGATTAGATTCATCTTATTTAGAGTTAATAAGTTATGGATGAGCTAACAATGTATATTCTGAAGATTAATTTAATTTAAGTGTTATGCACCTTTAAGTTTCGATATAAAGGGAATGATTTTGTGTCAGATAATTTCATTACCAACTGGAATTTATAACTTAAAAGTTTTTCATCCAGTTTATTTTTATGTCCGTTGATAACAGAGTACCTCATAAGTATGAATCGTAATGCTTTCTTGAGACCATGGTTAAGTTTTAAGTTTTGATTTACCTCCGCTGGTGCCTCACTTGGCACATCGTGGTTGTGGCAAAGCCCCACTTTGGTAGGCGTCCTTTATTTTTCTGCATGAAATGTGGCAACCCTAGGTATTGATACAGCAAAGTCGCATACCCTACACTGTAGCCTGATGCCCAACTCACCACAAATGTTGTGGCACAAGCATACATACTTGCAAAAGTGTAGGTCATGGAGTAAGCTCTGTGTAGGCAGGAGTGTACATCATCCTTAAAGGACCTCCTAAGTGCTGTGGCAGTCTTGGTCATGTGGCTGGAACTTGTCTGGTATTCTTCTTATTTACCAGTCAAATGTCTTGACCTACTGAAAAATCATTTGTGTTTCAACAGGTTAATGACTCTATGCACACCTCGGGGTTATGTAAGTACGGCATTATCTGGTGAATAAGGTAAGCGATACAGTGCTGTGACAGGTGACCTGCCCCCCCCCCACCAATCCCCCGACCCGAACCCTATAGAGCAGGTCTGGGATGAGCTGGATCAAAGAGTAAGAGCAAGGTAGCCAACTTGTGGCCAGAACTCGTGGAAACTCCTTCAGGACTGTTGGAGAAGCATTCCAGGCGGCTACATCTGGGAGCTGGCTGAAGGAATGACAAGAATCTGCAACGCTGTCATTGAACCGAAAGGGGGCTATTTTGAAGAGTCTAAAATTTAAGAACACTTTGAGATGTTGAACACTGCTCTTGGTCATTGCAATATTTGCTATGCATTACTTCATTGCCTCGAGGCAACGCCTATAAGGTGAATAACAGCTAACATAGAGACTAATGCATTAAACGCAGCTGTGTCCAGACTTCTGACTGCTCCTGTAAAAGCATTGATCCCGTAGAAATACATGAAAATTAATCGGGCAAATGAGGCTTCTTTTGTATGGAAGTGGAAAACACCTGTTGTGGATAAACAGCATTTTCCTCCAGGACGCAGAGGTCAGGTAAGGATGCTGTGATTTACAATTATTTTCAGTAATGTTACAGAAACCCAGCCATCACAGACTCCGTACAATACAATCACAACAAAATTCTTAAGTCAGTCAGTGATATAGAAATCCCATTGGGATTTTATGGATTAAAAAGCTTGTCAATGGTGTGCAATTAGCGCCCTTTAGTGTGTTGTCGGGCTCACGGGTGCCGGTGGGCTTGGGAGTCTCGGGGTGTACGTTTAAGTGTCTGCCTTGGGACTCGTTTGTCTAGACTGCCCCTCCAAAAACCCCAGGGTACCACCACACGCTGTCATTCATGTTCTTAAAGGTAACGCGTAGACGTCCTCCTTATGTAAATAAAGTAATAACCTTAGGAAGAGGCCCACTGTGCAAGTTGGTGCCATTTCCATCTTTTGTTGAGCTGCCTGCTAGATTTCTTATTCCTGGGCGGCTTGAGCCGTCTGTCTGTCAAGGTTGTCATTTCTCAAAAGCACTAAGTCCAGAGCAACCGTGTCTTGCCATTCCAGCCGCGTGTGAGAAAAATTAAGGCGTAGGCATTTTAATTCAATTATTGGTCTGTTCCCACAAAGCACAAGGCCCGTCCAGTTTACTGGTTATTGAATGACTCTCTTAGCCTTGGCCCTATTCAAACCATCCCCTTCCCCCTTTACGCCTGTCAAGTTTGCTCTGTGCTATGCATGTCTGAATGATCCCGTTCTGCTCCTACCCAAGCAGCAAAGATACACCCACCCTCAATACTTGGCTGCTGTACTTTATGTAATGCACATGTCTGCTCAGCGCTGCCCCCAGATGGCAGGAATCTGGATGACCGCAAATATAGAAAGGGAAACCGAGTTGTTGTGCCAGGGAGGTGGCGTGGCTATTTGTCTTCGCAGGTCTGTGCTAAAGTCTATCCCAGAGTTAATTGTTAATTGTCCACAGCCTTGGTGACACTTTGGATCTCCCCTTCTTAAAAGGCAGTGGGCTAGCTCAGGCTAGCTGGTTCTTTGTGAGAGACCTATGAGTGTGCAGATTTGCGGCCTGCAGACTGGGAGTAAGTAGGACCAAATAGCAGAACAGCTACTGTACTCATTTTCAGTGGAGCTCTTGGGTGGGAGAGGAGAGGCTGGTCTGGCTAGGCTATATAATAACAGATTTTGTAACAGGGTTAAACCACATAATCATACTGCATGTAGGATGGTAAACAGAGACCCTGACTTATAACCAAGTATTCCATTTCATACTCTTCATTAAGGTCCATAACAAGAATATCTCTTAGCTAATATCCCATCATGTAAACCCTTCCCCAGTCCTGCAAGCACCTGATTCATTCATTCAGAAGTAATCCTTTGCTCATGTGGCTCCTTTAGAAACACTTTTATGGCCCGAGGTGGAGCAAAACCCCGGAGGGGTGCTGAGATCCCTGAGGACCAGAATTGGGTGCCTAGTGCAGGGTATGTGCAGGCTGAGAAGCAGAGAGCCACTCAGTGAGCAGCAGCATTATTACCCAGAATCCTCTGGTGAATAAGAGCTGGTAAAACCCATGCGGCTAAGATGTTCAGCCATATTCTCCATATGCTTCATTTGAGAAGTTCTGTAAGTAGTGTTTTCATCCCAGGACAAAGACTGATCATTAAAACTTTATTAGAATTCCTGTACGTGATGCAAAAACAGCATCCTTATGTTCTAAAGTACCCCAGAATAACAGAAACGACACCGTAATGGTGATAACACTGATATTAATCCTAGTGAACCTCCATGGTGAGCCAGAGGGAGGACACAGACACTTCAGGAGGAGCAAGGCCTTGAGGAAGAGGAGCAGAGGGCGGTCCCATGCAGGCGGGCAGCACGCACTGGGATGATTTGTGGATTTTAATGTTTTTTTAAATGACTGTTTTACCCCAAATTTGAAACGAAACGATGAAACGATGCTCATTTGACAGGATTCTTCTTAATTAAATAACAACTTAATAATGACGGTCGTACTGAACCACAAGAACACCGTTAGGAAAGATGTACTTTTTTCACCCGAGGGGAAAATTAGTTTGAAGTGCCAAGCAATCACCCTAGATGGAACTCAAACCCACAATCCCTGACTGAGGGGACAAGGCCTTATCCGTTGGGTCACTGGGTAAAATGGCTTAAAGAGGCTTTATAGATGGTTCTAGTTAATCTAGCATGTAGTGCCTTTCTGTTAATTTATGCACCTTTTCACACACATTCGCAACCTGTTCTAATAAAGGTTGTGTGGTTTAGTCTAACAGCCGTCTGTGATTCAGACAAGCTTTCCCCTGACGGGTGGATATCCTCCTCACAGAAGCATGTTTTCCCTGGGGGGGGATTTCATTCTCCATACCAGCACCCCCATGAATGTTTAACGACGGGCTAGCTCGCCGTGAAGGAGTCAGGATGAAGACTAGCCGGTCTTCCTCATCCTTTGACATGGTGGATACTTTTGAAAATCAACCTTCAACCAATCAGGTGTCTCAATAATACACTGGAAATGCTGAGCTGCATTTCATTTTGCATAAGCGTAGATTTTCAAATATAAAAATGAGGCGTATGTTCACCATCGTATAGGCTTTCTAAGTTAAAGGTTGCTCCCTGTATACACGTTCTGTGTATACATTCTGCTGTACAGTCCAGGGCAAAGCTGTGCAAAGGTAAACTGGTTAAAAGCTGACGTCAGGTCTCCAGCACAAATAGAATCAATACAGAGCACAGATAACATTGTGTGTGTGATAGAGGTACCTCCACAGGATGCTAGTGATCAGGGATGCTGGTGCTCCCTAACCCTCTGCCCTCTATCCTATGCACATCTGGATTCTCTTAGGAGCATACATCTATGCCAGAGCTGTAACCCCTCAAATATGAGGGGTCTCCAGACAATTGCAGAACCAGAAGAGTAGAATGTAGATGTGCCTGAAAGGAACCAAACTTGTGCCCAGATAATATTTGTTCATTACTATATAACACTCCTTCTGCCCAAAGATGGACAGATGAACCAAATACTTTGTTCAAGATACAGCTGTTCTGGTTTTTCAAAATGTTTAAAATGAAATGTTCATTCTCTATACTCCTATGCAGGGTTGCAGGGGTCCAGAGCCTATTCCATAAGCAAGGCAGGGAATAATCCAGGACAGGGCGCCAACTCATCATAGAAAATCAAATGCATGCATCTATAAAACTATGATAATATAACCAAGCGATGGGAGAAGGAATAATCCCATTGGGGCAGTCATTCTGTAAGTGCTGATTAAATTGTACTTCCGTCTGACACATGCTCCTACACACAGAGTTCAGACAGCCCCAAAACTTTGATGAAGATCAACGACACTGCAGGAAAGGACTTATGTGGGGGAGAGTCATGTGGGCATCGGGGCAGGGCATCCCAAATGGGACAATATGGAGGGGAACAGCAGACAGGCCTCCATGAAGGACTGGGCAGATTGGGCAGCCCCTCATCCACCCTGTCAACCTTCTTACTCATGATCGCCCCCTTCTGGTTCTTCTGTTCATCACTGCAGGGGGGGGGGGCAGCAGTCACCCTCAACCAAGCTTAGTTATCCACTGGCCCCCTCCGCTTCCTGTGGTAATCCCTTCTTCACCTTCATCTTCACAAACGGTGAGAAAAATGAAAATCCTGCACCCCCTCCAGTGGGTCGTCACTGAATTAGCACGCAGTTTTCACTGCTAGTTCTGCTCCTGTTTTGCAGACAGGAAACGAGCCGTGAACGCGAGCAGTGGACGGGGCGAGCTGCTGGGTAAGGTGACCCCCTTCCCTGGGTCGGCCTAGCTGGCTGTGGCTGTTTTTACTGGCTGCTCTGCCTGGCGCGGGGGGGGCTCCCGATCAACACCCTCACACTGTCACACAGGTCAGTGCCACAAAGGCCCCACTGTGGCTGAGGCTAATGGTAGTCATGCTGGTCCTGGCACATCAGGGCTAGACTGGGACATGGGGCAGCATTATACCTGCTGGGCAGATTGTTACGTGGGCCAGGGAAATTTGTCATGGGACCCATCCGCCCCAATTGGCAAAATGTATTGCTCTGCAAAAGTTATTCATGGGGATCTCCCCTCAGTTCCATGGGCCTAAGGGGACCCCAAAGTCTGGGGCCTATTTTTAATCCCGGTCCAGCCCACAACACCCCCCTCCCCATACTACCCCCCAGCCTTTCACGCTGAAGGCTCCTCTTCTCGTTTGACATCATTCATGAAGACTTACTGGACCGGGTGAAGGTTTGGCTCCAGGATCAAACTGGGACGAATTCTCCAGGTATAAGTAAAGGATTCACTCTCCAGATGTTAATGGATGCTGACTGTGTGATTCTTCAATCCGGCATGAAATAATAGCAGGAAAAAAAAACAGGGAATTCCCCAGGATTAGTGCCAATGGGCTGGGGGGGTGGGTACATTCAGCAGAAAATGGATCTCTTTCATGGAAAAACTGAAGAACGAAAACCTCAGATACTTTTTACTGTAACTAAAAACAGAGGACAGCAAATTGGAGCCACAGTAAGGAAAGTATGAGAGATGCTAAGACGAGAGTGTTTCCTTGTGTGTGTGTGTGTGTTCCTACACAGGCCACAGTATCTGAGAATACATAATCAGTACCAGTCAACAGTCTGCACATACCTGCTTTTAATGCATTTGTCTCTATTGTAGCTGAACTTTGAAGTATTGTAGCTGAAGATTGTGGCTGGAGTTCCTTCAGCCAGCTTCCAGATGTAGCCGCCTGGAATGCTTCTCCAACACCCCTGAAGGAGTTCCCACGAGGTCTGGCCACAAGTTGGCTACCTTGCTCTTACTCTTTGATCCAGCTCATCCCAGACCTGGTCTATAGGGTTCAGGTCGGGGGATTGTGGCGGGGGGGGCAGGTCACCTGTCCCAGCACTGCATCTCTTACCTTGTTCATAAGATAATACTTACTACTTAAAGTCATGAAATAATTAATGTTTTAAGAAACACTTTTGTCCAATGCAATGTACGACCGAAGGCAGGGTTAGACAACTGGGGGTTAATGGTCTTGCTCAAGGGCCCGATATAGATATCACTCGACCAGATCTGGCATTTAGACTGGTGACCATACCGATCACAGGTGCATGTTGTAACCCGCTGACCCGCTGAGCGAACACCGGTCACAGGCCATAATAAGCAATAAGTAAGCATGTTATCTCTGGGGAGCATTTTGTGCACAATTGTCACACTTACTGTTGTCGTGAGAAAATGTCTGCCATACTAGTTATACAATGTCCAGGAGCTTCCATTTCCATTTCTGATGAAGGAGTCGAAACTAATTAATTAATCTATTTATGACTGTGGGATCCTTGAGCAAGTTCACCAATGTGGAAATGCCCACAGCAAGAAGTAATAAGTGATTTGAGGCTTAGAAAACCAGTTTACCAACTCGGCTGTACACTCAGTCACCAGCTGGTTAATCCTGACATTTTCTTTAACTGGTTGGTGGTATAAGCCAAGGGGAAATAGGGGGCACCCTAACCCAAACCACAGAGACTCTAATCGCTAGTCAGAAGTACACAACTGAATAAACATACAGAATGAACCTGTGTTAGAAAATATAATAAGCAATCACACTATTGGTGCTGACAGACTGAGTGACCTTCAATCAGTTCTTCATTTGATCTTTTTATTCACATACAAAATTACTGAGGCGATGTTGAAGCTTTTAAGAGGAGTTTATTGCGATTCAAAGTAAAGCATTTTCATTAGCAGGCTGAGGTCATTAAAGGGAAATAATACTTTAATTATCCATTCATCTTCTAACCGCTCATTCCAGTCAGGGTCACTGGGGACCTGGAGCCTGTCCCAGACAGCACAGGGCACAAGGCTGGGGTCCACCCTGGACGGGACATCAATCCATCACAGGGCACAGACATGCACAGAAGCACTATGGGTAATTTAGAGACACCAATCAGCCTAACCACAAGTCTTCGGCCTGCAAGAGGACACCAGAGTACCCAGAGAAACCCCACAGCAGAGAGTGTGAGTACAGGGTTACTGTAGGAGCTGAGGGAGAAATTTGCTCATTTAAATATTGTTTCCCTTTAATTAGGAATGAAGTGACAGGGAGCAAGCAAACAGATTGTTACTGAACAGGACAGCAGCTTGAACAGAAACACCGGCAGGTGACCCCCTCCCCCCACAGCCCAGGCTCCCCCTCGGACCCAAGATGCTGGAAGGAACACGCTTCCCTGAAGAAGGTGTTTGCTCAAGAGGCATCAGATACAAACACGAGAGCCACTCCTCGGTATCTTATGTTCAGATTTACAAACAAATGCTACAACCATGTCATTGTATCTTGTGGATACAGATGAAGCAAACGGTGGCTAAACTGTTGATGGTTGAACTTCCAGGTACACGTTCCTTTACGTGTAAAACCATCAATGCTCATAAGTAGAAGTTATTTGTGCTGTTTTTGTGTTTCTGGACCTTTAAGAAGTTAATTGCCATATAACCCCTGTGCGAGACGCACGGCCAGTCAGAGGCAGAATATTTAAGGTGGCGACAGCCTCAACTGGCCCCCGCAACGAGTGCTGATTACACCTTCACCGCTATCACGAAGAGGATGAGAAGGAACCTGGGATGTCGCGCTTGGAGAGAGCAAGAGATAAGCGAAAAGAATAAAATTAAGTTCAATAAATAAATTAGGAGTGGGGCTCTGCCTGGACCGGAGATTGCACGCTGCACGACAGAGGAACATACCGCCCGGAGGATTTGTAAGGCCACAGCTGCCCCAATCAAACATGACTTGTGGAGTGCCACCTAGTGTTAGGAGGATCAAACAGCAACTCATATCTGTCCGAAACAATCCTTTCCATCAACTTTGTTCCATCAAGTCTTTTACTGCTTCTTCACCTGGGCTGAATCTGTCGAGGAAGTGCTTTTTCCTGGGGACACAGAATGTGTCTGTGCTGTACAGGAGATCCTCTCCGTCGCAGAGATTGATTTGACAGCTTCTTTGGAGGGCTCTGCCATGGCCTAGTATCAACGAGAGCAGCAGAAGAAAGCACATTTAACCTCCCCACAGATGGTAAATGGAGAAGGTAGGCCTAGCGATTCGATTCACAAGTCAGCACATTAAATATGAATGTCCCACCCCCATAATTTGTGTCCAGCGGGAGGGATCATATTCTTCATGCACTCAGCCAGATCACACGGCACCAGGTCATGTAAGAAAGACACTGACCAGAACTGCCATATCACAGGTTGACAAGAGACCTGCCCCCAGTACCAAACTGAGCCATGGTTAATACCAAAACATACTGGGATGGCACCATATATGGACACTGTGCCTGGCTGGTTCTTCTGGACTGCGAAATGCTGGGAGGAAAAGTGGGTGGCTAGGGGGGAGGGGGGGCTATGGAAACAATAAAACAATTAAAAGCACAAACACTGCAGGATTATACTGGAGGAAGGCGGAGCTTACGGTGTTCCTGGTGTCCACGCCCAGGGCACTCAGCAGTACGCTGTTGCCATGGGAACCACCCCACTGATGCCGTAGGCCGATGGCGCTGTGGATGTCTCGCATCTGCCGCCACACGTTCCCCGGTGCCCTGTAAGGCATTCGGGACGGTCACCTGACTGACCGCGTGCCCAGCCATTGGTCAGATCCCTTAGCACAGGAAGAGGAAGGCTCACCAAGCGGGGGCGGTGCCCTGCTGCACCCCGTGTTCCTGCAGCAAGGTCCCGAGAGGGAGCACCATCTCCAGGGGCTCAGCGGCCTGAACCTGTGGGAAACTGCTCTGGAAGATCCGCTCCAGACAGCTGCTCAGAGTTGCCTGGGGGCACAGGAGCACATCAGGGCAGATCTGATCGGACTAAACTTTATCGTCATCATGCAATGCGGAAGCGCCAGTGATCTGCACATCCAATTGTAAACCAGAATCCTCATTCTTTAGTTCAGAGATCCGGTCACGTTTCAGAAATACCTCCTTTGTTACTTGACTATGTAGCATAAAGTCCATTTATCCTGCCAATGGTTATTATAGATGGTGATCTTTTACTATCATTTATTAAAAATCACCACCTTTACCACATACCTTTGGGTAATATGGGCACAAAGGGATCAAATTATTGATATGTGGAATGCAAAAGGTCCAAAAAAACCGAACAGCAGTTAAAAAAAAACAAAACAGTTACAGCTGCCTCCCCTTGACCACAAGGGGGCACTATCATTGCAGCAGAACTCTGATCTGTTAACTTGACAATATAAACCTGCAGTACATTTTAAGCAGAGGTAGAAAGTTCAGCTTCATGAAGTACAAATCTGGACCAAGATTTTGTTTTACCCATCTTCTCGAGTACTCAGTGACTGTGACTCTTTATGCTGAACTGGATGGTTGGAACAAAACCTTGGTCTGAAATTGTACTTTCTGGACCTGAACTTTTCACCTCCGGTTACGTACTGCAGGTTTAGATTGTCAAGTTAACAGACGAGATTTCTGCTGCAATGATAGTGCCCCCTTGTGGTCAAGGCCACAGCTGCCCCAACATATGCATATGGAAATGCTGGCCAGTATCACAGCCTGGCATGGCCGATTCAAAGCTGAAAACTACACATACCGACAGGCTGCCCCTCCTGCAGTTCCATGTCCTGCAGTCAGAAGACGGCGATGTGGAGGCAGCATTCAAAACATCCAGCCAGCTTGCTTTACTGTCCTTTGAGCAAGCAGCTTCACTTTGATCCACTCCAAATGCAACCCAGGAGTCACCCCCAGCCTGGACCCTGCCTTGCTCCCCAAAAGCATCCCACTCCAGACCTGGCTCTGCCCCAACAGGAGCAGAGCTGAAGTCCGCAAAGCTGTCGCTGCCAGGGAAGCCGGCTAGACTCTCGGTCGTCCCCTCCTCTTCACAAACTGCCCCTACAAACTGCCTCACATCTGATGATTCCCTTGACAACACGGTGCTGAAGTCCACCAACGCCGTCTGGCCTGCAGACTCTGCCTGTCTGAAGACAGCATCCTTGGAGTTTTCAGAGTTCTTGGCCTCCACCACCCTTAAATCCCCTGTGTGGTCAGTGCCGTCCTCCACCCTATCCGTGGAAACCACCTGACAGAAGGACGCAATGTTCTCGCCAACAGAGACCTTGGTCACACAAGTGGACTCCATGTCCTGGACTCTGGTCTCCCTGCTGCCCACCTGGCTTACTTCCCATTCCCCCCCGCCAGCAATCAGCTCAGCCCCCTCCCTTTTCCCACAATCCTCTACTTCAGCCTTCTCTTGGGCAGTGCCCATCTCCTCCCAGGAAAGCTTAACAGAAGTGTTCTGACTGAGCGTCATTCCAGGGTAATGTCCATCGCCCTCTAGCTCAGACCCCTCCCAGTACCCAGTGCTCAGGCCCGCAGTGGCCAGCGGCACGCGGCTCACACTCCTCAAGCCGTTCATTGCCAGGATTGTCCCTTTGGGCCATTCCTTTTCCATCTTCTCCAAATGTGAGATCTCTTCAGGGTCTATAATGTATCGCCCCCCCCATGATAAGCCACCGTTAGAGTGAGAAGCAAGACGTGTATACTCTTCCTCAGGATGGGATGGACTGTGGACTTTCCCGGGGTCCGTGGTTGTACATCGATGTTTGGGTGCTTGGACATAACCTTTCGTGACAGCCTTAGACTGTGCCACATCGCCGTTGCAGGTCCGGGATTCACCCTGACTGAAGTTCACCTTGATTCCGCTTGAGTTCCTGCCCTCAGGAAGGTGGCACTGATCCACGTGCTGCTCCCAGTCCCCTACATGGATGCTTTTCCTGGGCAGGGGGAAACCCAGACCAGAGCTCTGGATGTTGCCAGTGCACACTTTTGTAACCTCCACATCAGCCCCATTGCAGGGATACCCTGAGCCCGCAGCCCCAAATATGGCTACTCCATTGCCAAGGTGATCCAGGTGCCAGGGCTCCATCGGGTGAGTGTTAGTGTTGCAGAAGCCAACAGGAATGTCGAGCTCTGTGAAGCTGCCACCCGGGGAGACCCCAGAGAAGCCCCCGAAATCTCCAAATTCATCATCTTCCTCTGCCTCCTTGCCCATGGCAGGCGGAGAGGAGGGATACAGGCGGCCCACATTTGGCTCCATAGTGTAACGGCGGTCACTCTGAGCCTCACATTCACACCTGAAAGAAAGAGAGCAGTTAAGTTCGGCTAATCCCTTGCACTAAGAAACGCCACTTCAACATTATGTATGTACACAATGTCAAAAAAGTTGTCACATGACGGTTACGAACGAGATACATGAATGCTTGTAATTTTTATTTTTTTTTTTGTTGGACTTGCTTGCAATTTTTCTGCAGTTGTCATATCAGTTGTTTTTTCAGTGTTTATTTTCAGTCTTTTTGGTATCGGGCCGACTTCCTACCAAACACAAAGCCATGCATTCAGTACTTTGCTTGAGATGAAAAATCCTCTTAATGGAATATTAACTTTCAAAATCTAATTTGAAATGACTGGAACAGAGAGTGCTAAGCTGCATTACACTGGAGATGCAGAAATGCAGAATGCAGGCACAGTACTCATATGGGCATTTACTGCATTTACTGCATTTCTTCAGACAGTTCCCCAGCACCTGTGCAACCTCGTGTCCTCATCCCAGGTCTCCCAAATGCCACTTCAAGATCAAATTATTAAAATATTCAGAAAGGACATCCATGTGCTCAAGGCTACAGACAGCTCCACCTGTAACCAATTTTACACAAAATATTTACAATTCATTCTTAACACATGGCGTGTGTATGGCCAGCATGCCAGATTCTCCGGTTGCTGTTGGGTCCCCATTAGAACAAGAGGCGCCAAGCCCGAGCTCATCCCTGCCCAAGATTAATCAGGGAAATTGGGCTAAACATCCCCATCTGACCAAGCCCTGGGGTTCTTGGACTTAGATTAGCTGTTGTCCAGCCCAATCCCTGCAGTTCCCTGGAGCAGGACCCCAGCAAGGATCCAACACATACACAGCCCATTTGGCTCCACCAATGAGGTGACAGGACACATATGAGCAAACCGGTTGAAGTCATCGTGCCTCAAAGCACAGGACAGGGAATTGAAATCTGAATATATATATGACAGGTGGAGTTTAAACAGGGTAATCTGCCTTGGGAAGATGAAATCCAATCAATATCCAGCTGTCGGCTTTCGGGTCTCGGGAAATACTCCGAAAGGGGCTCGGCCAACATCTTCGGCCTCTATATACTGGTGGACGGCGTCCTCAAGGGTGCATGAACTTATATAGAGCAAGTTCATCTCTAGGTAGTGCATTTAAGGTAGAGTCACAGGATTAAGGAGGACATTAAGATATCCCAGCAGGTAGTGCCACTTCTTATGGCAGGAGAGACCATTCCACTGGATGACACGAAGGTGGGAGACGCTGCCAATGGTGAACGATGGTCACATGACGGTGAAATCATTTTGGCGTGAATGTAAGCCTGAGTGTGCCACTGACCAATAAGATTAAGTGGATACTGAAACGGGAGCCCTAAAATTGACAGATTAGCACCACCTGGGATGGTATGGTGTGAAGCGGAACCTAAGGCAGTGGGGGCCTGTTCTGACCCAAGAGGGGCTTCTCCTGTCAGGCACCGAATCCAGACCGACAGACCCAGCGGCTCAGGTCATTAAACCTCTAGCTGTCGTTTGCTGCTGATCGTTTCTGAGATTGAGCTCATGCCTCATCTCACTCCTCATCACAGAACCAAGAGAACAGAACAGAACAGAGGGAGAAGCTCAGGAGTAGCACAGGGCTTCCAGACTTAAACAGCTTGGGAGGGCACCGGCTTAACAGAGCTGCTTTTTAGCCAAATGAGAAACAAGATAGAATTAAGAACAATGGAGCATCAATTATCTGCAAAGCAGTGGTGTTGGGGGGTGGGGGGGAACCAGTGGTGAAATAAAAAAAAATGGATATATGGATAATGGCTGGATGGATGGATGGATGGATGGATGGATGGACGGATGGACGGACGGATGGATGGACGGATGAATGGCTGGATGGATGGATGGATGGATGATCGATCAAAACATGACGTGGGCCAGTACTTCGAGGCCTCTGGAGTAGAATAACCATGGGGTCAAATTCACAGTGTCCCTATGAAGGAGATGTGACAGACACTCAACCAGATGAGAGAGACCAGCTTTCAAAGGGCACCAACCCCAGCAGATTTAGGGACAGGCAGAGAGGCCCAGTAAACAAGGCCCCCCACACGACACACAACCGCCTCACCCACCTGGTACAACATCTAGCTGAAAAAGCAATTATTTAATTTGCTTGCAAAGCACTAATGTCCGGCACACGTTCGTTTAAAAAACTAATTTTCACACGCCGGCAGTTATTAGCAGAATCACCGCCAATATCGGAAAATATATTAAGTTATTGACCTGGCTCATGATAAATGCTAACACACTGAATACTGACACCTTTATACCCAGGATTAAATGACTGACTAATTTCCCCCCCAGCTATTTCCAGGAGACAAATTAACAGCATTGATGAAAATGGTCTTGATCTCTTTATCTTCATTACCGTCGGTATCAGTTTAGCCGACGCCACTCTGCACTTTGCACTTTTCCTCACGTGTCAAGCCACTGACAGTAAAAGTGCCGGCTTGAGTGAATAAGTGCATAGGAATGGGACAAGTCAGCCTAAAGTGCAAGTGATCACGACAAGCGGGAAATGGAACACCACTCAAGGGCTCCATTACAAATGATCAAAAAATTACTGCTCTTCAGCTTCTGCCTTGCTTTGATGACCATAAGACTCTTTTATTGTTTGTTTGGTTTTTTTTCATATCTTGCAAGTATTTTCTACATTTATCAAAACTGATCTTTTTCACAGCAAAATAAAAAAGTCATTCTAGGCAATATAATACAGCAGCTAAAACCCCCAAACATGATGAGTACATGCAAACTCCAAAAGCATACAGAGTGGCAAAGGGCGTGAGCCTCGTATCCCCAAAGTTGGGGATTTCACCATGGTCTTCCATGAGAACAAAATAGCTATAAACACTGCTCACTGCAACTCATCAGAGGGTAAACATAAAAAAATCAATTTTTATGATACAAAATTCCCCTTAAAGAAATAAATCTAGCCCAATATGAACAGATATTCCCCTTAAAACAGCAGATACGTTAAGCAAACAAGGAATTACAAGGAGAAGGTGATTTATGTGTACTGTAAGGGAAAAAACACATTTACAGTTAACCCGCTGTCAGAATGATGCTGCTTATTGGGAAACATTGCACAACTGCAGCTTTCGAAGTCCTCTGCGGTACAGTTTCTCATATCCTTGCCAGAATTTTATCTCACTCCTCACTCACTTTACGCAGGAAATGGTGAGGAAAGACGGAGATGTAAACAGCATTCAGTGGTTAGATAAGGGCTATTCGCGAAAACTGAGCTGACAAAGCGTTATGGTAGTGGGGAGCAGGACATAACATTTATTACATAGGCTATGCATCAAGACTTGGAACGTGAATGTAGTTTTTCCACAGATACCGCGATCGTATTTGCTCAGTATATGCCTACACGGCAGAGAAGGATTAAAGTTATCTTCCAGAGATCGTTGCAGGATTATGTTTTAAAACGCATTAACACATGGCTCGAATACACCAGTGACAGCTGTCAAACTGGCTAATCTGTCAGCCCGAAAGCCCAGGCAAGCGATCGAGGCGTGTGCATCACACTATCGCAATCAAAGGGGATTTTATGTTTCTCACTCGCACCGTTAATGGGACAGAATCAGCCGTGCGCCGCTATTACGGATATCCAGCGCTATTTACAGGCGCCGGATAGCGGGCACTTCTTCGGGTCCGCGTCCGCGAGTTAGCGCAGGCCATAATAACCCGCACCACGGATCGGCTGGCTATTGGCACCAAAGACCGCGCCGCAAAACACACCGTACCGTGCAAAGTGGAAAGCCATGCAGTCAGGCAAAATAATCACGGCGAGAATTATTTTCAATCCTGAAACCATAGATCAGAGATCACAAATAAATATAACATTTTACATTATGCATGAAAATACGACATTCTGCATTATCTATGGCTTCATCTGTAACACAGTAAATAAGTATGGTGATCATGCCCCTTCCCTATCTATATTCTCCCAGTCCTTTTGCCATCATCAGTATCCCATTTAGGCCTGGCAGTGCAATAAAAAGCCTTTAACTTATAGGTTACCTTTAAATGCAGTGTGCTAGGGGCGATTGCAGAGAGGCATGCCGCCCTCGCCATAGGCTCAGGACGGCGCACCTGACGCTGCCATGCCAGCTCCCCCTTCGTGTTTGACTGAGTAGCATGCAGGGGCTCTTTAACAAACAAAAACGCCGGAGTGGGCGGGGTCGCACTCTGCGTCACTTCCGGCTGACGCCGAGCCTCCTCTGCATCGTAGGTTCTCCTGACGTTTGGTCAAGGAGTAATAGCTCTTGAATGTATCTGTCATGTTCTCTTAATTCTGCTTTAAATCATATGACATTGAACTTTATCAGGCCGTCAGCGATAATGTTAAGACCAATTTGAGACCCTTAATATGAAGAAAAAGCGCTATATAAATGCAACGTTCATTCATTCATTCATTCAAGATCTGTTACATAAGAAGAAGAACATAAGAACTATACAAACGAGAGGAGGCCATTCGGCCCATCGAGCTCGCTTGGGGAGAACTTAACTAATAGC
>JAODKN010000063.1:7094483-7113484 GCA_026774425.1 Petrocephalus zakoni
GAAATGTTCTCCCGCTAATTTCCACCTATGGCCAGGAGTTCTTGTATTTGAACTAATGCTGAAGTAACTATTTGGTTTATTACCTACGCTGCCAATATGACAGTTAACTAACCAGCTGTATTGGTATCAGTGTTCAAGAACCACGTATGCAATTGGTTGAAACTGAACAGTTTAAAAGCTTTGTCGAGTATTACTTCCACATTTAATAAAAAAGGTAGGGGAAGTTGATGATAGACAGAGGCCACACGTCAACAAAGTTCAGATTGGTTTGGAACTGTGCTGTCAGCTCGCTATTCCAGTGTTTGTTCCTCTGCATTATCTGATTTGTTTTCAGTTGGGTGAATTTGCATTGTTATTACAAATTAGATGTCTTTTTTCCCCATGAAGAGATTAAATTTAAGGTCTTGGTGGAAACCTAACATTTTTAGTAATGCATATTAAGTGGGGGTAAGATGACTCTGTGGTTACTGTGGTCTTCTCACAACTCTGGAAACCAGAGTTTGCATCCTGGTCCCAGCTCTACCTATGTGGAGTGTGCATGTTCTACTTGGGGTTTCCTCTGGTACCTACAATCCAAAAACACGCTAAGGTGAACTGGAGTTGCCAGATTGCCCGTAGGGGTGCCTGCGTGAGTGAATGATGTGTGTGTGTCCTGTAATTGGTGGCACCCTGTACTGGTTTGTTCATTGCCTTGCGCCTGTAACTTCAAGGATAGGCTCTGTACCCCGACAACCAGAGGTGGATAATTCAGGTCCAGAGAGAATAGGTCCAGACCAGGATTTTGTTTCAAACAACTAGTTGAGTATAATCAGTCAATCACAGAGTGCTCAACTAGGGTTGCCAAACGACCATTCAAATATGGAATCGTCCTGTATTTGACAATAAAATTGTGCTTCCCATTTTTAATCAATATAGTTTTGATTTTTGATTTGGTTTTTGATTTACCACCACTTGGTACATAGTGGCTGTGGCAGGTCCCCTCTTTGGTAGGCATCCTTTATTTTTTTGCATGAAATGTGGCAACTCTATACTCAGTGGGTTGGTTGAAACGAAATCCTCGTCTGGACTTTCTCTCTCTGGACCTGAATTACCCACCTCTGCCCGGAATCCTGCATTGGGCAAGCTGGCATGGAAAATGAATGTGAAAATTATTATTGAATCCATCAATCTCCAAACAGTTTAACATGGACAGGGTCGCGGGGGGCTTTAGCCTATCTCAGGCAGCAGAGGGCACTGGGGTAACAATGGATGGGATACCAGTCCGTCACGGGACGCATAACGGCTTTCTCCCTCCTCCATTCTAGCAGAAGGTGTGGACAGATCAGCATTCAGAACTAAAAGTTTCCACACATTATAAGGCTACTCAACAGCCGACGCGAATAAAATATAAAGACATGGTACACCAAAACTTCCTGTCATTTGTAAACTTTAACACCATTCATTTGCTGTTCGTTTTGTGATGTGATGTTTTGTGTTGTTTAATGTCATTATAGTCTGTATTGTTTAATGCTCATGTGTCATTGTTGTCTGATGCTGCTGCTTACTGTTATTATTTAATATCTGTGGCAGGTGTGTGAGTAAACATCCCTTTGTACAGAGTACATATGACAATAAACCCGAGACGTTATTCCCGGGGGTGTGAAGCAACAGCGCCACGTGCTGAGTCACCATGCTGACCTGAATAATTTATTACGTCTTCAAAACTTAGTTTTACAAACGAGACCATTTTAATATCGTCGGTCCTGATATTGTTCTAGGTCTGTGCTTCACATATACATATCCCACATTTGACATAACGATTTGTTGTTCTGAATCACAGCAACTGCCAATTAATTTTAAAGAAATCTATGTTGGCTTGGAACTCCATTTAAACATTTTTAAAGGGGGAAAACGCATCACAAAATAGGAAAGAGCACACGGCGGCAATGTATTTTTCATTTCTCTTTGTGGGTATTAACTTTCCCGGCACTTGGTGCTCATGAATAGCGCAATTGTTGCTGGCTTTTGCCGGCTGCAAACGGCCGCGTCCCACTGGCCGTGAATCACGGGACGCAGCTGCACCAGCGCGGCGACAGCCCGTTTGCAGGCCGTTGAAAGAGGCAGTGGGCATAGAATAATAACGGCGACATTTGTACCTTTTTTTTAATTCTTTCATTGTGAATAGCGAGAGAGCGTTAAACCGTCGCAAGAATCCCCGCGGAGAGCTGCTCAGCAAATCAAATGACGCTTATTTGGAAGCAGGCCATATCAATTCTGCAGATACCGAGGCCTTTATTGGACATTTTCAAAGTATATAAAAAGTTATTTAAAATTCTTGCATTATATATAATTATATGTAACGAAATATAAAGCATTCATGAGTATATCATACTGTATAATTATCTGTTTCTCTGATTGTATATACATTCTCTTGAGTTAGTTACTTGGGTATAATCTGTTATTGAAGTTAAACCACAAAGCAAGTTATTTTAATATGAATAGGGATTATTGCCCTGTAGAGAGAGGAGATGGCAGGACACAGATATACACAGATATGCACGGATAGGAGGGTAAGACTGGTAGTGGCACTCAGATCCAGGAGCCTTAAAAGGAGCAGGCAACTAGGAGCATGACTCATAGGAAATTAATCTTAATATTCAGAATCTGTATAATAAACTTCTTTGTTATGGAAGTAGTTGTGTAAGGGAACTGAAAATAAAGCATATTTGTGTGATGTGACGATAAATATCTGGCGATGCAGCATGGTGATCCTGTCTGTCAGCGGGTATCACTGGCTGCACACCCCACCACTGTGGGTGGGCCCTCTGTGTGATATGGGGGCTTCTTTCCCCTCCTCTGGTTTTCTTCCAATACTTCAAAGACCTGACTCAGGTGAGGTGCCATGCCCCCTTGGCCCTTCGCATGTGACTGGCGGCCGTCCAGCGATGCCCTGACAACCCCATTGGAGGATGTCCCTGCTTCAAACTCACTGCAGCTCCGCACCGGCTTTGCGGCCAGACGAACCCTTAGCGTATATGTATGCACGTTACCTATGTTTTTCACTGTCAAGTTATGATCTCATTTTATTGCCCTCTCTCTTCTCGACTTTAAAATATCCAAAGACCCAAAGTTAAATATAAAACATAATAACATATTCTCTAAATTGTCCTCTCTGGCCGGACTGCCTATTAATAGATGTCTGAAAACCTCATTGGGTCACTTCTGGGAAATTTCTGCCCTCAGAATTCAGTGAGTACAATGCTTCAGTTAATTCCACAAAACACACTTAAAAAAATTTGGAAGAGTGATTCAATAATAGTTCAAACTGAACTGCCAGCAGTGACACGACAATGAATTTCTGCATCCCAATATAAAAGCCATGGGAAAAAAATGACATTTTGTCAAAAACATTCCATGCATTTCAATTTATTAATTTAGCCCCTATGAACACGGTCCTTCACAGTATCTCGTTCGCAAAAGGTTAGCGATCTCTATTCAAACTAGCTGTCAAATCAATACTATGACCAACCTTTGACTGAATCTCTTAGCATTGCCAGTGTCTGGCTTTGAATAGAGCACACATGATATCCTTTCATTATGTCCTGCCCAATGTCACGAAGTGCAAACATCAAAGCACTGCTGTCAGAGCGACTCCAGGCTTCATAAGCAGTAGAACGATTTCCAGGTCCTGAGCCATCCTTGGCAGGCTGCAAACACCCACACCTTTCTGCTTCTCGTGGAGCTTAGGAAATGGAATAAGGAGAGCCACTCACTGTCCTTAATTAATGTTCTCCAGTCAACTTCAAGTCTGATAAGCCTGGAGATTACGAATGACGGTCAGCACGTAGCTGTGGTCCCTGTACCTCCTACTTATTGAGCTGGAACCAACATTGTCACAATGTAACTATTCCTTACAGCTTCACTATACTCCACTTTGTGACACATGGGATTTCCACCAGGGCACTGGATTAAGAAATGAAAAATCTGACAAAGAAATAGTGGGTTTGTTCCCACTGAGGCTCATGAAGATGATAACAGTACTTGGACATTTTAGCAGGCTGAGAAGTTTGAAGTTGAAGCAAACAGATAATGTCAATCAAGGCACAGACCCTGAGAAGATGGATTGGCTCGCCGGGAGCTGCCAGTCGCATGGCACTTGTGAGAGGCACAAACCCGGGAGGATCCCAAACGTCAAAAGGCTGGTCGCTCACTTCTTGACCCAGGAAGCGAATGACAAGCCACCGAAGCTCTCTACATTTCAATAAAGTGGCCACACAGAGGTCTTCTTGTTCTGAAACGGGCCACTTGTCCAACTTGCATGGATGAGTGGCTCCAGAAAGCAGACCCATGGCACGACACTTTCAGCCGACATGTTTATTAATTCATAAATTCAAAGAAGACAAAGGAAAAACACATTTCAACGCAATAAGAAACTCACCGACACAGACATGATAGAAATACAGTCTTGCACTTTATTTAGCTGGTGGGAGACTGAGGAAGTGTATGGCTACAAGATGTCAGATCTTTCAGGAAATTGACCAGGATCCGGCTGTTACACGGGCAGAAGATGGGAAGTGGGGTGGCCATACACACCTTTCGCACAGAAAACTAGGCTGCCTGACTTCTGTGGTCCCATGTACAAAAGTAAAAATGACCAGCCCTGGGAAGGGGGGAGGGGTGCATTACTCTTCACGTAGTCAAGAGACAATATTTTTTTTAAATAACATCAAGACAATGTGTATTAGCTGTGATAGAAAACACAATAAATTACAACAACCATAGACTCTGAACAAAACATAAAAAAATATTAAGTCAATTTGCTAAGCAAATTCAGGAGATTTTTTTTACCATTGTAAGCTAGTTAAAATATCATGGATGACGCAATGCTTACATAAAACTTCTCATGAACAAGCAAACAAGTGACAAGAGCAAATGACGATAAGACAGGGCGATGCTCACACTGTACCCCTGAAGTGTGCATTCAAAAATAAAACCAGAATGTTGGCCTTAACATTCGTGTTGAATCTTTTTACAGGGGGGGGGCGCATTTGTGTCACCAAGCAAAAGTAAACTCAAGTACTGACCAAAAAAAAAAAGAAAAAAAAAAAAAAAACACACACCATTGTTTAAAAAAAATCTTTTGGGGAACACAGTAACCATTGTCCAATTATGAAGCGCGCTCGGTACAAAACACCACACTGATGCCGTCAGTCTGTAACCCTGCTCAGAATTCGCACACCGTGTCCATGGAGACGGCCACGGCGAGGTCTGCTCGCAATCGGGAAACAGGGACGTCTGTCTGAAAGTCCCCTTTCAGAGTCTGACGGTTACGGCGTTCAGCAGCATTGCAGTTCAGTATTCCCTTCATCATAATCCCTCAGTCTTTTTATTGGAAGCATTTGAAAACAGACGTAAACAGAGGCCAGGAGAAAAGGGGCCCTATTTGCATCCAAATGAAAGACCGCAGGAAACAGACCAAACCTTACAGCAAAGGTTCTTCCAAAACTGAATAACTTAATGGAAAATTGGTCTAAAGTGAACTAAAATGAGTTTAACAGAAATATTTAACAAGCAAAACTAATACCCATGCCACTAATCTGGAATTAATAGTGCCATACACAGTATCCAACTTTTGGACTTTAGCAGCTACATTTGGTCACCACTAAAGACACACGTTTCCAGGTTCATTGTGGTCCTGCCTAGAACTTCTTGTAGACCTTGATAATGCCTTCCAATCTTAATCAGTCCTTCCTAACCCATCCTAGGGATGGACTGGAACTCCCATATCTCTAGTCCAGATGGACAAAGTGGACAATTATGTCTCATCAGCTCTCTGGAAACATCTCCAGATCTAAGTTGCACTATAGTTGAACTGGTCTGTTTTGGGAATATATAATGCATTGAGGCGTACTGTTCCCTGGCCAAAACAAATTAAATGAAGTTCAGTCAGCAGAATATGGAGTCTTGGACAGTATAATTATTCAGGTTGGCTAATGCACCCTGATTCTCCCACCTGAAATGTAAACATCATTCTCCCTCCACCTGAATAGCTCCATGTCTATAACCGCAAAAGGGCGACGCAGCCCCAGAGCTCCCAGCAGCCGGTATGTTTGTGCACAAATAAGACAAATCCTTCATCGAGTGAGCGCCTACGGGAGGCTCGAAGAGGCGGGCTGCAGGAGCCACGCTGGAGGACTGGCCGCGGAGGTCTCGGAAAGCGCGCACCGCACCACGCCGCACCGCAGCCGCGCCATGACGGAGATGGAGAGACAGCACGAGCCGATCCCTTGGCTAAATGCCCTACTTACAAAGCCTCAAGCGCTGCACAAGCAAAAAACACAACAAATTAACAGCCCAGCTCTATCTACTACATCACTGTCACCCGCCTCTAATAGTAATGTGAGTATACACACAGGGAAAAGCCTACAGTGTTTCTTTGTGGTAAGAAACAAAATCAAACATACATCACACCTGGTTGCTACACTGCCAAAAATACAGGTATGGGTTATAAGTCTCTATAAGATTAGGGAAAATTACCAAGACGCTACAGTTATTGTCATAATGTTCAGCCTGCTACATTCTACACAAAAGCTGTGACAGAATTATTACATTTTAGCTAGCTACTGAGGTTTATTTTTAAAAATATTTATTTTACATTCAGGCAGCTCAGGAAGGTAACAACTGTCATAGGGTGCTAGCTGTCACGGGGGTGTTTGTTTTTAGGTTTTCTAATTTGCATATCGTTGTCCTGTCCCTTCCTGTTTTGGAGGGAACAGGGGGGCCGTCAGACACGAGGGAGCTCTTGTCTTCATGAACGCCCAACTTGAGATGTTCAGCGTGGCCCCCATTGCAGACCCCCCCACCTGGTAAAGTCAACCAGTCACCTCTGTTATTACCCCTGAACAAGCTCTGCCTGTGTCAGCACCCACGCAACCCCGAGTCGCTCGCTACGTCAAAGGCACGAGGCGAACGAAAGTGGGGAGCTCCGTATTTACAAAACCCGGACCTGGAAGCGCCTCAGTCACCTGACCAACCGTCAGTCTGACAGCCCTCATGTTAGCTTAAAATGCCCCTTTAGTGAGATAAGTCCCCAAATCATCCCATGCTGTTGTACTGCCCCTAACCTTTGCTGCCGGGACTTCCCTCTTCAATCAAAAGCTTATAAATGCATGTTACACGTTTTAGCTATTTCCTGAGAGTCTATAGGTTTATTAATTTTACAAAAATGATTAATATATGCACTTCCAGGTAATTTTTCGGGATCGTTTTCCACAGGGAACTCTCCGGTTGGGTGCCACTGCTTGGCACACGATACATCATGGCAAGACTTACTAAGTTTAATTTTGTTTATTAAATTTTTCTTACAACGGACCGAGACGCACTCCTGTGAGCTCTCTGCCCACCTTTTGTGGGGGCGTAGGGGCTGTCAGGGTGGGTTTCATAGAGAGAGCATGAAGGTGCAACACAGTTGGGGGGGGGGTCAGTGTCGGCACCACGGTCGATGCCCCGTCAAGTCCAACAGCCTCAGAGTGAGAAAACACCCCCCTGCCCCCCAAACTCCCCACCTCGCCCCTGGCGCTCCCGGAATGCAGGGCTATCCCAGCTTGGTGATCTGCAAACTCCCACGTATCGTCACGGTGTCGATGGTGAGGAGGGGGGCCACGCGATGATAGAAGTCGAAGAGCTGGTGCCCGTCCACGAAGACCCGGAAGCGCTGGTGCTCACAGTGAAGCTCAAGCTGCACAGGGGGGGGGAGAGGCGACCGGGGCTTTTACACTTAGCAAACGTTACAAGAGCGATAGCACAGGTTCACACCCATCTGTGTCTGTGAAAGAGGTGTGCTAGTTTATATTCACCTTTGTCGAGTAAACCTCTCCTGCTTTCAGAACTACCTTCTGTTTACTTTAAATGTGTAACCTAAACAATAAGGACTGTTTACTGGCATCAAACCTTCATGTACATCTCATCAAACAGTCCAGAATAAATTGGCAATACACCATTCACCATTTACAACCTACTAAAACAACAAAATCACAGACGATTCATGAAACAATGACTTATTTCAGTAATAAATATGTAAAAAAAGCATTTCAGTGGATGAAAATGCTAAATGAATCGCAGTTAAACTGTTTAATTATGCTTGTAGTGTGAGATTAATTCATTCAGCTCATTCAAAGCAAAAAAAGGTCAACTGGACGCAAACCAGCTCAGACCCACAGCCTAATGGGAGCTCTGCTGGGACGCAAACCAGCTCAGATCCACAGCTTACTGGGAGCTCATAAGGGGAGGGGCATACCCGAAAGGGCTGGTCCTGTATGAAGGGGAAGTAGGCAATGGCCGCCTCCTCCTTGCCCCACACGCCAGAGACGCACGCCCGGCGCAGGAACTGCCTGTCGGCAAAGCGGGCACACAGCTCCAGCGCCACGTCCGAGGGAGGCCCCGCCTCCGAGCCACGCCCACACGTCAAGCTGATGCAGAAGCTAGAGCAGGAGGGCAACATTAAGACAGTCCATCTGCTGCAAGGTAACTTATAAAACGTAAAACATGTGTCTTACAAAATTCATTAAATCCTGGCTGGGTAGCTACAGAAGGACATTAGGTTCATCTCCACTCTACTTCAACACAGAAGGACACACTGATAATTTAAATGCTTCTAGATTCAAGTCCCATTAAGAACATCATTTTAAATTTCACATAACACCTTGAACAACAAAATCAACCCACACTACTTCTAGTAAAATGGCCATCTCAAAAGCATATTTAAAAGAACTATAAAAACTTACTTGTTTAACTGTTAAAACAACGACATACATTCTCCTCACGGGATATGCACGTTTACCCAGCTTCCCCAAGCATAAAGCAGGCAGTAAGAATACATATTTAAGATTCAGTTTTGGGGAAGTCACTCACTAAAGTAATCCATGACAGACAAGTTTGGGTCCAGAAAGTACAAATCCAGACCAAGGTTTTGTTTCAACCAACCAGTTGCACATAAAGAGTCACAGTCACAGTGCACCCAGCTGGTTGGCTGAAACAAAACCGTGGCCTGGATTAGCACTTTTCTGGATAACTTTTGTGAGTAACTTCCCCAACACTGTTAAGATCACATTTTAAGATTCTGCCATTACAGCACATTTATCTTATGCATCTTTTGATATTACACAAGGTCTATCAAGATGCCTTGATTGAAAGACTTCACAGATTGATAGATGATTTACAGATTTATAGTAAAACCATTCACTGGAACAATTCTCTGTTCTTATATCACTGCAGGACATTTCCCTATAAAGATGCAAATCGTCTACAGTACGGAAACCCTTCTGAATATAATTACTTCCGATCATAAATATGTAAATGACTAAACAGATAAGCCACAACCTGTTGAACAATGTATTTGAAAGTCAGGCTATTATCTTCAACTTAAACTAATGGGGGAGCATCTTGCTCTTGTCAGTGTGAATTTTAATCATCCCTATTTTAGTCTATCTAGGACTAATCTTTAATCCGCCCATAAAGTCATATATTAAATCAATTCCTAAACTGAAATCAATGTTATTAGAGATATAATATCTAACCGGATTAAATGTTTCCAACAGAATACGATTGATCATGAAATTCTGACCTTTGTAGGGCGTTATTCATGGAAATACAGGTCGGCGCATGGCTTATCGGTAAATGTACCTTTCAGGGTCAGGATCCACAATCCCCATGACAATGATCTTTTTCCCCGGCCTCATCCCTCCTCTGATCCGGCCGCTGAACGGAACGGTCTGTAGAAACCACGGCATTTGCTCACATTATCACCCAAAGCCAGAATAACCAGGGGGCTTATTTAACACGCTTAGAGACGAGGATTACATTACCAGCAGCCGCGTTATGTCCTCTTTGTCGGGAGAAATGAGACCTGGGTTGCTAAATGAGTTGTTCAGATGTTCATCTTCCGTATTCTTATTACATGCAAAAGCAAACACACGGAGTCAACAGTCATTTGATATACATGCATATATATATACACAACTGTTCTTGCACAAAGAGACATACACAGGAAAAAACGATGTACTGTACTACTAAGAGTAAGAAACGAGCGTAGGGGGAGAGGCATTTCAGCTCGCAGGAGGAATAATGTGGGAAACTAAACAATACAGAAAGCGGACGCGTGCGGAAACATGTGGCAGCCGCTGTATCCGCGTCGGCACCGCTGGGCGCCGTGACACGGAGCAGGAATCGATAGCTGATGCTGTCCTTACAGCATACCAACGTGCCAGCAGCCGGAGCCCAACGCCGCAGGAGCCGCATCGATTCTCTTTCCCCAGCGATACATAAACGCGCATGCATCCGCCCCGTGCATTTCTGCACCGCATCGTAGCTTATTTCAGGAGCCGTAATGAAATGCACGGGCCGATCGCGGACCCCGCATCCCCACCATCCGCCATAGGGAACAATAAAAGGCGGCAGAGCCCGTAGCTTCTCCTTTTCCGCAATATTACTTACAACTCCGTCCTTTTCCGTGCCCGACACCGCCATCTTGTACGGAATAGCATAGGATGGTTATCAGCTGGGGGAAGCCAAGCAGCTCAGGAATGTGTCGGCGGCGTGGTACCGACTTCGGCTGCGTCCCCCGAGGTATTGGACTAGAGACCCGACGAGGAACTGCAGCGCAAGTGACGCCCAGGCGCACGCCTTATTCTGCCCGGAGGCGCAATCCCCTGTCTCTCCTTAACCCTTATCATCAACGGCCAAACGCCCTCTTTTAATACAGGAATAATATGGGTGGGACCTGAGCATTTCATTTACCCGAATACTTTCCCCCCATTTATGTAAATACGTAATATTTGCTCCTTTATTTTTTATTTTGTATCTCCTGTAATACATTTACAGTTTTTTTTGCCATTTTATATTTACTGACAATGGTATTTAGATGCATTCGTGATGTAATCACTTTATGCCGGCATTAATGCATTCTACAGTTCATTGAGCAGTATTATGAGGCCGTAGGATACGGATACTTTAAAGTGAGGTTGGGGACCCCACACAGATGTTCCTTTAAGTAGACCTGTGCGGCACAGACACGCCAGTCATGTATGCCTATCACTAACAGTCGGTAAGATACTGCCCCCGTGTGGTGAAGAAAAGATACTGCAAATGGGATAGAGTAATATGAGTTGAGTGCTCCGGTATCTGCCAGTGCGTCGATTTGTCGTTTTTGAGTCTGTGAAATACTATAATTGTCATGCAGGTCTTAAGAATTGAGTGTTAAACACAACAAATCGGTTAGCAGTGGTTAATACTCCGTGACCTGAACTTCTTCGGTCTGTGGTTCTGATTGCCTGATTTGGGCCCCAGCATTAAGAGTCCGCATTTTTTCTTTATTGAACCAAGTTTTTCTTTGGTGTTGACGTCGCAGGTAACAATTTTACCAATTTTCCGACCCCTCACTGTGTGCATTATGTCTAACATACTTAAATCCGAAGCCGTTTAATCCATTTACTTTCCATGACTTGCACTTTGCATCACTGTGTGCTCCCCATAACATGGAATTGTGGAAGCTTTTATTGCACTTTGTTATTTGCAACACACAGAAATCAATCCACAGATATGCAAGTGATCCACACACATCTCTGTATTTTTTATCCACAAAAATACGGGGCGATTTGTACACGTGAAGGGAGTTCGCATATTTGTGCATCACGTTACATTTATGACTTCCCTCCTGTTTATTTGGGATTTTTGTCCAAACCCTGGCGTTGTTGATCTGTAGAAACAAAATCCACGAAAATGAGGTGCAGTTATTAGCTACACCAGCAGGTGGCGAAAGCTAAAATAAGAGCAGCTATTTAAGCAACGTGAAGCTAGCCCAATCTTTCGCAAATAAGAAATACGTTTGTTTAGTGCAAAAATTATGATTTGATTATGAGTATGATTTGTGGAGCTTAATTTTCTAGAAAATAGCAGTTATTTTTCACCATACGATGGCATCACCCAAACCTCCTACAACAGCGCGCGGACCCCATGGTTTCTTAGGGCCCTATTTGAGCCACCAAGAGTCAAACTCACTTTCGTGCACAAATAAATTCTGTGGCATGGAAAGTATTATTTCACAACCAAATCAAGTGCTGTCTTGCTACATTGTGTCTGTAGAAAGACAAACTCCACCACAGAAGCCTAAATACTTTCACTCAGTGTTTCATCTTGTGCACAGTATTGATATCAGCGCCTTGCATTTCGTGGACATGTCTCCTTTCGTAAATTAAAGAAAGTCAATTTGTGGACACCATGCATTTCGTGAATCAAAGAAAGCTATTTCGTGGACGAAATTAATTTATTGATTTATTGATTCAGTCACTGACTCATTGATTCAGTCATTGACACCGACTAGGCACGGGGGAGGGGTGCCAAGTTAGCAATACTGGCGCAGACTAGGTAAGGGGGTGCCGACTAGGCAAGGGACGTGTAACTAGGCAAAGGGTGCGCCACGTTAGCAAGTTAGTAAAAGGGGGCACCAAGTTAGCAAAGGGGGGCGTCAACTTTGTGGTGCTGACTAGGCAAAGGGGGTGCCAAGTTAGCAATGGGGGTGGGGGGGGCATTTTCATGTGTACAAATCACTCCATATTTTGGTGGATATCACTATACACAACACAAATAAAAATACACATTTGTGGATAGTTAAACATTTCTGGATCATGATACATATTTGTGGATTGTCTTCTGTGGGTTACAGATAATAAAAATTCCGATAAAAAAAAATTCCATACGGAATGGTTAGTAATGAGATTAAAGTTGTCGGTAATACAATCGACAGTAGTGACATGAGATACTGTAAATGTAGCAGACACGGCAAACGATAGTGCTGGGAACCGCAGCGCTTTTCATTAATGAAAGTCGAGGGATTTGAATAGGGTATCCGAAGTACGCAAGGACACGATGTGAGGGATTACCCGGAGTTAAAAACCCTGACAAATACACAATAATCGCCACGACAAGCCCTGCATATTTCTACTCACTGTATTTGTTTATCACAGTTTTCTCCTTGGTGTCGCGAAGCGAGGGAGCTATTGGCTCCGCCGCGATAACCTGCGCGCATCTGCCTGCGAGGCTCCGGCTCGGCCCTCGCCCCACACCCCCCGTGATGGCGGTGGATGCTGCCGCCGATACCCCGAAAGCAGCGCTCCAAGGCACGGAGATGGACGAACGGGTAAAGCAAACATGCATCTCCACCGCTTAATGCCCATGCCGTCGGCGTATACAATATACGCGTATATATATATATGAAATGCGTTTATTTTTACGTGCCAATGATCAGATCGGCTAAGCGGCAGAAATGCAGGATCCATGTCCCGACAGCGGCACGCAAGAATGCGTAGATAAATTTAATCGTGAATATTTAAATATAAAGATTATTTTAGTATTATAAGGATTGATTAAATACGTAGACAGGAGATGCTGCAATGACGCATTGGCCAAAACGGGGGGAAAGCCCAATCGAAGCGGAAAAGAGCGCATAAAATGTGCACATCTATCGTGACTTTCTGTGCGAGTGGCAGGGCATTTATCGATTCTTAAATTAAAAAACAGAGAATTTTTTAATCGCATTTAAAAAAAAGAAAGACTCATCCTGCCAGTGCAGCGTATCGTATTTAATGACACATTATTGGACCCAATGTAGCCCACTGTTTTATTCTACTGCAGCTGAGACCTGTATAAAAGCAAAGCGGTCTTCATTTTTTACAGATTATTTTTAAGAATCTGAATAACTGAAATAAAAAGAGAGCAATTAGCAACCCCTGAAGCGAATTTTGTGCGGTCGGGTCAGTCGTCCTGAGAAGTGAATTCAGCAGGTGATTGGGGACCGTGCGGCTTTGGCGCATATCAGCGCGACTGTCGGGCTGCGCGGCGCGCGGGGCTGTCAGCTGATCCGCGCTCGCGCTTCCGATCGGGGAAGAGCAGCGCTGCGCCGCTGCGGGTCGCCAGCTCCGGGTGCCCCCTTTCACGGTGAGTTAGTCAGGGTGACTCCTCGATGCCCCCCTTTTTAATCATACATGTGCATATGTAACAGTCGCGTTTCTGTGTGATCTGCAGTTTGCGAAGCTTCGGCGATCAAGGAGAAAATCTTCAGAAAATGTTCCTCGCGAGCCGTAAAGTGCGATGTAATCTGGAATATTTTCAGTAGCGCATTTTAATGAAACGAATGCAGTGATAGGTAATCTGACAGCGTGTTGTATTATGTCCTTGTTATATTAATACGCGTACTAATAAAAGTGAAACGTGCCTGTAGTATTCGCAATCGCTCTAACGCGTCCCGCCGGATGCAAGGCACGGTTTAAATGTAGTGAAAAATAAGTGAACCCACAACTGAAAGTTCCGATTGGGTCTTGTGACAGGCCAGCTGGGAAGCCGGGCTTAACACAACACCACTCCATCGTGTTGTTTTTTACAAGCGGGACCGAGCCGGTTTGAAATTATATTTAACTACAGCTGGACTCGAAAGTTAATGGAAGAAATGTTAGCGGCAAATGCGAGTATGTGGCGAAAAGGGGCTAAGGATTACGGATTACGGCCCATATGACCTCATTTGGGTGAGTGACGATTCGGGACTGTTGCTATGATACCATCTAGTGAGATCAGAACGTCCCTTATATTTTGTTCCCCAGGTTTAAATGGCACCTTCTGCATGGCTGCCGTCAGGTTCATATCTAACAGGAACTGCATCATTAATAAGCACTGTCTGCTATGTAGCTGTCCTGCACAGCAGTGCGGAGCACAGACTTTTTGAGGGACAGGTGCTTTTCGAAGGGGGGCGTAGCCTCGGATTCCCCCAGGTAGATTATGTCTCACCGTAGGCTGTAGGAACGGGGCGCTAAGAAACGCAAAAGGGGGGCACTTTTAGTCATTTGGGCAAAAGGGCCAGGTGCTTAGATCTTAGGTTTTTAACCAGGATATTCACTCAGCTCGACACCGCAGGAAAAAAGGTGCATTTCTGTTTATCCCCTGATCTGTGTTCTGCCTTCACTGAAGAGCATCCCGAGCAGAATGAAGAGTGACGTGGAGTCAGGCAGCACGCTGGAGTCCGGGGCAGCTATCCAGTGCAGGGACGTCTGCAGGTCCTACGGCAAGCTGAGAGTGCTGAACGACCTCAACCTGACCGTGCCACGTGGACAAATGTGCGTGTCTCCTCTGCCGACCAATCAACGCTGAGGGATCATAGCCACCTCCAGATAGTGTACGGTGTATGCCAGGTTGTTTGGTCTGTGGGAAGTTTAGATGCACATGGTGATAGATACCAAGTTATAGATGCTATTGATGTTCCACCCATAAGTGGTGCTAGAAAATATCCTAGAAAGGAATAGTGACATTTTATGAACCCCTTTGGGGAGAATTTACCTTTTCTCTGCAGTGTCTTGCTCTCAATGCAACAGACAGATACAGAGGTGAGAGTAAGCTTGGGGGGGGGGCTCGTCATAGTGTTGGGTCAGCCAGCGTGCTGATGGTTAGGCTATTTCTGCCAAGGTTGGGGCTTGAACCAGCAACGTTTCGAGCAACTTTTTGAGAGAGGCTTAGCCCACACCCAGCTACTTGCCAGACAGTCCACATCCCTACCAGGAGCTGGGAAGGAGCAAAGACGTGGACCGTCTCTGGGATTGGGAAACACTGAGATATCTTATTGGCACACACTCCTGACGTTCGGATGTACCCTCATTCCCTCTCATAGTTACGGCTTGCTGGGGCCAAGTGGCTGCGGCAAGACCACGCTGCTGAAGTGCATTGTGGGAACGCTAACAATCTCGCGGGGGCACATCACGGTGCTGGGGAAGCCCCCTGCCTTTCCCGGACATGGGGTGCCTGGTAGGATGGTCGGGTACATGCCTCAGGTAAGGGCCAACAAGTTCATCCAAGCTATTAGAGCAAGTCAGACATGCTTTCGGCCTCTGGGAATGGTCTCACAGGCCTTGTTGGCATGTGACTTTCGGTCTGTCAGAGTCTCCTCATTGTTTCCTTGGACCTGAGTTCCTGAGTTCCTAAACCCCAACTGTACGACTTTCCAGGCCTCCAAGGGGAAATTCACTTCCACTGTCATTCTCAGGATCTGGCCTTGTACAACGAGTTCACCATCAGTGATACCCTGTGGTTTTTTGGCCGCATCCACGGCCTCTCCAGAAAGGACACGCAGACCCGGATGCAGTTCCTAATTGATTTTCTGGATCTGCCTCAGAAATCCATCCTCATCCGGAACCTCAGGTAAGCACCTGCTTCCATTTCTGTCCTGTTCATTTTTGCCATCGCCTGTGTTCCTTCTGTAATCTGTGCTCCCAAGCCTCCAAAAACGCAGCAGCCGTGAGCGCTTCTGGGCCACTGAACATTCTGGTTCACTGTTACACATTATTTTCATGGGGCACACGGGTCATTTTCGGGCCTTATAGCTGAGTTGTCTATGAGACACTAAAGACATCCAGAAATAGTAAGATTATTGTATGGAATATCATTCAACATACCCTGCAGATGTTTCAGATGCTGTACAGTGTGATAAATGCTGACGCAGTGGTTATTCAGAATCAGGTCCCGTTTTGCTCATGTGGCTTCTAACTGATGTTGGGCAACATTTTGATAAAAGAGGAAGTCTCGTCACAGAAGAGCTTCCAAAAATCAGGGTTTTTGGGCAGGTTCTTGTCGGAGGGCCCCCTACTATGCCAACAGTAAAACGCTGAGAGGTTGTGATGATAAAAATGACTTAATGAGTTAATTAATTGATTACTTAGTTAGTTTGTTAGGCAGCACGCTGGCACAGTAGTTAGCTCTGTTGCCTGGGACCCGGGTTTGGACCTCTGCCATGGCTCCATGTGTGTGGATTTTGCATGTTCTCCCCTGGCGCCCACAGTCGGTTTCCCCCCCACAGTCCCAGAACAAGGTTCATTGGAGTTACCAAATTGCCCATAGGTGTGAGTTTGCTTTGTGATCAGTTGGCACCCTATCCTGGGTTGTTCCCAACCTTGTGCCCATAGGGTCCGTACCCCCTGCAATCTTGAATAGGACAAGTGATTTTAGAAAATGGATGGATGGATGGATGGATGGATGGAATTAGTTAGTTTAGGCCCCACGGTTTTGACCCAGGTAAACCCATGCATTAAAGTGTCCCTTATATCAGGGCTGGGCCATGAAGGGGTTAAAAATAACTTTGACAGTGTCTCTGCGGTTGAAGCCAATGTCAGTCTGAATTCACATAGTTTGGCCCTGCTTATTCTGCCCCCTTGCCTGCTACTCTGAGCTCTCATTGGTGGCCCGGCTTATCAGTCTCAGGCCATGTGACTTGCGCCACGCCCATGAATTCCAGCTGGGCGACATGAATATCTTGGCGTGGGAGACAAGAGGCCGCCTTTGCCAGTGGCCTTTCAGCCATTCATTCATTTGCATCCAATCAGGGCACAGGGTGCCTGTAACCTCTTCTCCAGAAGCCACCAATCCCATTCATTTTCCCATAGGTCTGAAACGGGATCTAGAAGAGGTCTTTTGTGCTCATTTGCTGGTAAAAGGAGTGCCGGGCTCATTACTGCATCAGTCTGACGCCGGTACATTATAACTAATTGTTTCCCCGTCCTGTTAAACAACTGGGTCACGGCATTAGAGGGCCCGTTTTCAGAACAGCAGGCGATCTTTAGTGGCGTCAGCGTGACGCCAGGGACACCTCGGCGTTCCCACACCCCCGTCACATGGCAGCCATTCCAAGGAGTGCCGTGTAGCCCTCATAAACTGAAATAAAATGCTCAGCATGAGGGCCGAGAGTGGTGTGGCCAGTTCTCGCCGTCTCTCTCTTAACTTCTGGGGAAAGTCTCCTAAATCGCACAGAAATACAAGCCAGTTTTTTGCTACCTGGGGCACGTAACAGAATTTCATGAACTGCAGGCCTGCAGGTCCTAATGTTGCTGTGTAGTTCAACTGTTACATTGAAAAAAACGTGTAAAATCATTTTTTTTTCGGCACATAGGAATTGTTTGGTTTTCACAGATCCCGGGTTGCTCGCCTGTGAGACACTTATACTGGTGACGGCAAAGCTTGAGGTCAGAGAATAGATTCAGCCAAATATCCAGAGCACTGGGGTTTTGCTCACAAGTTTAGTAGTGATATGATTACTATGCCAACCTTGGGATCTGAAGCAGCCATCTTCTGAACACAGACAGAGACTCCTACTCCACAGAGTCATACATTACTGGAAGTAACTACTATTTGTGCATTTAACTGGTTAAGTAGAGTAAAGTTAGTGTAAGTGACTTAGAGTAAAGGGTTACAGTCATTGGGTTTTAAACCCACAACCTAATTCAAACCGGGCCAGTATTGCACTTCACATGGGGCTGATTTATTTCTCTGTCTCTGCCCCCCCATCCCACCACAGTGGAGGGCAGAAGAGGAGAGTATCGCTGGGTGCCGCCTTGCTCCAAAACCCCCAGCTGCTGATACTGGATGAGCCCACTGTAGGGGTGGACCCCGTGTTACGTTCCAAGTAAGTGGTGCCAGCCTTGCTTTATAGCAGGCCATGGCCACCTGCTCTCCGTCCTGCACAAGTCCCTGTGTATGATGCGCACTTCGGTTTATTATACACAGTTCAGTTCACGATGCACAGTTCCATTTCCAATACACCATTAACGACGCTCAGTTCTGGTTACGATGCACGATTCAGTTTGTTATATATAGTTCAGTTCATATGCAGTTCTTCTGTGTACAATACGCAGTTCTTCTGTGTACAATACGCAGTTCTTCTTTTTACGAAGCACAGTCGAGTTTATGATACACAATTTGGTTTATGATATACAGTTCTTCTATCTATGATGCACAAATTGTCTATTTACAGTTCTTCAGATTACAGTACACAGTTCTCCTGTTTGTCATGCACAGCTGTGTTAGGATGCGCTGATGTTCAAATTACAGTACACAGTTCTCCTGTTTGTCATGCACAGTTGAGTTAGGATGCACTGATGTTCAGATTACAGTACACAGTTCTCCTGTTTGTCATGCACAGTTGTGTTAGGATGCACTGA
>JAODKN010000063.1:7166342-7178111 GCA_026774425.1 Petrocephalus zakoni
CCCCCCTCGCCTCTCATATTCCCTCGCTTCTCTCCTCCTACCCCTCCCCCCCTACCCACTCCCCCCCTCCCCCCCCCTCCCCCCCCCCCCCCCGCCCCCCCCCCCCCCCCCCCCCCCAGTATTTTAAGACTAGGATTAAACACTGAGCTTTACTACTGGATGCCATGTCCATTGATAACATGTAATGAGATCCACCTCAAACTAAACATGAAATACCTGGGACTGCAAAGCACAAGCACAGACACAGCAAGAAGTGCAAGATAACACCCCCCCCCCCCCATACCATGTCTGAGGGCCTGACAAACCGTCCCCCATGCTCCACTCATCATGTGAGGTGGGGGCAAGGTGGGAGGGCCAGAACAACTGACCTCTGAAAGCTCGTTAAGAAGAAATACAACATGCTGCCTGATTCAGTAGCTGGAACATTCACCTATTTTCTCAAAACTGTGAATAAGGGTGTGTGTGTGTGTGTGGGGGCTTGCAGCATATACACTCATGTGTGCCCCAGCACAGCATTCCTGCTGCTCGAGGTCGCTGGTGGTCTGTCCTGACAGCAGTAGTAATAGCAGGTAATAAAACTGTCCTTTACACCAGCAGTACAACACATAAAGCTTAAAAATGAATTATAAAATTATAATGGATTGGTTCCCTCTAGACATGGGGAAAGTGGATGTAATCGCGGTATGGGTGTATGTGTATTGGGAGTGTCCCCAGGGGGCGGTTTAGCGCTGGGTGGGGGAGCCTGGGTGTCTAATCGAGGTCCTGGGCAATCTGAATCAGCCTTGTGGATGGCGGGGACCTGATTCAAAGCTCCCATTTTGTAATGCTCGGCTAATGTTGTGGTAAATTAATTGCTATGTGATGCATGCTAGGTTCTGAAGAATCGGCCTGGACGATGCAACAGGGCAAGGGGGGGTGGACTGCAGCCTGGTTGTGTAATGACGATTATGGGCCAGAGGAAGGAGAGGGAGGCCAGCTGTCCAAACAGAGTGACGCAGAGTCCCCCAAGGTGACGTGTGTGAGCATGGGATGGGGGGCTGCAGTTTAGCAGTCACAGTCACATCCAGCTACACCCCTGCACATGGAGTATGGCTCTGACCTCCCCCGGGGGAGGGCTTCACAATTCCCAAAAATCAGAGAGGACCCCTGACAATTTTTTTTCCACAAGCATCCCAAGACACCAAAACGGGTCACATGACTTATGTGCCATACAGACTACACTAGTGCCAAACTTTTTACTCCAACATTCATGTAAGAAATGAGCTGCTTATCCAGAGAGACTCAGGTCCCCATTCCAGCATTCCTGTGAGTCATCAGGCCATGGAATGCCCCTCCCAGTGGCTCCACGGGACCAGGGAAGGTGCAAGTTGTAGGTATGAGAGATACTTCACACTTTTCAAGTCATCCGACAAGTTTTACCCCACTGGATCTACTGGTTACTGTAAACAGTAAAGTGCTTTATAAATAAAGTTGGTATGGTATGGTATGGTATGGAGCCAGCTTAGGCTTCCAATGGGTGATCAGTAACTGTAATCTGCCACTTAAATAATAAAACAAGTATTACTGGTTTGAAAGGTTTTTGTTCTTTTTATAATTTTTGGTGTGCCAAATACATTTTATCATGCCGAGCACAGAAACGACTCAAAATCTTTACATCACATTTTTTGAGAAACCACCAGTTTTGTCATAATTATTATGAAGTGTTTACAGCGCGGGCATTTCACACAACAACAGGGGTGATGGTGATTTAAGAATTAAGAATTGTGCACTCACCCAGTTTTTCAGTGATGTCATTTTTAGGCTATACCGACAGCATATAATTCCTTATTCAAAATGTATAGGTGTATTTAAGAGTAATTTAGGAAAAAAATATTTTATATCTATTTGCGAACGTTTTTAAGACTTTACAGAATTGCGCAAAAGTACAGTTAAGTCTTTTTTGCCAGTTTACAGGCTGCCTCATGTTTGGACATGTTGAGACAGGGTTCTGATCTCACTCTAATATGAAAAAATGGTATCAGAACAATAGGATCCCAGTACGCTTACAGACTTAAACCAGTGCTCAGGGACCCCCACGTTTTCACACTCTCCAAGTTCCCTGGTGGTCTCCAAGGACGGCTTTGAGAAACACTAAAGTACACCAGGAAACCACACACTTATGCTGTACATGTAAATGCAGAATAATGTTTACTTGTGTGTCACTGAAAATCCTTCTGCGATAGATCATTTCTGATCAGATATTTGAATTCAGCAGCAACAACACTGTAACAATCTTTGATGGGTGTACTAAAAAGAAAGTTGAAAATTGTTGACCATTGTATTCTGTATGTTTTTCCCCCCATCAAATGCCCTTTTTCAGGTTCCTACAATTCCCAGCAAGCACTTTCCCTCCCACTTTACATTTCCAAATGCACAAAGGATTTATAGTAAACTGATGAACAAACACCTGGAGCTAAGGATGCCCACGCATTTTCACTGCCAGGTGCGAATGTCTGCATTGTGACAGATAATGCAGAAATCACACCCTTTACTAAAGATAAAGGCGCGGCCAAGGTGTGCATCCAACCACGCACTCTTACAGGTACTTCTGATAAACTATCAGGCAATACAAACTAAACTCATTCCGAGGTGGAATTTCCGCTTCAGAAATAGGCTGATTCCCGGAAGACAAGGAAAAGAAGAAACTGGCGATTTATTTCCGTGCTTTTCAAAGGTCAGGCGCTGGGGCTGGGAGCGAGGGGGTCCCTGAAAAAGTCTCTTTCCGAGGGCGCCGGAACGGGGAGAGACTCCACTCCTCTGGAGGAGAGCCGGGAAAAAGCGAGCGGCTCCGCATTGATTTTCTCTAAATGGACATCGATAACAATTTCACTCGGCCAGTAGGTTTCCCCCCGGAGGTTTAAACCGGCTGCAATAATGGAATGGATGGGGGGGGGGGGGTGAAGGGAGGGCCAGTACAGCAGGTGCAGGAAGGACACGAGGGAGATGGATGCCTGACACTACACAAAGGAAATAAACATAGAACCCCCCCCCCCAGCTGGGTAGGGGGATCTACAACCATCCCCGCCCTCAAACCTCCGTGGGCTAACAATCGACATGCTGATCTTGTCTAGTCTAGGCAAACCACCCCTCCCCCCACAATCGCTCCATCTACACAACCCTCCAAGAATTACGGCACTATGTGACAAAAACGAGAGCAAACCGCCAGCGAGAGATGCCCCCCCTACCTTTCACTTACTGACACAGCAATGACACCTCAGATCACATCAGGTACGGCGAGGAATGCAAAGAATTCTACCCCATGCCATGAGGACAGAGGCCCAGAGGCTGCTTCCTGGTAGGCGTGCAGGACTAAGACCATGCGTCACCTCCTGAGCCCTGCCTGTCCCTTTCGCTCTAGCAAGCTCCTCGCAGGTGAACGCCGAAATCCAAGCATCTCTCGCTCTTATGCATACCGAGCGTCTCTTACACAGCCATATTTCCACATTCATCTGATTTGAATCACCCTGGGGCAGGCACAGCCCATACTGGAGGGGAATGAATCTCAGATGTCCAGGGTAAACACACAAGTCTTGCCTGTCTGCTGGGTTGGTCATAGCGAGTTCCACGGCACCTTGGGGGAGGACCGCATTCCTGAATCAGAAACCAACTACAACCTGTCTGCAATGTATTTATGATGTACCATCAATGCAGTGAGGATCTTAGCTGGGGTTAGTCTGCAGAAAAGTCAACACCTGAAAATGGAGTCTGCAGAATTTAAAGGACAGCCACCCAACCGCCCCCCCCCCCTTGTTCCCCCTAATGATATTCTCCAGGTGAAGGTGCAACGCATTTCCACCCCCTGGGTGCACCCTATCCCCCCCCCCCCAAGTGCAGTACTTACTGGCACTTAGGGTCACAGGTGTGGGTCTTAGTTACCCAACATATCAAGCCTCAGTGTTTGGGTGTTATGACACACAGAGGAATGTCCTTCAACATAATGGTCTGCCTTTGAGAGAACGGGAGTGTCATCCTCTTTTTCAGGTGCCCCGCCTTGGCGCCCATTCTACCTGATACCCGGGAAAGCTGGCCAGCAAGTGAACGGACCAGGGCTGTATCGGAAATTTACCCAAAGCCATCCAGCAGCAGGGGATAACTCATACGGCAAAGAGGGAACATTTACTGTCCAATTTGGTGGAGGTGAGATGAATTGGGACGGGGGTGGGCAGAGGAGGCGTGTGATTCACTGAAACTCACCAAGTCCTCGGGAGGCCTGTTGATCTTCGGCCAGTCCACTGATGGGCCCTTCTCTTGCAGGAACCTGTGGAACAGCTTCTTGAAGCCTTCAAAGTCTTTCTTGAAAACCTGGAACAGGAAGCAGCAGAGCGGGTGTCAGGCATTCAGACGAGCTGAGCTCAGTCCTTTCACTGTCTGTACACATAAGAGCCTTTAATAACATTTCTGTTCTACCGTATTCTAAGCACAAAGGCACAGCCGTGACACAAGGAGAGGCAGGGTAACCGCAGAGTAGTGTAAAGAATGACATACTGACATATATATGCTCAAAGAAGAGGCACCAGTGACAGATGGGTGCACTACAGCACCATAACTGTACAGGCAAAGAGACTCGCTATAAATGTCTTTGTCTATATCTGTGAGGCATGCAGATGAAAAAAATGTTACGCAAATAAAAAATGCATGTGGTTCAGTCAGCAGAATGGCTTATTGTTGGGGTTTCAATCTCATTTCCGCTGAGTGTGGAGTGCTTTGGTTAGCCAGCATGCCAATACAAGGGTAAAAACTTTAAGTTAATTTTAGTATCTTTTTCTATAATAGCTTATAATATGGTATAAAAGGTTTGTATAAAAAATATCACAAAATTCAAAAAGCTCATTGCTAATGCTGATCTCTGCGCTGTTGTTTTTCCACTGTGAGTGATGTCACTTCCTGGACCATGATGTCATAAAGGGACTGGCCACTATGTAATAGGACATTACAGCAGAGTAACAGGGTGTAACAGGAGGCAAAAAAAATTAAATTCAAATCCATAACCTGCAAAAACAACAATATTAAGAAAATTTGAAAATGTTATATTTAATTGACAATTTTTAAAGCAATTTTTTTAAAGCAGAAAGCAGAAATAGTGTTAGTGCCTGCCAATATGAAATGACATTGTCATTTATTTAGAATAGAATGGAATATATTTATTGTCAATATAATATAAGATCTCAGCGAGGCAACCGCAGATGTGTCATAAAAGTCAATAAATGTCCTGTTCGAAGTTTTTTGACGGGATTCGTTTTCTCCCCCCCCCCCCCCATTTTACTTGGCAAAAAAAGACACTATTGAGTCACATCTGAGTGGAACCCGGGGTGGGACGGGAGAAACTGTGCGGCCGTGGGGCCCGTAGCACGCGAGTAATTTCCGCGGGCGAGGAGGCACATGCCTGGGAAGCCCGACTGGAAACATATGCGTGTTCCGGAGGCTGGATCACGGCTCGGGAGCGTCATCAAACAGAGAAAGTCTGTGTGTGTGTGTGTGTGTGTGAGAATGTGTACGATTTTAAGGAAGGAAACTGGATCACATCAGTATCTAATTCCCAAACCAAAACTGGGCTGAAGGCCTGTACAGCTTAATCTGCCACACTCACATGCCAAAAGGAAATTTATTGTGGACATTGTGGAATCATTCTATTGGTGACTTTGAACCCTAGATGTCTAGATAACTAATGATAATTCTTTTTGTTTCCTCGTAGCAGGGAGATGCTTTCACTTAAAGGGCCAGACCTCATGAACGGGGCGGAGAGGGGGCTTCGGTTCCCAGAGGGCCGCCCCAGACACTCACCTCCACGTCGGCCCCCTCGGACATGGAGAGAAGCTTCTCCAGCTCCTTGTCCATGGAAGCCTCCAGCTGTTGCCGCATCTCCTCCTGGAACTGGGCCATCCTGCTGGTGGGATCTCCTTTACTCAAACCTGGGGACACACCGCAGATAAGTAGGTACGTGTTCCATCTTAAAAAAACAATAGATGGACGTCCAAACACCTGACACAGAAGCAAGCGGGAGAAAAAACTACTCTAGGATTACTCACGAGATGTCACCTGAGGCTACGACAAAAGATTTATGAATCCTCCTAATTAACCAATAACCTGATGTACAGAGATGTACTGTGCATTGTGTTACGCAACCTTCTAAGTACCAAAGAATGGACATAGGAAGGGCTCATTGGGAAAAGGACAGTTGGGATAGTATACAGCTTTGTAATCAGGACTGCCAGGACATTTGCATACCTCATACGTAAAGTCTAAAAATAGAATTTACTCAAAAGACGAAAAACTAGTTTAGGCAGAGCAACAGGGGAGGGCAAGATGGTAATCTGAGCAGAATTGCGTGGGGACCCGACTTTGGTTTTTCATGGGTTCAAAAGGTACAGTCTCCGTTTTCACGCGTTACGCCATACGACAAAAAAAAACTGATTTTTCATATTATTCAAGCTGCTTTTAATTTTCGATATCATTTGATATGAATAAAATTGTAATGATAAAATATTTCGCCATGTCACCCAGCCCTAACTCGAACCCTGGGACTTGAATTGACGACTTTCTGCTGTGAGCACCAGCATCCTGACCCTCAGAACCGCACGCGCAGTCTCAGTAATGGCATTTTGTACGTTTTGTGGCATCCTATGCTAGCTAGTTATTTCCTCAAATAACTGATCATTTCCTTTAACATGTCATATAACTGTGCTCGCTGGACCACACACACTGTCAGGAGAAAATGTACTAATTTGTACCTTTGAGGGAGCAATGGCTCAACCCTTTTTCTGACAGCGTACTCTGGCGGCATTACTGACTCAGTTCCACAGCTGGATTTGATCTTTCAGACTGCGCTACATGCTGATGTTATCCGGATGGGTCAGCATACCCTAACTCCTCCTCAAGTGCTTGTTTTCGATGATACATCCATCTTTGTACTCTGTTTATGTTAAAGTAGCTTACTTTACCACAAAAGATTCATCATCAGCGTTAGAAATAAGACCTTCAAAGCATATGATGTTTCTTAGTTGAAAATTAATCTCACTCGCTTTCTGTATTTGGCGATTTTCACGAATAATCTTTGATTGTTGACCTTTTAAATACAGCACTACCTACAACTTCCCATTCATATACAAAATGTGTTAGCCTAGAAATCCCTGTAAGTAAACGCAACAAAATTCTCCATCATTTTCCACGTTAAAATTGCTATTTAATCGTAAATCAGGTAGTATTTGTTTCAACTAGTCATGGATTTTTATGCTATTAAACGCATAACAGCGTTTCGGTTCCATTCCAGATTAAATGTGTTGCATTTCCCGAAATCCGATTGCTGAAATGCACTGAACGTCCGAATTACTCCCAGAAAACAGACTTACTCCCTTCGCCGATATTTATTTTTTCCCCTGTTGAATGAATAGCGCAGTAATGGGTAATTCTGTAAGAGCTCCATGGGAACCAAAGCCCGGGGAGGCAGTACTGCTACCCAAAGCCCGCGGACGCAGGCGCTCCTGCGGGGGGTTAAATAGCGCAAAGGTCCAGTGGCACGTGCCGCAGCCGGAACGTGGGACAGGCGCGCGGCCACCGGGACACCTGAGGGGAACTTCCCAAGCTCCCGGTCCATAGGGGATGCGAAAGAACTCTGCGTATCTGCAGGTACAAAAGATAAAAGCCCCATCTCATGCCCTGTTGCATTCCCGTCGCGACCCAGCATCGCACTTTCGTTTCTGAATAACTGGACGCATCAACTGCAAAGTATAGTTACTCTCTCCAAAGCAAACATATCCATCCAGGGCATATGCAGGGCAGCACTGCAGGGGGCCTGGAGCCCGTCCGATTAGGCACACGGCACACGGCAGGGGGCACCCTGAATGAGATGCCAGCCTGAATACCCAAGGTGAGGGTTTAGAAGGTGAATTATAATGTCTGTATTGTGCACACGCCTTAGATGTGTTGTTCAAAATACGATATGACAGCAAACGAATAGACCAGGAGGAGCAGTTATGACAATTGCACTAATGGAGGCCTTTTTGCTTCGGGAAAGCGCACAAGCGCGGCTTACCGGGGCGAAGGCTTTATTTACATTCGATTTGCTTAAATAAATATCTGCTTCAAATGTTATACCAAGCTGTACTCACGTAAGGGTCTTTTTTATAACGCGTTAAAATGAAAGGATGAGATAAAAGAGGAAAGTTACCGGAAAGTTAAGCCAGCAGCCCGTTCCCTAGGGAGCGCCGATCGTTATTAATGATCACGATGTCTGCAGACTTGTTACAAATTACTACAGACGCGTTATTAACAGGACAACATCTGGCGGCTACATTGTAGCCGTGCGGGAGACACTCCCGCGATCGGGGAAGTTCGGCTACGGGCTGTAATTCATTTAAAGGTCGTTTTTTAAAAAGAGACTCACCTTTCACGTAGAGAGACATCTCAAAATCGCCTTTAGCGCAAATGCGAGAGACTTCGGACGCACGTCCGGGTTTTAACGAAGTATTTCTGTGAAATCGCAACTCCGCGGCCGGTTCTCCCCCGGGTCACAGGCGGCCAGCGGCATGCAGGCGGCTTCTCGCAAGTCCAGATGTGGGACGGCAAGCAAAAACCCTCATTCTGACAGCGGCGAGGAACCGGCGGCTCTCGGCGGCTGGGGGCCGTTTCCCCTCGGGCTGTTTAACAGCGATACCGGCCAGTTTCGGGGCATCGGACCGACATGAAGTCTGCGCGGAGAAGCACGAGTCACTGCGATCATCGGGACATTATTCCCTCCTCCCACTTTAAGCAGAAAAGGAGGCGGGGGGGTAAAAGAAAAAGCGAAACGACCTTGCGGAGGAGCGGCGCTCGGATGGTCCGGGAAGCCGGGCAGAGGTGCGAGCGCACGGCTCCGCCCATGCTACATCCCCCTAACCCGGGATCGGAGGGCTCTCGCCTCGCCCCCTCCTTCCCCTTCCGCGTTTTTAGGGCGTCCCGGAATCACACCCCGCCAGCGCCGAGCCTGGTTAATCAATGACGGCGCTTTGCGCAGCCTAATGGCCCGGGAGGCGCCCGGGGGGGCATCGCGATCGGCGCAGCCCCGGACGCGTCGGGCGTGCAGTGATAATACCATACCTGCGCTATGGAGCCGCAGCGTCATTTCTAAGGGGGGGCCCGCACGCATGGCGCGGGGCGCGTTTGGCACCGCTGCCCGCAAACTTACCGCACAGTGCCCCTTTCGCGGAGCGCACTCACCTGCCCTTTAGACGCTTCCCCAACCCAGGTCCGGCTCAGATAACGGCGTCGAGGCAGCGCGCAAAGCGACGGATCATCTTCAGGTTCCGCCGAGACGGGGCCCGTTATCCCTCCTTTTAAAAGAACCTCGACTTTAACGTTTACGGCGTCCCCGGTGTTCCGTCGCTTTGCAGGATGCGCCCCGGCGACGGCGGCCGAGCCCAAGTGCGGCCCTAATACACGCGAGGATTTCGCATTCTAATTGGCTGTCGCACGGGGACCTTCGGATGTGGTGTGCTGAAGCTGGAGGGAATCAGCTCGATGTTTATCCGTCCGTTCATAAGGGTGAAAACCCTCAGCACCGCAGGAAATGGTGATACTAAGTGAATCACAGTGCTACCATTTTCTGTTTGTTACAGAAATTTGCATTTAGTATATATCAAAATACAGCAGTGAAATCAAAATATTCCGTACTATTCCCGAATTGGTTATTAATTCCCATTCATCCATCGTCTAGCCGCGTAATACGGCCACGGGTGGTTATTAACATGTGCGATACACCTCAAATACACTTGTTCGATTTTGGTCCACATTCTGTCTTTAATAACGGACTGCTGTCGATTTTCATTGATATATTTATATCAGTATATTCAGCTGTAGTGGTTCCCTGTGTATGAGCCAATGAAATCTCTCCATGCATTTCTGCGCGGACCAATAAACACTCGAGTTCGCCCTAGGTTCATGGGTCTATAACTAGGGCAGGAAACTATCGTCTCTCTTCCACCGCTAATTATCTTAAAACTGCAACTAGACAGTGCCATGGTGCTTGTTTGTTTTATGAAGTAAGTAGCACAACATCCTCATCCTGAATGCCAAATAGGAACAAGGAGCTAAATTGTGTTGCCATGTTTTTTCGAATCGCCCATGAATTCGTCATGTGACTGCGACGTAATAAAACACAGAATCCCGATAACGAAACAAATGAGTGAGTTTGAAAAGCAAATAAAAAATAGACGTAGGTATTTGTAAATTGTTTAGTGTGAGCGCACCCTGTCTGTGTTGCAACGATTTTATTATGCGGACACTGCATCATGATTCGAGCCTTTATTTCTGATTTGCGATGGCTTCCGAGGGATGACTTTGCTTGGACTTCCGAGGGTCAAAGTAATATCGTCATACGTCAAACATCAACTTAGTACTTCCTCTTCGTAATAAATGTAACTTTATATTCGTTACACACACGCCCATTGATAGTAAGAACCTCGTTCGGTATGACAGCCTGACCAATCATAAGAATTTACGTTTAACTGCGACCAATCAGCATATTACACACAGACACACACGCACGTTTGTATTCATATCATTTGTGGGGACTCTCCATTCATTCCTATGGACATAACCCTTTTTCCTGCAGCAATGACAACCTTAACCCCTACCCAGCCGTAACCTTAAACATAAGCAACCAACCAAAACACAATACCTTTCTGTATATTTAGTCTTTTTATTGCATTCACAGCTTTTTTTCTTTTTTTTACAAAATTGAGATTCCGCTTGTAGAGTGTTGGAGATCGCCGTCTCCGCCGGGTCCGTGGATGAGCAGAGACTCACAGCTGAGACGTGGAGGAGTTGCAGGTCCAAGTTTATTTTCCGACAGATTGAAACCTGGTCCCCACAATGTAATGACTGCAAAAACACACATACACAACCGAAAGTATAGTACGCGAAACGTGTTTCCTTTTTGCGAATGATGGGAATTATGGGGCAAAGACATTTCAATAGCGCTAGTGCGACATCATGTGGAAAGTAAGGGAATAGCGTTAGAATAACCTGTACTCAGTACAAACTCCAGAGTGCCTTACTGTCAGGAGCGTAGTAACTTGGGGGGGGGGGGGGGGGGATATACCCCAAAATTAAATTTGGCTTCATTAATTCCCCCTATAAATGGAGCTTTGCTATTGAATTATTAAGTTTTAGCCCTCCTATTATCGAACTCTCTCCTACGTCATGTTCAAACGCAAACTGCTTATGAAACTGGAAAATTAGAAACCTGTAGTTGTGATTTAATTGAACACTGGATGATCCATCTTCCAGGAACTTATATAGCGCAGGGTGCTCGGAGCACAGGAAACCCCTGGACAGCGTCACAGTCACAGACACAACGGGCAAGTCAGAAAGACCAATTCATTAAACTGCATGTCATTGGACTGAAAACTGTAGGGGGTAGATCTATCCAAAGTCCATACACGCAAAGCAGGGGAAAGACTCACAGGGGGAACATTTGAGGAGACATGCATGAGCATTGGGGGGGGGGCTTGGATTTTTTTTTACAGGTGTCCCAAGGTCAGAAGAACAATGTCTCAAAGATGGACTTTGGTTTTGTCCTTGACCACAGTTCACACTCTGCTTTTAGCAAGCAAGTCTGCTTTTTTTTCAATAATATCATCATGCTCAGGGGTGGGGGGGGGGGGGGGGTTACCTTATAAAACCACAGGTTTTTTGTTTGAGGCCCACGGTTTTATGGCGGTTTTATTTTACCATTTGCCGGTTTTAAAATTATTA
>JAODKN010000063.1:7187104-7197768 GCA_026774425.1 Petrocephalus zakoni
CTCTATCTCTCCCACTGTCTCTCCCTCTGTCTCTCCCTGTCTCCCTCTCTCTCTCCCTCTCTCTCTCCCTCTATCTCTCCCACTGTCTCTCCCTCTGTCTCTCCCTGTCTCCCTCTCTCTCTCTCCCTCTGTCTCTCCCTCCCTCTGTCTCTCCCTCCCTCTGTCTCTCCCTCTGTCTCTGTCTCTCTCTCCTTCTCTGTCTCCCTCTGTCTCTCCCTGTCTCTCTCTCTCCCTCTTTCTCTCTCTCTCCCCCTCTGTCTCTCTCTCTGTGACTCTCTCTCCCCCTGTCTCCCCCCCCCCTCTCTCACACTCTTTCTCTATATGTCTGTGCTTGCCTATACCCCTCATTTACCGAAAGTGAAGACATTCTTCACTGGTGCTTTTCATTTATTGGCAAACCTAACAATGACATACCTCTTCCTCCAGTGATTCACTGCATAATTTATACATAAAAATGATCTCTGTGGAACCTTTTAAATCAGATGCTTTGAATATTGATGTTGATAAGAACCACTCTTTCTTTTCTAGCCTGTAATATATATTTTTTTGGAATAAGCACTCGTGTTTATCTTTCTTTTCCTTGATTTACTAGCACAGTCAGTAGTTTACAGAAGGAGTACACACACCTCCCAACACGTGTCAAAGGCACTAAAACTCCTGCTAAAACCCAGGAATATAGGACTTATTGTGCTGCGAAACACTACAGATTTCTGTCCTAATGCATAAGTACAGTGTGCCAGGCTTGGCCCTGCCAGGACTGCAATAATAGGCTCATTGTTGGGCCAATGGGTTTCCTATTCTTCTCCAGCTTGTCTGCACTTGCAAACCCAGACAGCATGGCCAGGGCTGCTGGGATAAAAATTCCTCAGAACGTCATTTATCTATAAGACAGACGCGCTGTACGTGGCAGAGGCCATTGATAGCGCGCTCGGAGACGGCACCCGCCACCTTCGGTCCCCCTGCCAGCCGTCACACTGAAACGTCCTCGTCTCCTCTCCAACTGGCAGTCGTCTAATAGCAGTAACTACGCTCGGGCGCTAGAGGGAGACGTTGCTTCTTTTTGTAATTAATCGCCTTCGGCGTCGTTTGTTAAAGAAAATATTTCTTCAGTTGTATTCTCTGTTCATTCGGCGATCCTTTGATATTTTTTTTTATATATATATATATATACGTATTGCTGCCTTGTAATTAACTTTCACTATTTTGAATGACAGTTATTTTTACTTGAGGAGTTTTTAAATGTCATCAAGGTGAATTTAAGTTGGATTGGCATACAATGCCAAGCTGTATTTTAATTTCCATTTATTACTTGGTTTCCTATTAGGTTAGACTGGTTTGTCACAGGTGTTGACAGGTACTTGGCAGCCGGCCTCAGTGAATACAAAAATGTTTCCCTTCCCTTTACTAGACAACTGTTTCCTTGGCGAAATCCTGTCCGTACTTGTAACTCACAACGCTATTAGGATTTTCTTAGATAAATGATGGATTAAATACACCCTGCAACGAGGCATCAAAAATGAAATTGTATCCACTGTAATGACGTTGATACAACTTTAGATTGCACGTGTGTTCCCCAGAGAAATAGTCGCGTAAAAAAGATTCATTCTATGCTTGTCTTAGTTTACCGCAATGTGTGTTTTTGGCAGCAGGAGGCAGCACATCAATTGCCCATTTAACTTTTACGTTTTGTCTTATTGTACATAAAACACACTGACACTGGAGTGGCAAAGGTGGATGGGAATGACACCCCAGAACTTGTGTTGGGTGTGGGGGTGTGTGACGCTTTTTGTGACAGCCCCCTCGTGTGATGGTGTGTCCCAGGATGTCGGGCCCTTCATGCCCCCAAGTTGGAACCTGCCTGCCTATTGTCATTCTGTTTATTTGTGTGGGGAATAATGTGTTCCCCTGTTCAGTATTTGAGGGGATTAAGGGGCGCGGGGTGGGGTGGTGGTGGGGGGGGGGCATTGCCACCGCAACACAGATTTTGTGTTTGATAATGCAGTTATCATGACAGCCTGGTCACCCTCGAATGGAAAGCCAGTCCTGTGTGTTTTTTTGTGGGTGGCATATTTTTGCTTTTTTAAATGGCCTGCCAATCAGTCCTTCTCATTTGTAATACTAGGAGACCCACTGGCCTGGTTTCAGTGGTACTCCATTCATTTCCTACAGAATCAGCACAGCTGCACAGGATGCTACTGAAGTTCGGGAGATGTCGGTTTCCCTACACATGATGCTGTCACCAATGAAAACTAGTGCTGCTGGTGCTTCTGCTTAGACTTCTTCTCCACCATGTCTCCATTTGGTCTCCAGGCACTAGCTGGACGTGAGGGTGGCTTTATGCCATGGTGCCTTAGAGGAGGGCTCCATGGGTATAACTGGAATGGGTTCTTCACCTTTTGAGTTCACTTTACCTCAGATGCCTCAAACCAACATGGCAGAAGGGCTTAAAACCTGAAACCATTGAATGAGGCAAAAACCAAGGGTGAGCAGAATATAGAATGTCCTTTTCAACCTTTATGGTCATGGGAAAACCATAAACCCCTTCATATCCATCAATCCATCCAGACACGTTTTCTCACTAATAATGTTGCTTTAGACTAGCACTGCCCCTTGAGAAGCACTGTTCACACCTGAAGAGGTTCACTACTACCTCCTAAAACATTAATTAAAAAAAAAATTAAAAAGGCTTTGTGCTCTTCAGTACTCATTTCTCATTCCCTCCCAAATCGTGACAAAACAAAAAAAAGTTGTGTTTTTTTTCCTCATTTCCTCATGGTTTTGTTATTTTTTTCACACTCCAGCGTCTTTGACATTCAGCCCCTCCCTGACAACACAAACGCACGCTAGAAAGGCCAAAGTGTAAAACAGGAGCCAAGTCAAAACTCTTAATGTTTTTTTTTTCTTTCCTTTTTTTAATTTTTTTTAAACAGCCATTTACAATACGCCTCACCTGCTTTGGGGTAAGATGTTGCTCTCCACATTCCAGTTTTTCTCCTAGAACATCTTTGGAATGGGACCTATCAAGATTAGCAGGTGCAGTGAGGGCACGTGTACCATCTTACCGAAAGTTGAGTCATGAATCGAAACTAAATGGCAGGTTGCATCCCAGCCAGGGAAGTGGGCATCACCCCAGCAAGATCCTCTGGAGGCTACCCTTTGCTGGAGCTGTGCTACTCAACAGCATCCTCATCTTTAACCCAAAACCTGATTGATTTACTGTCGGTATGGGGGGGTGGAGGAGGTGCAGCCGTTTGCGTGATGAGAGCAGAGTTGGCAGCCAGTCACTAAAGCAGGTCTTTAGACCTTTAATTGCACTTGTCTGTCAAGGTGACGTGTAGACCGCACCCACAATAGGTGAGTTAATGCAGATTGGGTGCCCCGAGGCGTGGGGGGTTGGGAGGTTGTGTGACCGGGTTCAGGTGTGGGACCAGGTCATTCTGGTGTCACGGCTGTCACTGTTCTCGTCTTCCTCAAAGCTTGGGTTTTAGCTGTTCTGGTCATGCAGGGTGATTTTCCTTCTCATTTGGAGTTTCTGTGGTCTAAGGGCCAGCCCAAGCCTTTATTCTCTGGGTTTCAAACGGCGGAGTTCTCCGGATCGCTCTTTCTCGCCTCTTCGTGCCCGTGAGGAGTCTCATTGGTGGGCTGGCACAAACTGAGGACGCAGCACGTTTGGCGTAATTAAAGATGAAGGATAGCTGGGAGATGGCAGGTTAAAAAAAAAAAAAAGAATAGTCCGTTAGTGGGAAAAATGATTAATTTAATCTGCAGGTGATTAAATAAGAAATGTGGAGTTTCCACGGGTCTCTTTAGGTCAATTTGGTAGTTGGGACGCCCCTCCCTCACACCTGCCAGAATCGTGATGCTCATGATTGAGCTGTCCTCTGTGCTACAGGTAAAGAGAAGGAGACAAAGACCGGGGAATAGATGAGGTTGGAATTCTTATCAAAAATGTAGGTGAATTCCACCTGCTCTGCCACACACATCTCATCTCTCTCTCTGTCTCTCACTCTTTCTCTCTATTACACACACACACCCTCACACTCTCCTGAACTTTCGTTTGACAGCCTCTGAAACCCTAAAAGAGTCTTAAGTCTTAGTTCTACCAACATAAAACCTACAAAGACATCAGTCTGTTTCGTTTCTGCCTGCATAAATCTGGGGACCCAATCCGCTCTCCCTGCCGTGCGACAAGGAAGAGGTCCAACCGTATGAGGAGCAAGACTGAGCTTCTGGGCCGGCTTGAGCAGCACGCCACTCATGGCCTTCCAGCCCCGTTTCCGCACGGCTGGTGCCTGAGGTGTGTGGAGACTTGTAAAAGATGACAGGCTAAGTGGGGCATGTGGCAGAGGATAACGGCCTGTAAAACAAGCTCTCCTCCAGTTGAGTTCTGCCAGAAGTGAAGAACAATGAGCGAGGGCAGAAAAGCGAGAGGTCTCGGGTCTCTTAGCCCAACTTGAAAGAGACATGAGTTGCCTTTGAAGTTGAAGGCCCTCTGCTTGCAGCGGGGTAAGATTGAGTCCCACCACCCATCCTGTCCCGTGAGTTTGGACAGGTAGGCAAGGACTCTTCGTGCAGGAGGTCAGGTTTGCTCCCGGCGGGAACAAAAGGCATGGGATCTCCCCGGGACAGGGATTAGAATTTGTCTGACAGCTGCCGGCTAGCGTAGAATCGCTGTGATGTTGCGGCATTGCTTAAGGGTACCGGTGGCCCAAAGCTAAAACACCAGGCTTCTTCATGAACCGAAGTGTTCCGAAAGACAAATCTGTCACTGAAGTTAGACAGGGTGTGAGCGTGCATGTGTGGGAAAGCTTTTTGAAGTGTGAGCGCTGCTATGAAGCTGAATAAACAGACAGGTTCGGAACACGACAGTTTGGAATGACTACTGCTTTGAATTACCTCTCCTCCGGTTTCCTTTCTGAAGCAACAAAAATGAATTCTTAGCAATCCTCGAGTTAAGGCTGAACGCTCTACTCCACCTGAGATTGGAGTGCCATTGTGTGAACTCGTGTGTCGGTGCGTGTTTATTTTAGCCTAGTGGAAATCTCTGCTCAAGGCTCAGGTGTTGGTCACAGGAGATCTGACATGGCTTTGATGTTCTGGTGCTGGCTGGGTGTCCCGGCTGCTGGAATGCAAGTCGGCTCGGGGTCTCACCCTCCATTGCCCATCCCGCAAATCTCGTTGCACACTCGGCGCTCCGTGACGAATGCCTCTTTGCGTGCAGGCACAATCGGCCACGGATGGCCAGATCGCTCCATTTTCTGCAAGTAGGCGACTCATCAGTACTCATCAAGAAAGTACTCATGGGTACTCCGTCTTTGTTTCTGTCGTCCTCTGTGCTGCGAGTGTCACAGTGTGAGCAGGCAGTCCTTCCATGGCTGCCACCTTGGAGTGGTCACAGAAGGTTAGTTAGCACATGCTAAAGTCCCACCTTCTGCTCTACTGAAGTACAGCCGCTGTCAGGTTGTGCTCTCGCATGCCAAGGCCTAGTTGGGTCCCCGGATTTGAGACATTCGTGGTCGCACTTTCTGGGTGTTGGACAGCGCCCTCCATTGCCCAGACTTGCACTGGCTGGGTTATGCAGGCTGCATGAAGTGGAAGCAGGAAAGGGGGACGCAAAGCACCACGGATACCTTAGGTGTAAAACATAAAACAGCTGGTAGTGAACAGACCAGAACTATTTTCCCCAAAGGGCTTTTCGGACTATGATCTATGTGCTTGAGCTAAATTGCTCCACTTGGAGTGTTGTTTTTTAAGATTGTTGCTCCTTGGTAAGGATTGGGCTGCCCAGGGCAGTGGCTTAGTACAAGTTTAACCCGGCTTTCTCCCGCTCAGTTGTCAGTTGTCGCTGAACACAACCCCCTAGAGGAGCAGGACGGCGATCTTCATGTTTTACATCACATAAGAGGTTGTAAAGTTTTGTCTATGTGTTACAGCACTCATGGTGCAGAATCAGCCACGCATCTTTAAGCGGGTCCTCTGCTTGACCGGCTAACTAAATAAGAAAATTTGTTTTCCTGGAGAGATTGTTGAAGGACTATTTTATAAAGCTAAAATTGTGAAACGGTGCGCTTGAGTGTTGTGACAGGACTGCGCTTTCATTCATCTGCTAAAGCTCCCAGACGTTAGGGGTGTTGGCCTTGGTGTGACGTCTCTTGGCGCAGATCTGAAGCTGGTTGCACTTAGGGCTGGGAGGCTAACAAAGGACATGCCAGCAGTCTGCCTGCACACAGTGTACCCCCTGTAAGCCAGAAGGCTTGCGTCAAGTCATTCTTACTTTTAGCTAGAAGCTGCAATCAATCAGTGTTCTGTTATTTTTTTTCTTATAAATTGCAACCGTCGTCTTTTCCTATTGTCAGGAATTGATTTATTTTTTTTGCCCCCTCTATGATGGACACAAATTCCTGGGGAGCCAAATAATCCCTCCCACCTGCACCCACCTAGGCCAAATGTCCCCACAATGATTAAAAACCTGTTATTTTGATGTTGTGGAGACCATTTTTTTGGAATTTTCAATTTTGTAAAAACTTTGACTACAATCAACAAACTAAAAACGACAAAAGTCTTGTATTTTGTTTGGTCACGTATGGTTAGGGTTACGGTTGGGGAGGGGTCAAGGTTGTCATAAATGAATGGAAGGTCCTCTCAAAGCTATGACTACATGTGTGTATATGTATGCATTTGTGTGTGTATTTAGGTGTGTGTATGTATGTATTTGTGTGTGTGTGTGTATTTGTGTGTGTGTGTGTGTGTGTGTGTGTGTGTATATGTATGTATTTGTGTGTGTGTGTGTGTGTGTGTGTGTGTATGTAAGTATTTGTGCGTGTGTGTGTATTTATATGTGTGTGTATGTATGTATTTGTGTGTGTGTGTATGTATGTATTTGTGCGTGTGTGTTTGTGTGCATGTGTGTGTATTTGTGTGTATTTGTCTAGGTGTGTGTGTGTGTGTGTCTATGTGTATATGTATGTATTTCTGTGTATGTGTATTTATATGCGTATATGTATGCATTTGTGTGTGTGTATTTAGGTGTGTGTGTGTATGTATTTGTGTGTGTATTTGTATGCATTTGTGTGTATTTGTGTGTGTGTATTTGTGTGCATGTGTGTGTATTTATATGTGTGTATATGTGTGTGTGTGTGTGTGTGTGTTTGTGTGCATGTGTGTGTGTATTTATATGTATGTATTTGTGTGTGTGTGTGTGTGTGTATGTATGTATTTGTGCGTGTGTGTTTGTGTGCATGTGTGTGTATTTGTGTGTGTGTGTGTGTGTTTGTCTGGATGTGTGTGTGTCTATATGTGTATATGTATGTATTTCTGTGTATGTGTATTTATATGCGTATATGTATGTATTTCTGTGTGTATGTATATGTATGTGTGTGTATTTCTGTGTGTGTATGTGTGTGTATTTCTGTGTGTGTATATGTATGTATTTGTATGTGTGTCTCCTGAGCACTGCCAGCTGTCAGTGTCCTACAGAAAAATACCCCTTCTCCCTTCTCTCTTCCTCCTCTTTGGCTTCAGTTATCAATGGCGTTCTGCTTGGCAGAGTTACACCTGTGGTCCACCAGGAGTGGCCTAAACATCTCAGGTAACCCTCCCTCAAGCCACCCCCCCCCCAGGCCAGAGATCGTGTGTGTTTGCTGGATCCCGTTCTATCTCGTCACCCTATTCCAGCTGAGTCGATCAGTAAGCATTTGTTTTGTGGGTGGCAGGAGTCATCAGTTTAATTACAGTGAGTAATTATACACCCCATGATAATCATCCCAGACAAACTGGGAGATGTCTTTTTATATTCTGATTTGATTTAGATAAGAGATGGAAGGGGTGTTGCATAATGCCAGAGCCATGTACCTCCTTCTCTTCCTTTGTCTGTTCTCTACAGATGCCGACATTGGAACATACCAGTACTACGATAAGGGAGAACCAGGTAAATGCACCTGCCTTGTGCTTCTGTGGTTACATGCATGATCCCCTGCTAGGCAGTTGCAGGTATTCTGTGCAGCCACAGAGCAGACAGATTAGTTTCTGGACCCATCGAGGACTCTAAGCTGCCGGAAAAACTGTGATCCAGGATGCACAATATGAACAGACTCACATAATAGATTCCAAGATAGAATGCACTATGTTCTGGAGCAGAGCTGCAATCTGTCTTTCTTCCACTAGAGGGTGTTCTAGGTTTGCAGAGATCCCAGTCGGGGCTCCCTCATCCCTCAGCAGGTGCCCCAGCCCTCAGCGTATCATAATGCTCCTTCATAATGCTCCTTTATCTGATTAATGCCATTAATCCTGGAAGTGTCCTGAAGTGGCAGAGCTCTGCAGCCAGGGCTGCTTCCTGTCTGGGGGGTTGGGGTGGGGAGGGCAGGTAGGAGCAGTGGGGCACCTTTGTGTACGACAGGGCCACGGTTCAGGAAAAGGCGCTGACAGCTCTCCTAGCACACACACACACACACACACAGTGCTGCACGTACATCTCATATACTGCCCTGTGTCACGCATGGCCATTAAATGCAGCTTCGTTTTTTTCAGCTACCCTGACGGACCAGCTATACTTCCACGAGAAGCAGCAGTTCGCAGAGGGTACATCCATTCATTTTTCCTCACCTTCATATGAAGATAAGCATCGATGACCTTGTCTGACCTGTAGGAGGTGGCGTCCAGCTCACGAGTGGGCCCGATACTGCCGTGCGGTTTTCCCAGAATGCACATCACCCTCGAGGTTGGGGAGGGAGGGTGTGGGATAGGCAGAGAAAGGCCCCATAGCCGGGGCCTGAATCATCCTGCCTTGATACCAGTATGGCCATCATCCAGCCTCTCCCAGTCTGCCCCCAGCAAACTGAAGCGCCCTTATCAGAAGAGGCACACCGCCTCACCTCCCTCCACTCATACAAATTAATTTATTTACCTGTTTTCACGCTTGGGGGGGAAAAAAAAAAACCTTAATGGCTTATAAAAAATGTTTGGATTTGATTACAGCATCTTCAAAGTGGGTTCTCCTGTTTCCTTATTAATGCTAATGCATATTCAGAAGCAGAATTCACCCGAGGCCGCGCTTAACTTATTTGTTTATATTTGTTCACATCAGAGACTGTGCAAAGCCTAATGGGAAATCACAGGGATTTTCCCCGACGTGGGGCAAACCATTTAACTCTCCACTTGTGGGTGTCATAGGAGCTTTGCGGCTCGCTGTGCCGCCTCACGCCTCCTGGGTTGGGGGTTAGAATCCCCCCCCCCCTGCTGTGCGTGTGAGGAGTTCTCAGCTTGGGTGGGATTCTCTAGGCTGATTCTCTCTCACAGTCCAAAGATGTGCAGTTAGACTCATTGGTGTCTCTGAATTGCCCAGAGTATGACCTTAACACAACAATTTAACAATGGAACATATGCAAATTAAGAGTAACGCAATAAAAACTAGTAAGAATTTCTGATGTTCCCCACAAAGTTACTGACATCTTGTTGGATGGATAGAAGAACTGCTTCAGTTCCCAAACCTCTCGTCAGGAGCAGTCATCCATTCCAAGTATTCATTAAATTTCACCACCAGCTCAATAATTAATTAAATTATTTACAAAAATTAGATATTGATTAGCAGTACTTGGTGTGTTATTAGTCGAGTGAAAAAATACATGTGTTTTGGGTGGCTGCTGCAAATATTTGGGTTGATTTTAGCAGAAGTTAACACACATTGACAGGCATAATATCATAGTTTTACACCAAAATGACAATCATTTAAGCATCAGTGGCCCACGACTTGCCCAGTATGTGCCCTGAAATGGACGTGCATCCCAGCAAAGATACATCCCAGCTTTCTGCCCTAAGCATGTAGATCTAATCATTTAAGTATCACACCAGGATGTTCGAGTGCCAATTACATCTTTATTCATATTCATAAGTGCGCGACAGCGGGGGTGACGTGATCACCCGGTCCCTGTGATCAGATGGCTGTCGGTTCAAATCCCGTCATTTGGCAGCATAGTCGCATGTCTGTTGGAGCCTTGAGCAAGGCCCTTAAAGCCCCAAAACGCCCCAGGCGTGTTGCATAAATGACAAACACGGCACTTCGTCTATACTTGCACATCTGTCTCAAAGGAGAGCAACACAAATTATATGAGAAAAAGAGATTCAGTGTGGGAATGATAATGCATGGCAGATAAGACCCCACATCATGACTGGCATCCGTTATACCTAACTGACTGTCATCACTGACAGCCTATCCATATCTGAATTGGATAGGGTCTGAGGGCACTTCTATTCGAGATGTTCTAGCAGACCCTCTGCTCCTGCTCACATGCATGGAGTGCTCTGGAGAAGAGCCATGGTGCTACTGATGCTTCTGGGCAGCAGTCAGGCTTGGGGCTTGTGGCGCTGGCCTTGGAGATTTGACGCTGTGGAGGACCCATCCCAGCCTCATGGCCCCGCTCTCCCCCTCCAGGCCGCGGCTACTCCTGGACCCCTAAGAACCAGCGTCCCGAAAAGCTGCGGGACTCTCTGAAGGAGCTGGAGGTATTTGCTGTAAATAAGCCCCCCCCCCCCGCCTTCCGGGCCTGTCTCTGTCAGCAGCTGTAATATGCGAGGGGATCAGTGAGTGGGGGCCGCAGGTAAGCGCAGCTTCGCCCCAAAGCCCGCCACAGACGCAGCTTTGTGTTTGCGTCCCTCGCTAATCCCTACCG
>JAODKN010000063.1:7199018-7219029 GCA_026774425.1 Petrocephalus zakoni
ATCAGACTGTTCCCCTTCTATGTGCTCTGTGCGGCCTGGTTTAGGCTCCACCCCCCCCCCCCCAATCCCCCCATGACCCTGTACTAGATAAGCAGTTGGAAGATGGATGGATGGAATTTGTTTGCTAAAGATATTAAACTTTTACATTTACATCTTACATGATTAAAGGCAGTATTGAAAGAGAATATAGCCAAGGCCCAAGCATGAAACTGTGAGGAGTGATGCTCTCGATAGTCATCAAAGGCCCTGGACGGTGTGATGTGAAACCAGCATGTAAAATACAAACAAGTGGGTGTATCGAAGTTCTTTGCCAAAAATCAAGTATCACAACTATTCCGCCTGCCCTGTAACCCATTTATTCGTTCAGAGTTTCATTAGGCACTGTAAAACAGCAAATCACGAGTGAACATACCTCTTAGACAGTGATTCACCTTGAGAGATGGACCTCCAGCTCATTTGTGTTATGGGGTTCAGGAGAGGACACCGTCTGTTGGGGTAGAATGATGGGCCACGGTTACCCATCCTCCGAACATTTGATTTGGCTGGAGCTCATTGTTCGTGTTTGACAGTTATCGGCCGTGAATGTTTGAGGCATCTCGATACAACTGTCTTCCAACAACACCAGCAAGGCTGCTCTCAGAGTCAAGCTAAACATGCTTTATTGGGTCTTAGACAAATTATTAAACGGTTTTTGGAAAGAAAAAAGTAAACAAAGCTGACTTCCAGGTGCAGAGAGATTCTCTGATGGTATTGTGATACCACATTGTAGATCCATCCTGGGTTTTGACTAGAAAGAGATTTTGGTAGAAACTTCAACACAACTGCTAAACCTCGAGATACTTCTGTCTGTCTGTGACACTTTGTGCATAATAGTGACCGCCTAGTTTCTGTGTCTGCTTGTACCATTGTTGACATCACTACCTACTACTGCCTACCTGCAGCTGTTGCTGAGATCCGGGGTTCTGGTGACCCTGACTCTGACCGGGCCACAGCTGGGGCGGATCTCCATTGACAGGGCCCTAGTGGGCCGGATACCAGCAGGCACCATCAACGACGGTGAGTCACCTCTGTGCCCCATGACACCTATCCCAGCATGCAGTGGAGTGCTGAGTGCTGCCACCCTGGGGGATCTGCACAGCCACACATAATGGACAGCAGATCCTCTCTCCTCTAAGCGCCCGCTAAGTAGTGGGGGGGTAAAGGACAGCCTTCCTCCCATTCTCTGCTTCTCTGGGACAGAATGTACTTGTGTCACGGCAGCAAGAAGCACCACAGAGACCATCACGCCTAATTGTTTCAGAATCGATTGGTTGTTTACAGCCTGACTTGCTCTTAATCACCTGACACTCGGGACCAGCGCACGGTCCCACACGTGCATTTTCCCACTCACTCACAGAGACACGGGAGAGCATAATTATGAGGTGGCGGGGGGGGCGGTGGGGTGGGCTAGGTAGGGATGGATCACATCTGCTATCTGCTTATGGCAGGGGTAACAGACAGCGTCTCACTGCTCAGAAACGTGGTGATGCATTACAAGGTCAAGCTTTCTCTTAAAATTGATGTCTTTGGGACTTGATTTTGCAGTGATGGTGTTGCTGTCGTTCATTGTGTGCGTGCGTGTGTGTATATATGTGTGAATAACAATTGTGCTGGATCCAGGAACAGTTTTAGAAACGTGCAACCACTGTTATGGCGTCACATTTCAATGCTGTTTACAGTTTTTCTGCCCAGGGTACAGTGCTGTCTTGAAATGAAAAGGGAGCTCTAAATAACCAAAAACGGTTGGTGGTAGTGATCACTTTTACTGTATTTTGCTGGTGGTGCAATTTGAAATAGTTTTTTATAATTCTGTGAGAAAGACCCATGATATACAATACCAGTCAAAAGTCTGGGCACACCTACAGTAAATCATTTGTTTTCTATAGGATAATGACCCTAAGCAAACCTCAGGGTTATGTAAGTACTGTATTATCAAATGAACAAGGTAAGAGATGCAGTGCTGTGACAGGTGACCTGCCCCCCCCCCCCACAATCCCCAGACCTAAACCCTATAGAGCTGGTCTGGGATGAGCTGGATCAAAGAGTAAGAGCAAGGTAGCCAACTTGTGGCCAGAACTCGTGGAAACTCCTTCAGGACTGTTGGAGAAGCATTCCAGGCGGCTACATCTGGGAGCTGGCTGGAAGAATGACAAGAATCTGCAACGCTGTCATCGAAGCAAAAGGGGACTATTTTGAAGAGTCTAAAATTAAAAACAATTATGCTGAACACTTCTCTTGGTTGTTGCAATATTATGTCTTACATCATTGCCTTTTACTATACGGTGAGTAACAGCTGAAATAGAGAGGATTGCATTGAAAGCAGGTGTCCAGTCTTTTGAGTGATACTGTAAAAAAACATACTGTGGTCTTTCCGGGGTGCTGACCGAGGTCACCGCCTTTCTCCGCCTCCCCAGCCGTGATCACAGACCACTTCCTCCTCCTCACCTTCATCGAGAAGAGCCAGGTGTGCCTGGTCCAGCTGAACAGGCGTGATCAAGGCTCCCCGGACCTCAGCCGGCGGGTGGAGAAGCTCTCACCCTCAGAGCTGAAGGTGATCATTTCCCAGCATGCCTCTCTCTGTTTACCGTCTAAATCCGAGGAAATAAAATATCCCTGCCCCCTTTACAGGCCCGAAACATGAAGTAATTAGGTCAAAATTTATGTTAATTGTTGAATGAGAATCACATGGGCCTCCCACTTACTTTGTGAAGAATGCAACAGGTTAATCTGAGAATAATTATATTTTATTGGAAGCTATAACTGGCTATATGTTAGTGTACGTGCGTGCACATGCCACACACTTGGATACGTTCAACGAGCATTGAAGATGTGTCCAGCAGGTGGCGCGAGGGACTGGGACGCACCCTCCTCTGCCACGCTGTTGTTCGCCGGGACACCACTAGGGCGGCGCTTGGAGGGATTGCTTTCCTTCTGTGTCTCTTGCTGACAGGAACGCAGAGAGGACGGGAAAGGGGTCAAGGCTGCCCCGCCCCGGTGTAACGGAGATCCTTTTTTTGCCGAAAATTTGGGCCACGTCTACGTTGAGTAGACTCCTTTGTTGGTTATTTGCTCGTTTGTTCGATCGGCTGTGTGTTTAGAAAGCATTAGCCTCGTTTCGGCGCGCGGATCGGAGAGAGACGGCGATTTGGATGAGCCCGATTTCGCAGCGGCCCGACACAATGCACAATAGCGCCGGGCCCCGCAGCGGGCCCCTCGGCGGGCCCCTCACGCCGCTGTTATCGCATTACTGTCAGCCTTTGTCGCACCGCGGTCGGGAATATGAAAGCAATCTGTCCTGCGGTGCGGCTGGCTCCAGAAGCCCGGCCCTGATAAGGGGACCCCCTGGCCCCAGCCACTGTTTGGTCCAGTAGGCTAAGCCTTGAGTCTAATCCTCCCGAAAGTGGTTTTGATTATTGCTGACCAGCAACCGCTAGTGAGATGGCATGTTGGGGGGGGGGGACAGAGGGCACCTTGCGTATGTCTTTTTAAAAATTATTATTAATAGTTTTCATTCTTTTAATTTTTCATTTATATTAAGAAAACAGATTTGTATTGGCTACGGAATTTAGCATCTGAAACTCGACCCCTTGTTAGTGCCATGGAAATGGGCTGATGCCATAATGGGTTTGTGGGGGACGGATTGTTCTGCCCCCCCCCCCTTGCTCCAGCCATAACCTTGTGATGAGCAGAGAGGGAGAGCAGCTGACTTCAGCAGGAGGGGATGAGTCCTCTGGACGTGCTGCCAGGAACGAGCTGCTTATTGTTATCGTTTCTGCTGCAGCCTGCCCCCCCGTCACGTGTGGGTCTGTTTCCTCTCTGCGAATTCCTTCGATTATGGAGACGCTTAAATTAGAAATAAGGATTAAACATAAAAATCTAGGGCAAAATGCCAATGGGTGGTGTCCATGTTTTTTTTTGGCTATGTGGGCAGCCAGATGTTTGAGAACTCGCCCCTCGCTTTACAGGCCCTCCTTTTCTTCCTCTCCCCTTTCAGGTGTCCTGCACAGACCTGCCCGGTCTGGGGGGCCGTCGGCAGGCCCGCGGAATTGGCCTGAATGGCCTGCAGGATGTGGCGGTGTGCTGGTGGCCGGCCGTGGAGGAGGAGGCCTGGCCGTGGTGCCCCATCCCCAGCGAGGGTGACCGGGCCAACTTGGTGTTGCTGAGCTGCGGGGGCGCACCCAGCGGCCTCAAGGTTTGCTTGACTCCGCCCTCCGGTCCTGCGTTTGTGGTGTCATGTGACCTTATCTGTGTCACCCGTCCATGCGACTCATTCTAGCTTCCTGGAAAATTTTTGCATATGCTGGTGTTCACTCCAGCCAATTAATTAACCTTGGCGAGTTCTCAACAGCATTAACCTTGTTAATTAATTAAGCTCTGTCAGTTAAAAACTTTTGATATGCAGATGCTGTTGTGCTGCATTTTCAGTCTGACAAATTGCGCTGGCGGCAGCCGGCGTGTCATTGGTCAGAGCGATGCATGCGGACCCAAGTCACATGACAGGAACCCTGTTTGGGCATCGTCGCTCAGCAGCAAGAAAAAGGCCTAGCCTAGCCTAGCCTGGCCTACAAGATAAACAGGCTAGGGTTTGTGGGGGGGCACATGTACAAAAAGAAGCACCACAAACTACCCATGAAATGAAACGCTAAACAAAAAATCTGCAACGCCAAACATTTCCGTGTCTGAGTGCGGCGGCTGTTTATCGTAGTCCTTCACCTACTGTCGCGTTTAACGCTTAGAAAACATTAAAGTCTCCCCCCCGCCCCCTGCCTCATTTCTAATTAAAGTGTTTGTTGTCGTTCTGTGGATCCACGGTGTGAAATTAAGCTAGCGTGCTACGCAGGGCCCGCCGAGCGAATCAAACGTGGGGGCTCATCAGAGAGACGGAGGCTTCAATCGCTGCGGGCTCACGCGCGTGTTCCTTTCTTGTGGAGTTCGCTATCTGCGCGCTAAGCCAATTTTCTACTTAGCCGTAGCAAGCATTTAAAAGTGCTGTTTGTTTCCCTCTGTGGTCTTAATTCGTAGCCCTCGCCGATAAGCCCCGACGCGCTGCGCGGTGGAGACATGTGCGTCCGCATGCCTGTTTTAATGTTTTTTTTTTTTAAACTTTTTTAATGATCTGTAATCCCAGAATTTAATAACTGTAATGGAAAAAAAACACAAAGCTAATTTTTTTTTTCATTAATTTATGTTTTTTTGCACAATTGCTTTGCACTTGCTTTTTTTTTGTTTTTTAATTTTTGGTCCAGTTTATCAGTTTATTGCTGAGCATTTTTTTTACTGCATTTGACGTAGTGTTGTGTTTGACAGACTGAGCCTCTAATTATTTTTTTGGGAGGGGGGTGGAGGGGTTTCTCCCACTAAACACGGAGATAGAAAACAGCAGCTAGTCACTGTGTGGAGCTGCACACACTAATGAGCCTGTACATGGCAGCGATCACATGATCTTAGTCATCCTGCCTGAGTTTGGGGGGGGGGCGTCACTGCATTCGGAACAGACTTTTGGGTGCGTATCAGAAATGTGACGGTGCACAGACTTTCCTGCTTCTCCTCCCTCCTACCCCACATTGGCTCCATCCGTCTCTTTCTCTCTCTCTTTCCCTCCCTCCCTCCACTCTGTGAGCTGAATAATTGGTTGAAAGAGAAGCCACTGTGAACTGGGGCTGGCCACTCAGCTGGGCGGCCTGGGGTTAGTCTTTCATGCCTCGGCGCTGGGGTGGGGAGGGCTTGGAGGAGCGCAGAAAGGCAGCTGGCCCACACCCCTGCCGCTCTCCCTCCTGGAAGCAGTCGGGGGTCCCGACGTCAGCCGGAGTCACGCCGACTTTCCACCTCGTCGGAGCCCATTCGTGCCGGCCTCTTTTGGCTGGCTATTTGTCGGCCTAGAAGAAGCCGGGGTTCCCAGAGCCCGTCGGAAGGCAGCGCTATGCCGCCGTTAGCCAGGCCAGCGCACGCAGCACTCTTGGGTGCCCTGCCGTCTGTGGGAGCTTCTTGGCCCGGCTCGCCATTCTGCAGGCTATATTAAAATGATTTAAGTGGCGGAGCTGGCTGCCGCGTTCTGTACTCAGGGGGAAAAAATGTTTCTACTGACTTTGGCGCACTAATCTGTTTCCGCTTATGTGCGCTGCGCCCCCGGGTAGCCGGAGATTATCCTCGTCTGGTGGCTGTCAGGCCGTCGTGCCAAACGGGGTGATAGTCGCTAACTCTGAGGGGCTACAATGCGAGGCTGGCAGTTGGGCGGAAGCCGCCCCCTTTCTGGGCATATACTTGGGCAGGGCCATTGGCCCCACCTGAAAGCTGATTGGCCTCTTTCTCTGTCAGTCCCTGATTCAAAGCATGTCATTGGCTATGAAGTATTGACCCTTTTAAACTCCTCACCCTATAAAAAAACATCCTTTCTCACCCAAGTAAAAACCTAAATACAGAGCAACTGAAGTTTGGTAGCTTTTGTGTTTTTTATCATGAAGATGGACCCAGATTGTGCACAGCTGGCCTTACAAGGTCCAGTGTGGGATCCAGGTGCACTCGGGGCAGAAGGACACATCTGTGACTTGTGGCAGGTGCACCTTCACTACGTGGGCACTGCACACGCCAGGCCCTGTCCCAGGGTCCATCCTGTGCTCTGTCAGCATTCCCTCCACCCCCACCCACCCACGGTTCCTTCCGTAAGGCCTTTTTTTCTCATTTCCCATAATCCCTGGGGACAGCTCTTGCTGCATCCCTCAGGGATCAGCCCAGGGGATTATGGGAGAAGAAATCATCTTGCCTGCAAACCCAGGCAGGCAACCCACTTAATACCTTTTCCTCTGGCACCCGCTGACAAACGGGGGAGGGGGGGTTTACGGCCTCTGATCTGCAGTTGTGTCCGCACAGCAAAACGTACCATGGTCATCACAGGGGTCCGACCGCGTGCACTGTTAGATAGGGGGAGTCCTAAAGACTGGGTCCGTTCTGGAGTCAGCGTATAGTGCAGCTGAGATTCTGCTTTGGCCTGAACCACCCTCCATCTTTCTGTGAGCATCTCTGCCGTCAGGGCTGCTGACATTAAGAGCCCAGGGAGATGAGGACATTCTGCTCCTGAATCGGACCTGAACCTTCTCACTCTCTACAGAGCAGATTATATTTGTTAAATTAATATTTTTGTTCAGATGAAAAGACCACTAAAATACTACGTTTTTTACTTACTGTCCTTCCACTTATCCAAACCTTTTAATTACAGTTAATACCTTTAATTTCTCCTATAAGTGAATGTATTGAGTAAATGATTATGGACCTTGGATCATTATTAGGTGAGCAGATGTTTTCTGTACGGTGAGTTTTAACTTTTCGACCAGGCCTGATAAAGATCCAGTACAGCAGTGTTACCCAACTCAGTCCTCGGGGACTCCCAGACAGGCCACATTTTTGCTCCCTCCTAGTTCCCAGCCAATCAAGAACACTGAATAACTGATGCAGGTGTGTTGGGAGCTGGGAGGGAGCAAAAATGTGGCCTGTCTGAGGGTCCTCAAGGACTGGATTGAGAAGCACTGTATTACAGGACCAAAGAGTTCCCTTTCTTGAAGGGGTACAGGGTGTATGGTTTCCCCTTTATGTCATTATAGACCTGTTCCTTGTAACACCTGAATCCCAATCCTGTAGGTTCTGAGCTGCATCCGAACCGAAGGCGATCTGCTGGATTGCCGTTTCAGCCTCCGGCAGCCGTACCATGTTCTCACACTGGAGCTGGCAGCAGGGGGGGGCGGGGCAGTGCTCAGCCGCAGGTACGAGTGCGCACGTGGGCGCCCCCAGTGCCTCACGACAGACCGCGTAGCGGTATCTGCACGGCCCGCCTGCTGGTGCCGTGACCCGGCCGAGGACTTTCTGCTGCTGGGCTTGTCTGACTCGTCCCTGGTGCTCTTTGATGCCCGGCACGGTGCCTGCCTCTCCACCCGCACGCCCATGCTGCCCTCGCTGGCAGCCTGGCACCCTGCGGGTGCCCTGATGGCCATCGCCAGCCCCCAGGGTGAGCTGCAGTGCTTTGACGCTGCCCTGGCACCCGTGGGCTTACGGCTGCTCACCGAAGACCTGGCACCGCCCCCCGGTTCCTCCCTCTGCCTTTCCCGATACATGAAGGCCTCGGGGGGCCTGGCGGGCCTTCAGTGGGCCACACCCATCCTGCCCGCTGCCCCTGGGGCTGACGTCACCCAGGTTTGCAACCTGCTGGCCCTCAGCTTTCATGGAGGACCCCTTGGAGTGCTCTGCTTCAGGCTGGGTGAGGATCCCCCCCCCCCCCAAGATCCACTGTCATTAGTCTGGATACCAGGACACAGGGAACGACATCAGACATGATTATTGTCTGTCTACATCCACCTCCGCTTTGAACTAGAACTGTTTTATTTAATGCCATTATAATTGTTTAGTATTCTCAGACGGTAGTGTGAATGAGTCAGAGTTTCGGCAGATACAAAGTAGGACAGTGTGTCTAGTAATCAGGAAGGGTTGGCTTGGGAACAGGCACTTCTTGGGTCATCTGCTTGGGTCCTAAGAGGAGTCCGGGGGCTCGTCTGTGGGTTAATCCCCCTTTCCCATGCTCCTCTTTGTCAGTCCCCTGGGGGGTTGGGGGTTTAATCCGAGGGCAGACACTGACGAAAGACTCAGGAGCTCAGCCTGACGATTGACCGGCATCACTGGACCCTTTGTGCCCCCCCCAGTCCTGGCTGATAACCGCTGCATTGTCATTTTTCAATGGGGGGTGTATGACCCCCATGCCCCCACCTACATCACTCCGCCTCCATTTTAAATCAATTTTAGATTTGGGGCGACTGTCGCCCGGCTGTCCCGAGAGGGCGCCCCCCATGCCTGGCCACCTGGACAACTTGGGGCTGTGACAACGCGCCGAGTCGCTAATGCTAAAATGCCAATCATTGCAGTAAAAAAAAGAAAAAATTGTAGATGAGATTTGATATGAGAGATCTCGAGCTGCGCAGTCATGCCGAGCCGTCGCTGCGCAGACGTAGGTCCTGTCTGTCTGCGCGGCTGATGCGTCTGACGCTGTGCCCACGTTCCAGGCGCCCTGACCGCCGGCCAGCTGGGGCCACCGGAGGTGGTACAGCAGAGGCTCCGCTACGGGCAGCTGGAGGAGGCCGTAGGCCTGCTGGGAACCATGGACTGGAGCATCATGGGAGGGGAATGCTACCGCGTGCTGACCGCCATCATGGACCACCTGCTTAGGCTGGAGCTCAACGCACGTACAGAGGGTGAGGGTCTCTGGGCTTGACGTCTGCAGTAAACACAGGAACCTGACTGTGCCTCCTCTGTATAGTGGCCTGCTATCCAGTTCGATACAGCTGAACACTAAAGTTCAGGAAGCTAGCCTGTAGCCCTTAAGGTCGGGGTGAGGTAGACTGGTCCTTTACGCCCTAAGCGACAGCTTTAGGTCTCTTCTTGATGTGGCATCCTTGTCATTTCTGAGCAGGATTCTGAAAGCATATTTCACACATTCACCCCCAGCTGCCTGCCCACATGCCCCCTGACCTTTTCATAATATTCCTGTTTCTTTGGGTATTCAGCTCAGCTAGAGGCTACTCTAGGCATGTTCTATGCCCCGTCTCGGCCTCTGTCAGACATGGTGATTCTCGAGTACAGGGACTCCATCTGCAAGTATGCCCGCAGGTTCTTTCACCATCTACTCAGGTGAGTGCCCCCTGGTGGCCTTTGGCATGCACTGCACCCTGTGAGGTTGCTGTGAGGCTCCCAAGAAAAAGGCGAAATATTAAAACTAAATGCAAAGAAAAAATGTTCTCGACTCTGTTCCCTGTTGATCCGTAGCACGGTGCTGTCTTCTGCTGTTCTCTCCTCCATGTCAACATGAAGCAGAAGCCGCATTCTTTTGGTCCAGTATCAGCGGAAGGGGTTTTCAGAGGGTGTGCCGGAGTTATACTCCCCACCTGTGATATGCATTCTGACCCTGACGCCTGCGGCTTGCGAGTGCACGCGTCACTTCTGGATTGTCTTTCACGAAGCCCTTCGCCCTGGCCTCTGCATCACGCTACCTCTATGACTCGCCCACTTATAATTCCTTTCGAAACTCAGTCGATCCGGAGATTCATAAGTCTCACTCACTCGAGTTCTCACTGCTACTTTTACACGGGTCTCCTCTGAAGACGTACTTTGAATCCTTGGTTTGCCGTTGGTCTGATCTGCTGTTTGAACTCCATCTCCAGGTACCAGCGGTTTGAGAAGGCTTTTCTACTGGCTGTAGACATCGGTGCCAGAGACCTTTTCATGGCAAGTATCACCACATCTTTTATCCATCTTCCAGTGCAGGAAACACTGAGTAGGGGACACCCTGGACAGGATGTCAGTCCACCACAGGGTGAATGCTCACACATACAGTCATGCATTATGCAAAATTTACAAACTCCGGTACATCCAACCGCATGTATTTGGACTGTGGGACAGCACCAGAATATCCTGGGGAACACCAGGAGATCATACAGACACACCATGTACAAATTAAATGTGCAAGTGACAATAAGTCCCCCAACCCTGGAGGTGTCAGGCGACAGTGAGGATGTCCTGTATTTTTATGGCCTATCCCAGTTTTTCCAATCCAGTCCTCGGGGACCCACAGATAGTCCATATGGACTGTCTGACAAGGAGCTTGGAGGGAGCAAAAACAGGTGACCAACTGTGAGTCCCCAAGGACCAGATTGAGAAACACAAAAAATCATCATGACCTCAATGTCTTTTGTTCTTGCATCAGAACGTAATCGAACTGCATTTAGTGTCTTTAGCATCGGTCAACTTTTGGATGAGAATGAGCTGGAAACGGTCCCAGCCATGGCTCCGGTGTCAGAGCTCGGGGCTGTTCCTGTGCCTCGGGGTTTGCCGAGCAACGTCTGGTGTGTCTGGGTGTGTGTGCCGTGCCGACGCTCCCCTCATTCCTGCCCCGCGCACTCTCCGGTAATCAGACCCGAAGGTTCCGGCTCATTCCGCACTAACAGGTTCCGCCGAGGGGAAGATCAAGGAGGTGGTGGAATCTCGAAGTTGGGGGGAGGGTTGGGGACTCGCATCTTGTAAGGAAGCGTAGAGAGAGTAATAAATTATGAAATTGTCCCATGTGCTGCTTTTGAAATGGCAAAGAGGACAGTGGGCTTAAGAAGAAGACCACAACCTTTCACCCCACGCCCCCTTCAATGAGCCACAGAAGTTGGAACAGCCTTTGAATCACAAACAGATGCATGTAGAGGTCTAGTTCTCCTTGTGGACAAGTGGGCCTCCTTGATCCATCAGCAGCATCCCTCAGGGTAATAGGCTACCTAACTTGCAGCCTGGAGGAATTTGATTGTCATAAAGGAAACAATTAAAGTGACATTAGAAGGTCTTTGTTAGCCGAAACACATTTTGTGTCAGGGGGCGTTGGTGCATGCTTGAGTATTTTTGGATTTCTTTTAGACTGCATTCTCCAGCTCTGATTACCCCTCGATAGTTCGTGGATGACGTACCCAATTAGGTCACCCGTCAGCTGTCAGTGTCTGCATTGTGTGGCTGCTTTGTTTGTTAACGACTCTGGTACCCCACCTTTGCCTCCTCGGGGCGGTCAGGCACAAGGCCCGTCGTCGCGGTGCACCAAGGCTGTCTCGTTGGATTAGACCGGAGTGTTAGCGGCTTACAGGCCAAAACAAGTGTCATACTTTGTTGACGGGTGGAGTCCTCCAGGTATAATTTGAAATGGGAACCAACTCTTTGGTGTGTTCTGCTCGCCTGATCATGCTTGGAAGACTCTACTCATGAGTGATTCAGCAGATGTGGCTGTATGTCTAGTCTAATTTTTTGTAGGAAGGCCTCTTGTGGGGTTTTGGATGGTTACTGGGAGGGCAGGCCACTCTACCTCTAACAAGACAAGTTTTATCAGTGTTTTATCAAGGTTTTGCTGAGCAGAATTGCCCAACGCAGGCCAGCCAACCAGCCTAATGGACTTGAAGGAAAACCGAGAGGATGTGTCCAAATTCGGGTGGGGTTTTGGACTTTCCTGTTGGGAGACCCAGCCCCCCCAGCATTTTTTATAGTCCGAATCACAAGTGCAGGTTTGCGAAAACGGTGTGACTGGATTAAGAAGTCGCCGCACGTTTAATCTCTGGCCCTCTGATGTCTGCTTCAAGCCGGTCACTTTCCCTCCACCTCCTGCCACAGACTTGACAACCGGTAAATGGACAATTGTCATTGAAGTCCAGATTCATTTTAGATTAAGCTCTTATTTTGCTGTACCCTCACAGGACATCCATTACATAGCACAAGATAACGGGGAGATGGTGCTGGCAGAGGTGGCGCTGAAGAAAGCCAACCAGATCGACGCAGAATTAGCAACTACTGGGCCAGGTGAAGGAAAACTGAAGCCTGTGGTAACATTTGATGCACCATACAGTTTCCTGCAGCTGGCAGCGCAGGGGTCACACTCTATACGGTAGCCTTGGAGCCTGAGATGCTCACATTTTGGTTCCTAGTAGCCCCTGTGGTCAGAGGAATGTGAATCTGGCTCCAGCATTGCAGATGCTATCGGATGAATTCGTTTACTGCAAAAGGCAGGTGAATTTTAGGATGGAGAAGTGATTTGGGTTGAATGGAGAGGGCGAGTAGGGAAGAGCTGCTATAGGGTAGCAGAGGCTCGTTTGGGAGGGGTGAGGGACCTCCGTACTGAGTGTGGGGTTATTCGGTCTTCATCGAGAGCTTCACATTTATGCTCTGACAACCACCCCCCCCTCCAACCTTATCCCTACCTCTTATGGTCTGAAAAGCCTATTGACTTCAATGCTTTAGATCGGCGGACCCTCAGCCAGTGAGACATTCCGGCTTCCTTTGATCCCACAGGAGGCTCCTATTGACGGGGGACCAAGTGCCTGTGAGTTCTGGGGGGTTTTTTGTGCTGATTTTGTTTGTGTTGCCAGGGGAGGAGCCGTATATGCAAGGAACGGGGGGCTGTGGGCGTGACCCCTCTGTGACTGACGGCGCGAGGGGGCGACCCAGAGGCGAGGCGGCTGAGCGGATACCTCCGGCTCTGCCCAATGAGCGGGCTCGAGTCCCAACCAGGCCGTACTGTCAGGAAAGCGCGGCTATGCGGTGAGTGGGCCTGGGGCGAGCCAAGCTCATGTGCCGATATGCTGTCCACGCAGGTGTCCGGACTGGAGCATCTCCTGTTGTGTGTTACTGTTTTGAGCAAAGACACTGATCTGAGATCAGTCATTACTTTTAGTATCTGTTTTAAGGGACATGGAACACTATCACTAGGCAAAAGGACACATTTTCAATACAGATGTGATATGCTGGGCATCTTCCTCCTTCCATGTTTTTTGGGAGAGGTAGTAATAGTTTTAGTGCCCCCTCCCCCCTCCCAGAATTCGGTAGGGTTAATGTGGATCTCTGTATTTTACTGCAGGATGGCTCTCAGCATTTCATCTTTGTAGGTGTTTTCCTGGTTGCTGACTATACAGCTGCTGACTACAGGGTTGCCACATGTTCGTTTAAGCCTCGGTGAATCCCCCACCCCACCCCATCCAGCTACCCCGCCTGTCTGCCCCTAAATCCCCTATCCCCTGCACTGGCCAATTTAAACAGGCACAGCCCAAAAACGATGGACCAACTTAAGCTCTTTTTAGAACACAGAGTAAGAGGGTTACGGCAATTTGGCACCCAAAACCCTGCCACAGCCGGCCTTCGCTGTGCCAGAGCGGGAGAAAGCTGATCAAGATGCTTTAGAAGAGATAATGGCCCCTGAAAGGAAAAAAAGAGCTAGCTCCCCTTTGCCCCCCCACCCCCCCTCGTTAGTTTTTGTTTTTCCTTGAGCAATCTAATCTGGTCTCGGATGAAGTTTCATTGTTGCTTATGGAAAGCTAGTGAGGCTTAGCAAGATTGGTGGTGGTGGTGGTGGGGGGGGGGGAGGCCTCCAAACTCAACGCTAGGTCAGCGAAGCACCAGAGGAGGGAGGAAAATCGGTTTTGTGCCGTCTGTCGTATCCCGTGGGATGCCCCCCCCCGTTGGCATCCGCTGTGTTACTGCAGCTTGGTGAATCACTTGATGTTTCCATTTCGCTCGAGGATGGGGCACGGGGCCTGCTGGCAGCAGCTAGCTGTCAAAGCCAGGCCCTGTATCTCTTTACACACCTGCACCTTGGCGTGGGTACCAAATTACAGAAGGACGGTACCAGTGGGTTAGAACCTTACAATCCCATCAACCGGTAGAACCTCACAGCACTTCACAAGAGGTAATGTTCACATTTATTTTAGCAGATGTTTTTATCCCAAGAAAGCAGAGTCAGACAGTCCCTGGAGAAATTAGGGGTTGATCACTCTGCTCACAGCCCAATGGTGAATCATGCTGCCGACCCTGGGGTTTTAACCAGCAACCTTCCCATGACAGACACAGTGTTCCAACCCCCTGAGCCCCCACTGTCCATCCTGTCTCTTTGAAGGTTAAGAATGTTTATGAAATCCCAGGGTCCATTTCTTCTGGCTACAGTGTGACCGCAGGAGGCAGAGACCGGAGGGGTGTCTTCTCAAGCATCGTGATGGGAAATCGGCACGGCCCCCGGACACAAGCAGGTGAGTGACCACAGCTGAGCCTTCCCAAACGGTCCAGTTGCATTTTGACAGCCCATGCAGCCTTGGATTAAAGTCTGAGCTTTAGAAAAAAAAAACAAATGTGTTATGAATACTAAATGATCATTCACCCAGAGATTAGCCAATGTAATAGATACCGCATGCCCTGGCCTTGATGGGATGCAGAAAAAGCTCCTTAGGATCTCCTTGACCAACCTAATGTTCAGTGAAGAGATTAGAGGTTCAAGAAGGGCCCCAGTTAGGGCGCTTTTCCACCGCATGAAGTTTGGTACTTTCGCTTTTCCATTGACTTCGGTCGAGTACCAGTACCTAAAATTCAAGTACCGAAAGTGCCAAACCAGTTGGGGTACTTCTTTGGTACTTTCGGTACTTTTTCGGCGTAACTTGCAACGCTTTCGCTGACGATTGGTTATGCAAATAGCCCGATTCTGAAACACAATGTTATCGCCCTCTTGACAGAACGTTACGAACTCCGAAAACAACGAAGTAAAAAAAATTATTGCAATCTGGTCGGAAGAACATATACAACAAGATCAGGATGGCATAAGAAATTTAAAAAGGATTTTATTTAATATATAGCCTACTGCTGCAGCACGGTACTGGACAGTCTCCAGCTATAGTGATGTGATTTTGTTGTAATAAATATTGGGGTATTTATAAGTTAGTTAACATAAAATAAGTTCAATTTCTCACAAACCTGTCTAGGAGTGATTTAAATAGCAAGGGTGAGAATGATTATGATCATCTCAGAGAACGAATGCAACGCCCAAGCAAAAGCAGCGAGGTAAACTTTAAACTGATTTTAAAAACATATATTGTATATAAATACAATCTATGCAAGGAATAAGCATTAAAATTGCAAAGTTAGCTAAGCTTTTTCCCTATGCCAGAGGAAAAATGTTTTAGCAAAACATTAACCCCCTGTGCCATCTGTAAAAATGTCCATATAATTAAAAGTCTGATCTTAATGTAGCTGACTAGCGATGTAAGAACTGCATGTGCATGACATGCGATGTTAGATTTAATATCCAACATCACCCAGCTGCATACTGCAGCCATTGTTCGGATTCAGTACGAAATGCCCCGTCTCACGTTCTTTTATTCGGTACTGGTACCAGTTCTTATGGCAGAGGAAAACCATTTTGGTGAAAAACACAGCACTGAGCGGTGTGACGGTCAGTCATGGGCGGTTACTGATGTCATTTGGCGCCGGTACCATCCAGTGGAAAACCAACACAAAGGAAGTACCAGAAGTACCGAAAGTACGGTACTTGCTGTAGTGGAAAAACCCCCTTGGTAAACTGGCACCAAAAAGGATCGATAGTGTAATTTTGACACAGATTGCTGTCTCTATGAAGAGGTTCTACATTCACAAAAAATGTTGGTTCCCCCTCCCTGGCCATGTTACCAAAAGTGCATGATGACACTTCCTGGAGAGCAAAAGTCTTGAAACTTTGCCAGTGACAATTTTGTTTTCTGTTAGTCCTAATATCAGTTTTTACATCTCAGAGGGGCATCAAGTTTTAAAACATTCACACTTTGTCAAATTTAAATTCCAAAAGGACTCATGCGATTCACTGATTGTCTCGGTTTCATAAAGCTCAGCCATACAGCAATCCAGATGAAGGATTATTTCCGGAATATGGGTAGCGGTTTCTATATTTACCTAACCCAGATTTTAAAAAATAAAATAAACCAGTCGCTCAGAATTAAGTCAGGCTTTCAAAAATTCCTCAGTTGAGTGGCAGATGTTTACATTTAAATACATTGAACATCGGAAGGTTCAGCTAAGATATTATCCAACAGTTTTTCTTATTTCTCCTGATCTTCTTCACAATGATACAAGTTTCACTCCAAGTCGGTTCAGTCGTCTTGCTGGATTGCTCAGCCCAATTTCAGCTCGTGTCCATTCCTACGAAAGCAAAATCCAAAAATTTTCCACATCCAGCTTAACGTAGCCTGTCCCTGAAGAACCATGCGTTCCCAAACTCTTTAGACATGGAAAAGTAAGATGTAGCCGAGTTGATGCCTAACTCAAACATGAGGAAGGATCTGGGCCTCTCAAAGAGGGGTAAGTGTTTACAGCCATGAGCGGTTTCTCACGTTCTGCAAGTTCTCAAGACCTTTGATAAGTTTATCTTCCAAATCCGAGCTGCACCTCTCTCAAAAGCCGTCTTTTAGCACTGCACGCTACGCATTTCCACTTGCCAACTTTTAACCTGTTTTTAATGGATGTTTTTTTTGTAGAAATTAACCCAGTTGAAGGTGAAGATCAGGTGAGACACTGTCTTTCAAATCCCTTACATTTTACATGTACATATTTTATATATGATTTTTTTTGCCTATTTAATGTGTGAAGTCTTAACTCAAGTTTAAGAATTTCTTGTTTTCTTTCATTTTCAGGTGACTGCAGAAATGGGGTCCCTCAAAATTATTCATTTTGGTTTAGTGTGAAGAACCACAAACTTATTTTTACAATTAATCTGTCACGGTTGCATTTTCACCAGCCATTGTAAGCCGCATCTGTTCTGGCCCACGCGGCGCCATTTTAACCATCGCATTGGCAGCCAAATGCAACCTTGGATATGAAACTGAATCACGCCTTTATTGCCAGTCAAATGTTTAATCTTGTTTGTAATGTACATATTTTTTTTATTAATAATAAAGTATTTTCACTTCTCTAACTGTGCCCGCGTGTTAACTGCTGTAACGCAAACACGCGCCAAGCGCTAAAACCATTTATCTGTTGGAAGGGATTAGCTCAAGTCAAGCTACAATTAATTCAGATTCCTCCTCTGGGCGAATGCAGACAATTTTAATATGAATAAATTTATGTTTTAAGTTAAATCTTAGTAGGAACACCGTCTGGCTAATAGGGCCGAGTGCAGAGACAAACTAGGACGGGCAGGCAGCGAACGAGTCCAACGTGTAGCGGTGCTGGTTTTTGTATTTTTCACCGCCGTTTCGCAAACATTAGGCATGTTCCTTATTCATGAGAGAAATCTACACCGGGGTTTTAAGTAGGGAAGGCGCTCTCGCGATCGGCGGCAGCGGCGGGACCGCTGACTGCCTGTACGCGGGATTAATCTGACAACATCCAGCGATCCTTAATCCTCCGCAGTATCATAATCTATTTACTTTGCATTCTAAGAGGATTTCCATATAAAACACACAACTAGTGATGCTGGAAATGGACAGGAAATTGTGAAAGATTTTTTTTTTCGCTCCACCGTAAAAAAATAAATAGTGACAAAATTAGTCCGCCGCCCCCCCCCCAAATTTGCTGTCTTAAGTATTTATACTCATTAAAAAATGGACAACTATAGTTTGTGCTCCCTTACTGATGTGTTCATCAGAGGCTATTTTTAAGATTAATTAATTCAACAATACATGCTTTGATATTTACTGTGGGTTTTAAAGGAAATCAAGCTGCTGCCAGACTTCAGAGAGGGGGGGACGCTCATTATCCGGCTCCCTGCACGCACATCGGCCCAGTCCACTCCTACCTCATCCTTCGCAGTAATTTTGTACCAGGCATTGAAAAGATTTCCTGCATACAAATTTCGGATTGCAGCCCTAGGAATAGAGGGGTGGAGGATACAGTTCATAAGAAGTGCAGATTATACAGCGGAATCTGCGTCTCCCATTAGCCATCCGATACATAAATATTCATAAAACTGATGCAAAATGGGCCGTTAATCCTCATGTCATGTTCAAATATGAGCAATTACGTTTTTCCATGGGCATGTTAAAAATATTATGGTAAATGGGGGAGTCGTTACAACTCAAAGTCAAAGTATTTTCTTTGAAAAACTTCTTGTAGTGAACTTATCGCAGAATTTTGTTGTATTAACCATAATAAACCATAATTACTACACAATGAATTCAGCTGTCTTTTTGAAAAGCTATTTGTAGAAGCCCCCATTTTCTGCCCGTACTGTAAAACCTGAGGCCTTACTTCAAACTGGTACATTCCTGTCCGGGGGGGGGGGGGGAGTCATGGTGGGAAGACTGTGCTGGTCCTGATCATTCTCTCCCCCAATTCCCCTGCTCCTCCTCAGTGTTGGGGGCCTGAGGTGGAAACCGCAGGCTGCCATCTCTGCCATGTTGGGAGTCAGTGTTGGAAATATAAGGGTTTAAGATGACTACTTCCGTTTAGCCCAGGCCATATTACAGAGTTTACTCATTCGAGTACTAAAGAGAAAAAAATATATACAAAGTAAACCATTCATTTCAGTGTACAAATAGTGTCTGGTACTTAGTGACACTATCAGAGATCCAGCGCTTAAACGGCACGTGTTTACTTTCAAAGAGAACTTTCTTCCCTTGGGTGATAGCGACTCGGCGTAATGGCAGTAGGAGACAGGGAGACGATAAGAAGAAACAAGTGGCTAACGCACGGGTGGACGTGCTTTCAGAAAGGCAGACATTTTGCCCAGAACCCAATTTCCTGAAGAAAAAAAAAAGCCATTCCAATATCCAATGGCTGCTTCCGGATAGGCCCGTCAGAGCCTATCACATTCCGCCAGAGTTCTCTAGCTGATCGCCAACACTCATGCTAGTCTGGACACCTAAAACGCACGGTTACCATCTTAACGCTCTCATAAATAAGTACTGAATGCAAAGGAACTCGAGTTGTTTGCATCTGTTGGTCTGGGTGAACGGAGACTAAACCGGATCACATCCGCCCTGCACGCAGCCAACTACACAGGCTGGACAAAATGTTCACCAGTACTGAAAACTCATCTTTTTGTGTCAGCCATGTCAACACACGCAGAAAGCAATGTCCAGGAGGCATCAGCCAGGCTGCAGCAAAATCTGCTGTAGTACCAAAACAAAGGTTGCACAACTAAGCTCCGAAAACTAAGGCATTAAGAAAAAATAAGGCCTCCATTTTAGGTTTCATGCCCACTAATACAAGTGATTCATCCAGCTCACAGCTTTAAACTTTGTCTATTTTGATAGACAAGTGTTTAACTGAAGAGACAAAGTGCGTTGTTTGATAACACTTTGCCATGCATTTGAACTGATAACCATTAGTCTAGATCAGGAGTCTTTAAGCGTTTTAAGCCAAGGGCTAGTTCATTGTCATTCCAACTTTCAGGGACTATGTGGACTATGGGTGAAAAAGAAAAATCCACTGTAACCATTTTTCATTCCATGTACACTAGGTCTAGGTGTTACTAATAGTTAATTGTGATATAGTGTCATTGTACACATTTTTATATTATAATGAGACCAGAGAAATGACGTGTAACCACAGATCCCACAACTGCCATAGCGATTACAGGGAGGCGGACGAAGGGACAATCGGCCGGAGGTACAGATACCGCCCAAACATAGTACTGGCTGGGGAGGGGGGGGGGGGGAAGGGTGTGGGGTGA
>JAODKN010000063.1:7224088-7234709 GCA_026774425.1 Petrocephalus zakoni
AAGGGGGTTTAATTTCTTGGTTTTTGTCCCAAAGGTTTTAATTTTCCCATTCAACTCCCCCCCCCCCCCCCCCCAAAAAAAAGCAAAATTGGGTGACAATGTCAGAATCTTTTAATTTGGAAAAGTCACCCACACACGTTCCCTAGTGCAAAAACTAACAGCATGATGTTTGATCTTAAATCCAGGGAATAACTCAGTAAATTGCAGAGCAGTAACAAGAGACTCTTGGAAGTATATTTTGCAAAAACCCCATGTGACCAAAAGCAGTCATTATAAAAACAAATCATCCGCCACCATCATCCTAGCTGTACAGTGAGTCACTACGGTCTTCGACAAGAAAAGTTCAAGTTTCATTGCGATTCCTCCCGTTTTCCCTGTGTTTGCAGAAAGCCGACACAAGGGGGGGCGAGTGAGCAAACGGTGTAAACTCGGAATGAAATGGGGTTAACGTTACAAGAAAAAGTTACCGACATCAGACAGCAGCAAAGGAGTGCTCCATTCCAAAAGTGATTAAAGTTTTATGCTAATAGTATTTATGGCTACGCAGCTGCCAGTAATCACAATACCTGAACTCTGGATTCCGGCAAATTAATTTTCAAGGCGACCTCCTCTCTCATGAAGATATCCGGGTAGCGCGTCTTGGCAAAGAGCGCTTCGAGAACATCCAGCTGCGAGCGAGTGAACGTTGTTCTCTCCCGTCGTTGTTTTCGTGGGGTGGCTAAAATATAAAAAAAGAAAAGAAAGCCAAACCGGGATTTTAATCTTTTAAGTCACGAGTTTAATTAAATTTGACACCAACCGTACAATTTAAGATACAACTTAACGCAAAAGAAGCCTACATATTAATTTTCATTATACTATGTGAATCGAATTAATTATGTGAAAACATTTGAGAGACGCAACAAGGCATATAACTTTTTAGAAGCCATAAAAATTATGTATCATGCATACGTTAAAGAAAAGAGCATTAATTTGGCGAAATAAGTACAGTAATTAAAATGACTTCAGGCCTATTTGCAATAAGTACTTTATAGGGGCCTACTTAAAATTTCACCCTAACCGCTTATCCTGGTCAGGGTCACGGGATATAAAAATCAATATCATTAGTATCATTAAGGCTATTAATTCAATAAACGTGTGCTTGAGTGTACGTCTGTGTGTATATTAAATACACGCCCATATTACACTTTGATTGGTTACATAAACGGACGGTATATATAATGCAGCATCCTTGCATGAAACCGAACGGGACCGAACCTGGATATCCAACCGAAGGATGCAGCAAATCCATAGCAGCGCCGCTCAGCCCCAACCCGTTCATGCCGTACGGGGGCTGTTTGAGATATGACATCATGCTAGAGGCCGTCACGGGTGTCCCCCAGGTCTATCCAGTAGTCCGATTTCCCCAGATGTATTAGCTGGACGAAGAAAACTTCGAGGCAATACTCTAAACACAAAACAACAAGGGTTAGGAGCTTTCCTTAGTCAAAGATTACACAGAAAGATCTAGATATGAAAAGGTTATAAACACTGACAAAAAAAGACGAAAAATTAAGGTGAAAAGTGCCGTTGTGTTCTGTACAAATCTTAGGCACCGTATGTGATAGCGAAACTGGATTCAAACAGCCTCGAGTCTTGAAGTAGTTAGGCCTATTTAGAGCAGTAAATTGCAATCACATGAAAAATTAAATATAACATAAAGACCTTATTTTTTGCTTTGTATTATAAATTTAGTAACGGAATAATGTTCGTACAACTTTCCTGCAAAAATAATTGCTCCCGTCAAAATGTACAAAACTTAGTGTTAAATTGCCTTATTACAACAAGGCCTACTGCATAAAGTCACATATGATTGCAAATTCAAGAGCATATGCCATTTAAAAAGTGTAGTTTTATTCCCCCAATTTCAATGTTTGTCTAAAAGTTTCAAATTCAATATATTGGCAAGCTCGTCCCTTTCAGAAATAGTTTTCTGAACAAAAAATTCCAAATGGCGTGGATTCTACAATTTATTTCACAGTCATTGCGCACACAATTCATTTACCATTTTTATTATTAACCTGAGTTAGAAGTGACTTTTTATTTCGTTTACTGTCCTATAGAGGTATTTTTAGAAACATGTTTCATGAGCAATTATTTGAAATAAGATATTTAAATGGGATTTTGTCCGAGCATTTATTGCCGGTATGAATCAAAATACATTTTAACTATCAGTAATTTCCAGATGGATGTGTTTACACTTTGCAAACCTGCATACTGGAGTGGATAATCGTAATTAAATGTCATGGGATTTTAAACGTTTCCGCCCGCAAAGGCAACTTGTAAATTGCCTTAACGTTTTCAAATTATCATTTTAGATTCACAATTGCCTTGATCTTAACTCAAGTAAATAATGCGTATATATTTAAAATAAATGCGTGATTTATAATAATGTATGCTAAGCCGGTTACATGATACATTAAAGTTGTGCAAAACTTTTTATAAATGAAACTTGGGGTAATTTTGGAAATGGTGAAGGGAAGTAGCGATAATCGACTGTAGAAAATAAAATAAAGGTTGTTGAAGACTGAATAATTCGATGCCATAAAATAAAGGGTAAAAAAATTAAAAGAATCGAAAAGTTAAAACTGAACGGTCGACTGTTCCTCGCGCCATGCTGAAGGGTCCATCTGGGCCCTGCACCGGAAAGCGTATAACTGGCGACTCTTAATACTACAGATGCATCTCGGTAGCAGTCTTCGTAATGAATGATACCATTGCAGTTCAGACTGGGCAATTAATAAGACCGTTTGGAGAAGGAAGATTTTTTTTTTTTTTGCAAAAAAAAAAAAAAACCCAGACAGAAAATACGCATGGTGATTACGTTGATCAACTTCCCTACGGTTTTACCTAGATTTTACCTAGTCATGTTTGTTATCTGACAGCCGTGCGTTTAAATTCACTTTAACTTGCAATTGAGAATTATCAATACTGTCACAGATCTGCACATCAATGCTCAGAATCGTCTTACGCATAGCATTTGTCAGCGATACAAAGACTACGAAGAACGAATATACACATTAATCAGTCGTCCTTCCGGTTATACAAGAGAGACTGTCGCTTCCAAATCCAGATAATTGAAAGAATGTGACGCATTTAAAGTTGGGAATGCAAGTTAGTGTCAGTTAGAACAACTTTGGTGCGAAAATTTCACAGCGGCACCGAGCGAGTTCTTACATGCTCTTACCTTTTTTTAAATACCGCTTCTCTGCATCAAGTTCTCACCTTTCAGGGTAGAATCAAAAGGTGTGTCTGAATCAAAATATCCACCGATGGAAGCAGTTCGTAAATCAACGCTGTTTTAAACAGACACAAATGATCGTACATGTCAAATAGAGAATTAAAGGCGAGTTAAAATGTTTCTTGCAAAAAAGTTTTTAATCAAGCGCGATGCGTCGCACTTGTTCTCGCCATATTGCTGCAAGCACTGAAGAGTCCCAGGATTTGAAAACAAACTCAAAATCATTACCTTTGGCTGCTCTTCAGTGTCTTGCAGTGTTTGGATGATTGCTAATGTAGACAGATGGAGATTGATCACCTTCTCTCAAGCCTATCCCTCTAAGAGCGTAACACACCTGCGGATCCGCCCACTCCAACCAATCGACGTGCGCTTCCTCCGTGATAGATGGGAGGGAGAACCACTTACGGAACAGAGAGATTTAGAATCCCCTCCCATTAAAACCGAGGACAACAAACTTCCCCAATAGTCGCAAGGAAAAAATAAGAATAAAATAAATAAATAAATAATCAGAACGGGAAGTTTAAATACACGACACAGTCATATGAATGAGCAAGATTAATTTGTTTTAAATCTCTCTCTATGTTGTTAAACGGCACAGGTAGCAGGGAAATGAATTTTAGTGATACATAAATCGCACAGTGCGCATTTAAATTTGAAAATATGTTTTTCGTTTTTTCAAAAAAAAGAAAGAAAAAAGAAATAGCTTGTAGGAGGTAAATATGGACAATTTCCGCGTGCTTTACCTTTGAACACTATCTTAATAAAAACACAGGGGCCAGATTTCTAAGTGTCACTCTCTGAAAATGCTCCATACATATTAAATCAAATTGTGGTTTACTTTTAATTACCCGCAAAATACACTCTAACTGGTAATTTGATGCTAAACTGAATTGCCCAATGACTCATTTAAGCAGGTTAATGACATCGGTTTACTTTCTGCTTTACGAACGTGTACTTGTCTTTTGGCTGTCGGACTTAGTAGGCAATTTACAAAAGATTATCAAATTTATAAACCGATTATTTTGATAGATAAGTCACTATTGTAAATGGACGCTATCTTTTGCGAACATTGTGTAATTGGTGGGGGGGGGGCTTTATCACTGTTATCAAGCCAAAAGACCAGAGTTAGGATGAAAAATATAGGAGGTTTAAATCGTCTATTTTATTTATTTTCAATTTTTATTATATCCAAATCTCATGAATATTAATGACGAGCTAATCCCCACTTAGAATTACATTTCAGAATAGTCCGCGTAAAGTTTAACAGGGACAGTCTTCTTACACAGAGGGGAAACGTGAAAGGAATTAAAGAAAAACGCAGCCGATCCAGAAAATGAATGAAATAGGCACAGAAAGAATCAGAGTTTTGGAATCAAAAGAAAGCACCTTTGAAGCCCCCGTCTCCCAAAGAAACGCCAATAAAATACGGTAACAGAATATCACGGGGAACGCAGCGCTTCCTTAACAGTTCCTCAAAAGGTCGGGGAGATGCTCCGAGGACGTCAATGCGCCCGCGGTCGCTCCTTTTGTACATCTCACAAAATCAACTCATTCTAATCGAGGCCGAAGCTGAAAGCGAGCTAATGTTCAAAGCAAGTGACCGCCAGACAAACGAAATTACATTCCCCCCCGCACCCCCCCGCACCATAAGGAACATCTAATCAAAGGCCTAGCTTACACGGCTCCTCTATAGATCTAAAACAGTAAGCGACATAAGCAGGCTTGAGAATAGTTGGCACTTCGTTATACACACACACACACATATATATATTATATATATACACACATAAACGTGTCTAGGCCTTTATATAAACGAAGTACTGCTAAATTGGTCAATAACATTTTTAACCAAGTTCTTTATAGATTATTTATAACGTATTACACACGCGCGGACAAGCTGTGTGTGTGTGTAACTCACTTGTAGCTTACACTTTTGAACTTTAAGTATTAACAAAATTTATGGATGCCATTTGAATGGCTGCTTGAAAAATTAACCCAAAACAAGAGAAACGCAAGATTTTAAAAAAGAAAAAAAAGCATAGGTTTTACTTCATTTGTTTGGTTAAACGGGCCCGATATTGGTGTAAGACGTCGACATCAACCTGTTCCAAGTATCAAGATATCAAGTAGCGCTCTCCTTTTGTAACAAGAGAATTTGTCTAATCCCAAATTGCAGCCGAAAATTTTTTAATGCTGAGCCCGCAAAGCCTGGGATTAGAGGAGGCGGAAAAAGTTTCGTCCTTTTAGCCGGCAGGATTGGAGCGGGCCGCGGATGTTGACGGTGCTTATTGAGACGACGATGCATAAAACACGATAGTGTAAGAACCCCGCACAAGAGGAATGGTAACCCCGTCCTGTGGTACTTTTCTCTGCTAGCAGGGAGGATATACGAGGGCCGATGCTTCCAAGTCCTACTGATCGACACCTGTGAGGTGAGGCGACTGCTTTGGAAGTATTACCTCTGGCAACCTGCGGTCTGTTTGATAAAATAAACACCGTTTCTCGTCGTTTCGCACCAATAATGCGTTTTTCGGCATTAAACCCACACTTTGTTTTCGACTTCTCAATTTTTTCGATAGACTAAAACTTTTCTTTTTTCTTTTTTTTTTTTGAACGACGCTTGTACGACTTAACAGACACCGAAGTCCATATATAGACAGTTACCGCCAGGTAAGTTTCTAAACTTCTTTTTTACTTTGGTATTTTAAAATTACATTTAATTATTTAAAGAATTTAATTATTTAAACTTCGTATTTGACATTAACTATAAATACAATGCATTGAACATAAAATAATTTACACAATGTCATACGGTATTCAAATTAGGAAGCGTAAAAGTAAACTTAGTTCAAAATACTTGTTACTTCTGCCTTGATAGGTACAATAAAATATATAAAAAAACGTTCGTCATAGTAAGTTTTTTTAATACTCATTTTCAGTAGTATACAATATTTACATTAAGGTAAAGACAAAACGGCAGAGAAAACATAATATTTTTATACGTACAAAATATGTACATGTTCACAATACACCAATATATAAATAAAGCATATTTAAATATTATTATCAAGCGCTTTGAAGCGGAAATTCACACATCATTGAACTTGAAGTTAAAGTGAAAATATCATGAAGGCGAGTTGATAGGCGAAACATGTCATATCCTTTCCCACGGTGTAATCAATCGTAAAAATGATTAACTGTGGTTTATTCGACACAAGATTTCCTCCAGTGAGAACTATAAAACAATAAAAACGCAACACACGGTAGACAACTAATATAGATATACTAAGGTAACTAATGTTATTCCAGCACCTGCGAGATAAAGGTCCGGGGTAAACCGATGTTCTGCACAAAACGAATTGGTCTAATCGGCCTCTCAGGAATTAGTCACCAGCATTAGCCCGAGTGAAAACAAAACGCAAATACCAATTAGCAAGTGAATATTTAGACAGAATTCGATTATTTTGCAAGTTTGCTAAAAGTGTTACGGTGGTATGTTTTTGGGTTTATTTGTGTGTATTTATACCACAGCGTTTTGAAAAGCGGACCTCGATAAAAGAATGCGTTTTCCCACTAAATCGACTTGAGTTGGGGGAACAAATAATTAGTCACAGAGTACAAATAAGTACCTAAAAAGTAGAAAAGTCAAGTTTTAACGTCGTATCCGTCGACGGTTTTCTGCACCACTTATATATTCTGCATTTTTAAAGTCAGTAGCCTAGATTTACACGAATTTGCGCATACACGCGTTTAGCATTTTTTGGACTTATCAGTTAAATAAAAATGTTAATTTGTATCCAGTTATTACTATGGGTTTTTCCTCATTAACCTTTGCGTTTTGGGGGAAAAAAACATACAGTGGAGTATTTCGGTTTTAAAGCTAGACCTCAACGCATAACGAAATTATTAACGAATAAATAATTCCGCAAATTGTTTGGATTTCATGTTCTCCGGCTTAGAAAACACGATACAATGAAATAATCCCGAGCGCCACACGAAATGAGTAAACACGTAGAGTAGGATAGCAGCTGGGCTTTTTTTTTTTTTTTATTGAGGACTGGTATGGCAGTGAAATAAATAAACAAATAAAATGACCACACAAAATGACAGCTGCACCAGATGTGAACCAATATATTTGCACATGAAAGCATTTTTTTAAAGTATACAATAAATATAAACTGAAGTCATTGCGCAAATGTACATGGTCTTGATGTAGCAGTTACTTACACGTGGCCGGAGTAGCGATAACCGGCAATAAATATGAATTTTTTGAGAGAACGTTTTGCGAGCTATACCTCACATATTAGCTGGTTACTCGTTAACATTTCACCAACTTCTGTCAACCTTTCGTTACTCTTAAAACAATTCCTCAAGTCCGGATAACAGAAAAAAGACGCCTAAACTAAAACCCATCTGGTTTACCCTCAATGCAGCCTTGACACCCTGAAGATTTTGTACAGGTAAAAACATTTTAGGTTATTCAACCAAAGGATCAGAACCGACCCTGGAAACAACAAACGCTGCTTATAGTGATGCAGGTTGTGAACGTTGCCCATGTCCCCCCTGTATAATTGCCACCACCCCTCCCCCACCCACAAATACATACATACATACATACATATATATATATATATTTCGGTGTCCCTTTTCAATAATGTAAGAATCCTCGAGAATAAGACATGACTGTACCGAAAGACATTTGGATAAAACAGGGTCTGGCTAGCAGAGCACATGGAGGGCACGGCAGCACCTTGGCAGAAGCGCCGCTCTTTAAAAACCAGTCTTCAAGACCCAACGATTTCCCGTCTGAAATCCGAGTGCAGTAAGAGTCTCGTATATTCCTTGTGTGCCTCTGCTTTGTTCGTCTCCCTAAATATCTGTAGCGGGACTGTAAATATTAAATACAAGTACCTCACCTGTTTGACAAAAGCAAACAAAATTAAAATAATATAATAAAAAAAAAGTTGAGTTTAAACTCGGTATGAGGCTTTGAAAGAACTCTGCCTGTATCTCATGCCGGGAATTATTACACAGCTTGGGAGAGGCTTATAACTGGGACTTTCGAGTTGTCAGTAACTGAATGAAGAGTTCCTGTAATAGTCACTATAATAAAGATACATTTTACTTGACTAAATGCCCCCCCCCCCCAGAAGGGATCACTGAAGGAGACATTTCTCTTCCTTTTTTGCCATTTTTCCTTTGCTCTGCTCCAGCGTTCGCTCCAGGTGCTCGTCTTCCTCTTCAGCCCTGAGGAGGGACAGGACAACATCACTGTACCTTTGGTCTACTGCGTGCAATGGCGACCCCCCCCCCCCCAAAATACACACGCATGCATGCACCAGGATCTGTATAAGATCTGTACAGGATTATGGGCTGCGGCTCAAAAAGGCGTCAACCACGGACCCCGACACCCCGCCACCGCCGCGTCCGATTGGCTCCTCAGGACACCCCCATAGCCTTACTGCTTCTCCTGGGCGTCCAGGTCTCTGACCAGTGCGTCCCGCTTGTTGACCAGTATGACCAGCTCGTCCAGCAGCAGCTGCTCCCTCCGCTTCTGTGCCTCAGTCTTCTGCCAGTCTGGGGAGATGCAATCCGAAAACTGAGTCAAGTTCAGCGAGGGACGCACGCGTGGACTACACACATGCAGACGCACACCTGAGAATCAGCAATTAACAGTAATGGCTGAAAGTCTGAACTCTTCATAGCTGCCTGCTTATATAATCATGGAACCAGCCCAAAGGGAAACATGATAAGCACAAAGTAAACCGGATGTTCTCCGGCAAATTTACACTTCTCTCCATTTATAAGAATTTCGGAGCTAAACAGGGAGTCTAGTGGGAGCGCCTGCACATTGAAATGGTGATTCGCCATCCCCCGCTGAGAGCCGTCCGGATGGACCCGTGGAATGTGGAAGATACACCTGTCCCATCCAGTGGGATGAAGACGATAACCTGGGATTTCGGGCCATAAGCAGCTAGCACAGTCTCACCGTTCTGCCATTTTCTTTGACTTTAACCACCATGTTTTTAACCTGCATATTTATAGATCCAGATTTTAGTTTTTGACTGAGGAGAATATACATTTTTTCTGTATATAAGTTTCAGACCCCTACCCAGAAGTGCGGTTAAAGACTTCTCCAATCATTGCAGTGGCCTGCCAGAGTTGGGCTGGTCTCATGCAGGGCCTGGAGTGTTTGTCCTGAAAGGTCACCTTCTTCTCTCTTTTAGGCTTCAGCCTTTGAAGTCAGGCACCCAGTGAAATGAACACAGTTCCAATATTTGGCAACTTAGTCCCTCCACATCACACTCGCACCCCTGTGCAGCAAATTAAATTCCTCGGTGGCTTAGGACGACAAACAACTAACAGACTCTTTCGAAGGTTCGAGAAGCTCGAAGAACCCTTGTGTTTTTTGTGAACTGCGTTCAGTGTGGAGGATTGGGACAGTGTGAAAAATAACTTGCACACTGTCGATTTTGGGATGGGGGGTTAGAGGGTGGATAGGCAGTATGTCATAGATACTCAATTCGATCACTCTTTAGTGCCAAATTACAAACTTATAGGTGCCTTAAGAGTCTGTTGGGGAATAGGGTACAACACAAGTTCCAATAACGCCCTATATCGCAGCAAGGTGTGATAAAAATAGTTTCAGGAGCTCCCACCTGCCCCCCAGTGCCCCACCGTCGTCATTCTCTCTTCTCCACACACATCCCCAGCCAAAAAGCCACAGTTCCTGCCTGGTTTGGCATACAGAGAAAGCAAGCCGCTGTCAGTCACAGCCCTGCTGGCCCCGCCTCCCTCATTAAGAAGGTAAACAATGAGGAGGGATGATGAGCGACATGGCAGAACAAATGAGGACGGGGAAGGGGGGGCTGCAGCCACTCACGGAAATAACCCCCCAGCCCCACCAGCACCTCCCCCTCTCTCTCTACTCCTGCCAAAAAAAAAAAAAAAAAAAAGAAAAGAGATTAAGGGAGGAAAAAAAAAGTGCAAAGAGTATGCGGAATCCCTTCAGATCCCTTTCCCCATTGCCCAGGGCAATCACGCTAACCACTCACATGGTCCGTGCCCATTCAGATAACCCTAACAATGCAGCCAATGGTAACCATGCGAGTCCTCAGAAGCCACACAAGAATGCTAGTTCAAATCCCCATGACCCCCCCCTCCCACAGACACACACACAAAATTTATTCAAGAGCACAAACCGCTCGCCAGCTTGGGGGAACCAGGCTGCTTCTCCAGGAGTTCTGGCCTGGTACTGGCGTGGTCTCTCTCTCTCTCTCTCTCTCTCTCTCTCTCTCTCTCTCACACACACACACACACACACACACACACACACACACA
>JAODKN010000063.1:7269741-7289638 GCA_026774425.1 Petrocephalus zakoni
GAAGAGTGCAGCTTCTCCCTGTAAACGCGACAATGGTGAGAGCGAGACATGAGGACCGGCAGTGTGTAAAGGAAGAGTGCAGCTTCTCCCTGTAAACGCGACAATGGTGAGAGCGAGACATGAGGACCGGCAGTGTGTAAAGGAAGAGCGCAGCTTCTCCCAGTAAAAGAACAGAAAGAAAAATCAGACCTCTGCAGCTCAGCAGTCAAATTATATACTCCATCTACTGCCCTCAAACCATTTGTACTTAAGATCAGAAAAAAATTTAAATAAATAAATAAATAGCTCAGCATCACTGGGGACAAAAACATGCAAAGCAGGGAAAATTAAAGTGTACATAGCTATAGACATGGGTACATAGCTATAGACATGTAAGCCCAGATTTGGGGGAAGGGGGCTTTAGTAAAACTGTTTTATGCCAGAACATTTTGCAGCCATATTACTTATAGGTAATTCTGAACTTGATTTAAAAAAATAAGCACAGTTAGCAAACGTGGACACTGTCCAGCGGGGCAACAGAAGTGTGTCACCCTCCCGGTATGTCATACAGCTACAGTGACTACAGGAAAGGAGGCAGCTTTATGTAATTGTAGCTCCACACATGCCAAGTGATAACACCATGACTAAATTCAGTTTGGTGGTGGTGGGGGGGAGGCGGTGTATGTAGGGGAGAAAAAATAAATAAATAAATAAAAATGGAATGGCAGCACGATGCAGCCGGCTCGCGTCGCTAATCCTTAATGCACGGCAGCACGTAATAACGTGTAAGATGTAGCTCTGGGTAGCCGTGACGAGAGGCGGGGGCCGTGAGCGGCGGTTTCCCACGCACGCGCTAGTGAACGTTGGCTCGAATGATGTCGCCAGGAGGGGGAAAAATGTACAAAAAAACCCTCACACCCACATCGGGGCTGTTTGATCCAGCCGTCAGAAGACAGGCAGGCTTTCGCTCGAGCGTTATTTTAACTTTTAACCATGAAAGAGTCATTACAGGTAGAACAAACACATGCAGCTTAAACATATGTGCGTGACCGAGAAACTCCTACAGCACTGAGAACAGCTTCCATTTCAGCTATGTTACCTGTGCATCTACCACACTTTTCGAACAAAACACCTTTATTGTACTTGGTGTGGTTGAGAAATATGCCATTTCCAAGCAAAAGCGACTCGGAAAATAGAAGCACCTCCCGGGGAGAAGGATAATCACGAAGACACCCCTATACACCGGGGGCTGGGGTGTGAAGAGCCACCGACGGTTTCTAAGGGGCAGCCCATGAGGATAGGCTCACCACTCCGTCCACCGGCACTCAAGAAGTCAAAGGCCCTGAAGGAGAATGGAGTGTTTAAGCGGCGGGGGCCGGGGCACGCCGCAGTCATGTGGCACGTACGGATGCCATGCTGCCCCAGGTGCCGGCACCTTTGTTTGAAATCACAGCCATGATTGGCCGGGTGTGGCATTGCGGCAGCCGGGGTGGGCTGGCGCGCAGACATGGCGCCCAGGTTATGGCTCCACACTGGGTCTGGGGAGCAAGCGAGGCCATGTCGATAAAGACAGAGGGTAATGGGGGTGCAGGGGTAGCCACTATCGAAAGAAATGGCAGGGATGCCCAAGCAAGCATATCTGGGCTAGCATCAAGAGGCACCATGTAGATGGTTCAGGCTGGCATCCAGCCCTGGCTCTTCCTCGGGGCACCGAGGAGGCCGAAAGCAACCAGATATGTGGGGTTCAGCTCCCAAAAAGGTCCCAATAATCTCACACAAGGCGCTTAAACCTGAACCACTTTGGTAATATCCAGCTGTATAAAAAGATTAACTCTACAATTATAAGCCTTGTAAGCCACTGTGGATTACGGCTTCGGCTAAGAAAATAACAACACATAATAGGATGAATAGGAAGAGCACTTGTGGAGAAAACCAGCCTTCTGTCATGGTTCCCAGGTAGGACGCAGCCTGCTCTCAGGCCAGAGTGCCCTGGCAGAGGCACGGCCCTGCAACAAGCAGACGGTGGAAGGCAGAGGAGAGGCACGGCAACAGGACGGGCAAGGGAGCCATTTACACGATGATTAAAGGTATTATTGCTGCTGCCGCTGCACACTAATCATGCTAATCACGCCAAGGAGCACATCAAAGAGCTGCAAGATCGTACACATTTGTGAGACATTTTTCTCTTTTAAAAGCAAGGCGGGGGGACTACATTGATTTAATTTAATTAAAACAATTACTGTGCCAGTAAGAAGGACAGGGGAACGGGAGGCGAGTGGGCCCGGGTAAGGGGATGCCAAGTTCCCCCCTTAGCTATCACTGGCAACAAGGGCAGTATTGATCTCTTGGGACACCCCCCCCCCCCAACCAGGGTTTAGGGCCACACACACCTGTGCGCCGGGCCAGGATAAGCCCAGATTAAGCTAAAGTTACCCATAACCCCCCCTTCCCCACCATGTCATTCAAAACCAGGCCAAGCAACCGCTCTCCACACAAAGCACCTTTTGGCCTCACCCTAATAAAAGCCATTAGCTCCGAAACATCAAACACAGAGGATTATGGGATTTTCGAAATTTGCAGGCCACGAGCTTCCTCGCTCAAACAGGTATACTTCCCGGAAACTGCGGTAAGGTTTACTGTGGTTTTCGTCGTTTCTGTCATTGAGCCCGTCCCGTAGCCTCTCCACGAGTGATGCAGTAATCCCAAGAAGCAAAAAACTTGTAAGATTTTAAACCCCTTTGAGAAGCCTAAGAAGTCGAGCTGACGCTGCAGGTGCTCAGAAGAGCCGGACGCTTTGCTTTGGCTCTGCATGCTGATCTTTGGCACTGATGGTTCTGCGACACCAGAACAGTAGCTACTCCAAGGCTTGGAACCAAACTAATGCTTCCTGACGTGAAAACAAATCATTCACAAAAAGTATGAGAGATCAAAATGGTAAAGCTTGGCAGAGACTCCAGGGAGGGCAGAAGGTCACAGTTAGTGTTCCAGCAACGCGGAAACAGCGAAAATCCAGAAATGGCTGTCTGACTGACTGACTAGTCATGTCCCTGCCATAGCTGTAGGGGGAAAATGGGTGGGTAGGTGCATGGATGGAGGGAAAGACAGAGGGACAGACGTCAATCCCCAACTTCTCTCCTAAAACGAGAGAGAGGAAAAAAAAAAACAGGGGACAAGAGAAAAAGCAGAATCACCACGCTGTACTTAAAGAATCCGTGCAGAAGGCCACACCGGAGGTCTTTTTTCCCAGGTGGAGGAGGGCGTAAATACTGCAGTCTCCCCCCTCCTGTCCACCACCCACCTTTAGCTCTGCAGGCCACCAAGAGAAATGCTTACGCAATTCACACACCAAATTAATGTTAATTCCATGAACTGTTTTTACCTACTGCATTGCTGGGGGGAATATATCAAATGAAGCTGTGAAATGAAAGCAAACCGGGTTGGCACACAACATCAAAGTTCCCAGAGCGTTCATTTCATTTGGGATACACCGTATAAGTAAATGCCTCTTTATACATGGTCGCAAGCAGGAGAATCAAAAAAATTCCACTGAAAAGATCTCACATTTCCCATCTGCCAATGTCATTGCACTATATTGCCAACAGGGGGCACTGATGTAGAACAGATGGCACCTGAACTTCAACGAGCGGCTGTCAGGCAGGAAAAACTGCACTGGCAGCCATTGGCGCCGCTGACTGAAACAGCACAGGGCATTAGGAGGAGAGTCCACACCTACCCGCAACGGGACACAGGACATTAAGGCCACAAACCTGCCGAAACCAACAACTCCAGCAAAACATTCAAAGTCAGAAGGGCCCGTGGGAGGGATTAAGGGGAATCGTCTGCCTTAAAAATGCAGCGTGGCACCAGAACATGGAGCTCAATCATCTCCTCAGGCCTCAGACATGTGGCCCAGCCTCACCCCATTCTGAAGGCTTGACAGACCAGTTAGCTTTCTCTGGATAGATGGATACTTCTCCAGTTCAAGTCCCAGTTCTGCCCGAGGTTGCCGGGTGAAGGACTTTAAATCTAAGCCAAGCACTCCACAAGGCCGTACGCCTGGTCTGGACAGAAGCAGGCACTGAGTGTGTTACAAAAGCCACAGGTCCACCCGAGGCAACATGGCGTATCAGAGGGAAGCAGAACAAGGCTGGGCTTGTGGAGCGGAATGTTACCCGATGCTTATGGAGGATTTCACAAGAAATTGAGATGCTAATGAACTAGATCAACTAAATGCTAGAAATCAGTGTGCTTTCTCCAGTAGCTCATATGACCCAAAACATCTATAAACCTCAAATAGATGGGAAATTAATAAAAATGAGAATATTATCATTTCTTTAAGGGCGGGGTTGCCTGATCACATGGATCTTCTATAGAAGATCTGAACTCTCTCCTTTATAGCTCTGACTTTCCACAATCGTACCTTGCAATTTAGGCATCTTCTGAAATGTTGCTACCAACCATCCGACAGACATTCCCTTCATCTACTTTTCTAAAGGCCCTTGTGGAGAGTTCCTTCCATAAATCCCTTTCAGCCTCGAATCATGGCAAAGGTCGAGCCTAATTCTAATGCTGAAAGCCAAAGCTACATGAGATTTTTTTTTAGGGGGGGGGGGGCACAGGAACTATGGGCTTGAATCCTATTTCTCTGAAAAAATGAAGATATGTTAGCTGCTGCACTGATTCAGCCCTCACACAGACACACTCCTATGCCTCTCCATCACCACATTTGAAAGTCTCAACCAACCGACATCTGGGTAATTCAACCTTCTGAAGGTCTGCACCATAAATGACAGTGTGGATGGATGAGTATCCACATTGCCGCTCCCCGTACCAACGGATCCCACTCATTCACTGCAGGGTGAAATGAATTAGATGAGGTATGGGTAGAATCACATGCAGTTATTGTAGACAAGATGACATGAATTGCATTAGATGTTATATGCAGTCAGATAAGGTAGGGAACTTGAGCTACGTAAAGCATACCCTGATGTTTCATATTAACTCTGACCGAAGAATAATGCTAAGGCTGGGAGAAGGTTGCTTATCAAAGACATGCAGCTCACCTTGGGAGATGAAGAGGCCAGCTCCTGCTTCACTGCTGCAAAACTACCCACAGCTCTCTCGGGTGTATTTGGTGTCGGGGGAGTGGGGGCGACTGCGGGGGCTAGGGGGGCCTTCCTCTTCGTTTTTACCTCCAGAGTGGGGGTTAGTGGTTGCGCTGGACTTGAAGTCCGTGGCTCATAAAAGGGATTGGACCTGTGAACAGCAAGACAATGGGTGTTTCTCTGCATGCGTACTTGACCATCCTTGTGTTCTTGTGTGTACCTGTTTTACGTCATCTTCCATTGCTGATGACCAGTTCCCATACTAAACAACAGAAGTACAGAGGATGGTAAAAATCCCCAAGTGTCGTTCGGGCCCAGCCCCAAATTTCAAGGATTCACTGGATGCATCCTTGCTAAACAAGACCAAGTTCATGACTCAAGGTGCCAAGTTCAAGTATGATCTTTGCGTTCCTGGTATTGAGGAATACCTAGTGTGGGGACGGGGTTCATCATTAATAAAAGTATAGAAAATTCTAGAAACCGTACGGAGGTAAGATTAATAGGGCAGGATGATGATGACGGTGGTCCGCCAAGTACATACTCATCCAACTCCTCCTCGTCTGCTGGAGCAGTATGGGCGTACAGGTACTTGCTCATGTCCACCGGATGCACACTCTTCTTCTTGCTGGGTTTTGGTGGCGACTGCTCAGCCTTCGAGGTGTCCGGTTCAAGGTCCGTCTCCTCGAAGGGGTTCCCATATTGCGAAGACTCAGTGTCAGGCTCGTTGAAGGGGTTGGTGGGGTCCTGGTCATGGACGACCTCCTCGTCCTTCTGCCTGGCTGGGAAGGCGGGCTTGGAGATGGACTCTGTGAAGCAGATTACAAACACACACTTGGCATGTCTACAAATGTGACGTGCTGCCACATCAGTCAATGGCCTTGCTTTTGGAGCAGAGACATACATTTAATGTTATTCTAAAGTCAACCGAAGCCGTCTCACTGAAGGTAATGCCTTCGATGTGAGCCTGGTCCATGAATGGCTGGGTCACCATGGGCGACGAGGAATGTCACCCAGAGCGATCAGGAACCGTTTAACAGCTTGACGAGCGTCAGGCTTTCATAAGGCCACCAAAGGCTAACACTGAAGAACCGTAATTATTTAGTACAAGAACACACCCTCCTCCAACTAAGGACCTCCTCATACCTTCCTCGTCTGGGTCCCCAAAAGGGTTTAGCTCACTGGAGTCCCCAGGGTCTTCAAAGGGATTGGTGGCCATGCTGTGGTCACACTGGTCATCGTCCTCCAAGAAGTTCAGCTTGCTGATGAGCTCTGCCGTGATTGTTGCCAAACGATAACAGCAATAAACCAATCAGTAAACGACCGACCAACCAAAGACGTCACTTCACATGGCCCGACCGGAGGCGTAAGGCTCCTACACAACACATCCATGAACAAACCAAAAAATAAGAATGAACAGCAAAAATGCAAAAAGAAAATATCTACACTTTGGAGTGAACCATTTCAGCAGCACGTATTCACCTAGTTCCCGATGGGAGACACTACCCTCTTCGACTCGGGGAAGGAAAGTGGAGATACGACCCCGCACCTAAAATCCCAAAAGGTCCGGCTGTCGTCACCAGACAGCGCCGCACTCTACACGGCCATGAAGTGCCCTGAGCCAGATAAGGAGGTGTGGTATTCCACTTCACAGCAGCACCACTGCGTTCTGAACCATGTTTGGCCATTGACTCTGACACACTGACACAGAACACCTTCTCCATATTCACCATCTATTGCAGTATAAACACCATTAGGTGTGTCTGTGTGAGACTAATTGGTCTATTATTAATACCTAATGACAGCAATACAAAATTACCGTGATTGACCACTCCCATTATCTTTATAGAGCAGGCAATGTAGTGTTCAAAAGCATGTCTTTACTTGAAATGCTGCTAATTCAACACTAGGGCTAGGCAAGCATGTCTATTTCACCATTAAGTAAAGATTTTTGGATTTTTTTTAAAGAGTTTAAACAAAAAAAAATCTTTAAAAAAAAAGTTTTTAAAAGTCCAAACGCAGGTATCTTTTGCAAATCACTTTACACAATAGATGCCACGAGAACCCAAAATCACCACATTGAGGTACTCTGAGGAAGATGAGGAGTCCGAGTTTTGTTTTTGGTGGTCAAGGGTTCACTACAAACTGCAGACCAGGAGTGCAGAGAAGCTGGAAGAGGAGCATTTATGTGGGAGGGGGGGCAAATACAAACAAAAAAGATAAGAATAATAACGTCAGCAACCACAGATGGAGAAAGAGGGGAAATGTCGATGTAGCTTATCCGAGCGCGAACAATAAGGGATGGATCAGGCAACAGGACCACACCACTACAGGCACGGGCGAAACACCAGAGGGACACGGGAGGAGGGGGTAGAGAAAAGCTCAAAGACCTTCAGAAGAACTGGCGGACTTAGCGGCCGGCTTATTAGGCCGCTTTAGGCAGTCGTCGGGCTCCTCGTGCGAGCTGCTGAGCGCAGTCAGTTGGTTTACTATTTCTGCAAATGAAAAAGGTGGCCGGGAGAAGAATGAGCCATTGGGAAGCGGGGGCCACACACTTTACCACCACCCAGGAACGCCACACAGCACAGCGCTGCATGAAGCTTAGTCTGTGTCGCTGCTTGCCGGCAGAACCCTGCAAAGCGGTCAATCGCAGCACAGAGCAGCAGCTCAAATGCAACAGCATGGAGTTCTGAGGCTGCAACCCAGCAGGTTTCACCTCTACCTGCCCAACAATGCATGACATAGCTAAGCATCTTCAACCAACTTACAGGTAGGTTGATGAAGGCATTGGCATTGCACTATATTTGCACCCAGGACCAGCAAAGGTCCTTCAAGCCATTTATCCTGCTCATCCATGAGGCTTCTGGATTTCTGCAAGCCTTCACCATGCATTTGTTTCAAGCAATTGAGGAACAGGTTAACTGGAGCAGGGCAGCGCTGCACTCTCGCACGCCAGGGAGGTGCTGCACTCTCACACATCAGGCCTCCTCTCACCTGTGATCTTGGCAGCTTTCTCCTCCTGATTGACCCGATTCTCCTCATCCTCCTCGTTCTCCTCCTCAAAGTCATCCAGGTTGCCAATGTCCGCCTGCTTCATGCTCATCAGGCTGGCCAGGCTCTGCATGTCCTCATCCCTGTGATGAAGCAAAGCAGTCACATGACCAGGGCTCTAAGAACCAGTTCATTGCAACATATAGATCAATAGACCATGAGGTCACAGGGACCACCACCTACTGGAGTGCTGGAATTGGGGGAAACCTCACCAGAATTACAGAAACTAGGTAAACGGCAAGCGTACTTGAGCGGAGACACGCCCCTCTACTTATGTCTACAGGAAACGGATACATCACTGGTACGACATCACCACTGCGATCTGAAGTAAAGAAAAAAAATTGCTGAAACTAGTAGTAAAAGCAGCATGAATGAGGGGCTTTTCATGGCACTTCCCATCACATTATGACATGAGAGGATCTACACAATAGCGGCTTCAACATAAAGGGGAGCCTGAGAAAAGACTGTACATCGAGAGTGGTGCCGGGCGGGCGGTACGTTGACGAGACGGCAGTAGCGGCCTGCATTCCTGCAGGGGTGCAGCGGGGGCCGCAGGGAGATAAAGAGTGCTAATCCGCTAGTATTATCTCCCCCTTTCTCACACCCACCCATCACCCCCCCAGACACCCCCCGAAGGCTTCTGCAGCCGCACAGACTATTTGACCTTATGTAATGGAGTTTTTATTTGTGACCGGTGGAATCACCAGAGGTTAACTGAGGTCAGCCAGCTGCCTGAGAAGGCAGGGCTGCTGCAGCCAGGCAAATCCAGGAAGTTTTAATGTACGGGATGAGGCGGGGGAGGCTTCCGAAATGCCGGCGCGAAGCGCGCGCGGGCCCGTGCACAGATGCAGAGAGGTGTTCCATGCGTGTAGTCGGGGCCCACAGGGATTCCCGGAGACAGAGTTACCTACATCAGAGCCCAGAAGACAAGCGCCGAACAATGGAGGTGAAGAGGAAATGACGGGGAGAGAGGGATAGGGGAGGGCCAGTGTGAGACTCAAAAGAAGAAGGGGGGGGGGCTGAGATAAATATGGCATGATGGGAATGCGAGGTATGCCGCTGGGAGAAGCATGCGAGCTAGAAGGTGAGAAGGACATCCTGGTGACCCAATATGAAGGAAAAACCAGGTGACCCAATATGCAGGCAGGAGTAGGGGCTGCTTGGATGAAGCCAGTGAGCGGCTGCCACCCATAACTGGACTTACGTGGCTTTGCCTTCACGTAGAAAGATGCAGGAGAGGGAGAACTGCAGGGTGGCGGCCACCACCTTCTTGGACAGGGGCTTGAACTTGAGTTTGACGTCAGTCTGGGTGGGCATGGGACTGGCGTACTGCTTCATGTTGATGCTGCTGGTGGCCAGGGCCTTGCGCCGACCTGATGGCGACTCCTGGAAGACGGAAGAAAGGAGGTGAGGGAGAGGAATCAGGGCAGGGCATCTAGACATCCATGTCACAGGTCTGTGTATTACACTGCATTAGCATTCTTATTACACCGGAAGCACAGACACTCAGACTCAAGCCATCTTGTTTGGGGCATATTACCAAAGGAGCCAGGGAATAATGTTTAGAAAAGCTGATGATCTCAGGGTGTGTTGGGGGGGGGGTTCCGTTTTGTCTTGTTCTTTGTTGAAAATTCTTTAATAAAAATTTGAAAAAAGCTGAAGACGGGGAAAAAAAACCACCAGAAACGAGATGGATGGTGTCAAACATCACAACAAAAATGCCCTTGGAAAGCCTGAAGACCCAGGTAGAAAGTAAGGCTGTGCAATTAATCTGATTATTATTTCGTTTTCGGCTCCAAACGATCACAAAAATAATGTAAATTGACAAACGATTGTTTAAATCCTTTTGCCGCATTGCACTCTTATTTTGTCTTGCATTGTGAATGACACGGGCACGCGCACTTACGCCCCTTCCCAACGTGTATCCTGGTGGTGGCGAGTAAAGATGGCAGACGGAGGAATGGAGCAGCGGCGTTTAGTCAGTAAGAAAAGTAAAATAAGTTCACTGGTGCGGGAACACTTTGGATTTGAAGAAACAGACGTAGATCAAAAACATTATGCGCAAGCTTTGCTACTCGGTGGTGTCTGCGCCATTCAGCAACACGGTGAATCTCTTTAACCACCTAAAATTCAAACACCGAGTGATTTACGACCTAATACGGAAAAGGCAAAGCAGCAAACCCGCATCGACGTCCTTCGCAACACAGACGCACTCTGTAGTGCAGCTTATTTTGTAATTTAATATTTTTCATATTTTATTTATATTTTTGTATTTTATTTTTTATTTAGTACTTTGTTTCAAGAGATTGTGGAACTGCGCTAAATTGCCAATCTTTATTTTATATATTTGAATGTTATTTTAAAGAAAAGTTCAACAGGAAGGTATCAGTGAAAAATTTCATGTTTGCTTCTTTATGTGCAGTAAAAACAATGCATTTCCAGAGTCAATGAGCAAAATGAGTAATCGTGTTAAATTTCAATTTCTGACCAAAATAACCATGATTATGATTTTTCCGTAATCGAGCAGCCCTAGTAGAGAGCAGGACATTTTAGAGAAAGTCATCTATACGGTCACCAAAATAGCCTAATAATACAATAAGACATAAAAATAAGAGCAAGTTACAGATTTCAAAACAACCAAAGCAGATGTAGCTGATTACCTTTAGCCCCCGTTTACTAGACCATCTTTACAAATCCCGGAAGGCACGCGATTGCCACATGGACCACATGGCTAGAGATACCCTTCACATGCACCCAGAGTCAGAACAATCCATCGGGGCCAAGGCAGAACAATCCCCCTCAGTCACATGGTGGAATCTGAGAGTGTCATGAATGGAGTGTCTCTCCTCTTCATGCAGGCCTTCACAGGCCCCATCAACCATTTCAAGTAAAGATTAACACAAGGAAGTGTAAGATTCAAAGGAGAGCCGTTTCGGTTGACATTTGAGTGCTGTGGAATCGTTTAACGACAGAGCACACCACCCGCACAGTACATCGCTCAGACACCAGCTTATCTGGCAGATTGTGTAGTGGTATAAAACCCAGCTAACGACCTAGTGTGGGGAAACTTATCGAACAAATTTTAAATCCCAAAGAGGATTTAGGTCCTCTCTGAAGAAATGGACAGAAAGATGCAAATTCCTCCAGAAAAGAGTTTTATATATTTGCCTACCACAAACTGCAGTACTCAACATTAGTATCCATGGCTGAGGAAATATGCAAACGAGTATGGGAGAGTGAACAGTGTATGATTTATTACAGGATATGACATTCAATAACATGCTACCATACCTGTAAAAATGAAAAACCGGTCCAAAGGGGAGTTTGAGGACATGTAGGACAGTGGGATGCTGCCCCCTACAGATCACTATAGAGTACAACACTCTAAACAAATATGAACTACAGAAACTCTGAATGATCCACAGCAAAGCCTCTGCAGGGGGCCAGGGTCAGAGGAGGACAGTGTTACACCATATCAGGAAAAACAGCTATTTGCCATGGATAAAAGGATGGGACTACCTAATGGGACTGAAAATGTTACAGGATGATCTGATTTGATCTCAAGCTCGAAAAAGCGCCTAGAAATCATGTCATACATGTATCAGCACAAACAAAATAAATGCATGCCTTATCCAGCTCCTGCTTGTGTAACCTCCATAGCAATCTTGGAACTTGCATTATATTGATCATGGTTTTTACACCAAGCATGTGAGAAGGATTCTTGAGATTTGTGGGTGGGGGGGGGGCAGGTCTCGAGATTCCAGCCCCTTCTTGTAAATAAACCAGTAAAAAAATGACCAGAAATGGATTACTACAGGAAAAAACTATTTTCTGGAAAGATTTTTCTCCAAATAATACACAAATTTAGCATTAAAGTGCCACCAGATTAGTGGCAAATTGATCCTGCAAATGCATCATGGTGTTTCATCCAGGGTCTGCCTAGACAGGCGATCCTAGTGCTGGCAATCCTAAATGACATTCTCAGATCGCTCTCAAAGGGCTATAGGGGTAGGATTCAGCTATTATCCCTACAGTGAAGCCATTAAACACTGAAACCAGAGCACTGAAACGCTGACAGGGAATTCCGGGACGAGACGCAGGAGTGTCCAAAGTGCATCTGCTGGTAAAAACACATAAATGGCGTTAACTGCTAGACAAGCGAGAGGTAGACCATGTCAGTCTTGAGCAGCAGTCTGACACTATGACAGAAAGATAGTGACACCCTAACTGACAATTTTAATTGTGTCGGTTGATGACAGCACCCCACTGAATCATGACTGCCACGTTAATGTCTGTGCTCTCCAAAGACCCAGTGATTCTAGGCAGTCCACATCTACATAACATGGACCATCTTTGGTCTTTTTTGAAGACTTCTTTGCACTGTTGAGGGGTAGGGACAAAATTGACTTTGGTTGCTCTACAATAATAATACTGTACAAGGTCAGCTATCACAACCGAAAAACTGATGCCTGGCAAAGATAACTATACGACTGAAACTTAGATCACCATAACAGATCAAGTTGTATGCAATACTTTTAAAATGTATTTGGATTAGGAGAGAAGAGATTATCCTTAAAACATCACACTGAATCCGTCACAAATGAAAGAAATGCCAACAGTGCTCCTTAAAAGTTTGCTAAAATGCTTTTCTTGGACACATTTCTCTTCTTCTTAGACCCTTCATGCTTGTGAACTTTAACACCTTGGTAGACCGTAACCAACTTCAGGCACTTCAGCTGTCAATGTGCCACTGTACGTCACCATTTTGACAGGGAAAAACAAAAACCAAACGCCAGCTTTTACTCTTACCTTTCTGAAAATCTGACAACGGGACACTTGTCCTACAGACCTTGAGATTCCTTCAACAGACAAAACATCTAGAATCTTTATGGCATTGTTGCCTGCCATATGAGGGAGGTCAAGGGGGAAATTCTTTCCATCAGACAGCCCACATGTATGGCTTGTGGATAAACACAGGGATCGGATGGATAATGAGAGGGACAATGTGTCTGTCTCCTTTCTCTAGGCGCCTCAAACCAGGTTGAGCAACTGAAAATAAATACCTAACGGATGCAGATAAGAGGGTACGGGGATTAAAACTCAGGTGGGAGTTCAAAACATTAAGTCGCTGATGTCCCAGAAAACCGCACTGGTCATGATCTTTTAAAAAGCTAAACATCTAACCTCATTTTATACCAAACTACCTCCCATGCCTCGCCCTGCAAGAAGGTAGCCCCTGCTTGGCCTCTTCAGTGTTTGTGTTGGCACATTTGTAGAGATCACTCTTCGAAAAGCAGGTCAGACTCAGATGATTGAATTCACCTGACCAAACTCCCATTCCCGCATATTTTTTCAGGCGGGTATCATTACTCTTGCAGTCGGTGGTGTCCAATTACAGCATAAAACCCAAAACCAACAATATTTGGGGGGGGGGGGGGGGGTTTAGCCACAGGAACAGATTGTAGGAGGAAAATGAAAAAGGTTTGATGCTCGAAACAACAAGGAGCAAGAATCGTAGAGTCAGCTAACAGAGCCCGATAATGGGCACAAGCTAAGCTTCCGTCTGCATAATGGTTAATCCCTGCTTCTATAGGTACCCCAGAGCCAGTGTCTTGAAGATATACCTCAACTGACTTAGATTGTTTCTGATGGCAAGTATAAAAAGGGATTAGATGGAGAGAGCAAACTCCTTTGGGAATATTTGTTTGACATCAATCCTCAAACACCGTGCAAAGCCCTGAATATTTGCTTGGGTTTATATTTTCCTGCGATGATGCAGCGGCCTGAGGTAGGCAAAAAGAGGAGGGCAGAGACAAAGGTCCAATAAGGCACACACATCTAATATGAGCTAACCAAGGGAGAACAGAGGAATACTAAGCTACCCAATGTCCCATAGACAATCTGGTATATCAAACTGCAAATTCCAATTATCTTCTTTTTAGAAAACAGCAATAATTACCTCATCACAGCACACCCAGAAGTAGAAAATTAAAAGAAAACAGCAAATATTTGTCAACAATAACCAAAATATACAAAGGGGAAACACTCAAAACATCGTTCATCTCCCAATACAGACAAAACTAAATAAATTAGTCCCAATTTTTGCAGTGGGAATCAAATGAGATGGTGTACATTGGCAACTTTGATCATAATATTAATGGGGGATTTCAGGTCCCCTGAGGGCCACATCCTACCGAGAGGCCGGCTTGTGATTGGACGGGCAGTGGAGGGAATACAGAAGACATGGAGTAGGAAAGACTTAACAGACTTGGAAAATGTCCACGAGTGGCTACAGGTCACAAACAGAGATGAAGCTCATATTGACAGCATTCTGACAAAGCACAACAACAACTCGAGCGCTAAAGCAGATTAGCAAGTATTACAATAATCTGCTACGTCTATGTGGCCAGTATTTATACACCAGATGCTGAAGGAGCTAGCCGCTGCGTGTCGGAGAGCCACAGCCGCCACAAGTGAGTGGGAGGGGCCCGCAGAGCGAGTGGGAGGGGCCCGCAGAGCATTAGCGATAGCCAAGGCTTTGGCCCACAATGCAGACAGAGCCCAGACGTGGCTGCGGCTCTCTGCGCATTTTTGTCCCCAACAATACCAGTTCTTATGCTTTTGAAAATGTCAGGAAAAGAGTGGGGAGGGGTGGTGGTGGAAGAGGGAGAGAGAATTGGCTGGACTCCCTGCTTTGGCTAATGCGTAAGGCCCGAGGAGAGTCAGGCCAGAGCAGCCCCAGCGGCGAGAGGACCAGCCTGTAACTCATACATACAAAGGGGGCAGCACACAATACAGCTAAATATAGCCATTAAGCATGTGACCCCAACATTTCTAACCTTTAGATAACACATTTCAATGAGGGGGGGGGGGGCAGCTGCATGCAACTTTGAGATACTATTAAATCATATTTCGTTACCCCCCCTCTGATTATGCAATTTCCCGCCTTACATTTTGGCAACAGCACAAATAATGGTTGGGGGGGAGGTAGTTTGACACTGTGCCATTTCAATGACAAAATACAATCCTCTGCTCAAATAATTCTACAGAGGGATTAACATTTCTGAGGTTGAGCCAGAGATTAGGCCGCGGATCCTGAATTTCATCATCTGCCCGTCACACAATGCCTCATTCTTCCCCCTTTTTCATCTGCTCTCTGATGAAGGGTCAGGCAAGCTTACCGCTCCGGCTGCCTTCATTTCGCTTCCACATTAACCAGATACCACGTTGACCCCCCCACCCCCCAACGCACTTGAAGAATGCATTGGGTTCCAGGGCTACAGCACTTAAACTAGCTGGCCAGTCCCACGCTGTCCCCTAGTGGCACTGATACAGCACTGTACTGTACTTCAGCTCAAACTAAAGGGACAGCCATTGTATCCTGGCAGAAACTAGGTCTATGCAGCATGCCCTACATCTAGGATACCGCACACCGCCCTATAAAAGAGCTCACTGACACTCAAAGCATTTTGTTTTGTTTGTCAATGCCTCTGATTTAGTCTTTGTGCACTTGTGTACTTCATACTCTGCAGTGAAGTCCATTAAGTAAAACGGACAGGTCCAATCGCAATGCAGCAGATTTAAACCAAAGCTCTTAAAACAGCTGGATACACAGCTGGTGTGAATTCAACGGTCCGAGTATAAATGAACACTGCTTACTTGCAGGCCTGTAGCCATATCCCAAAGGTTCAGCAGCTAACTCTGAGCACAGAGACCTGTACCTTTGCACCAGACTCCCTTTTCCTCACACTTATAACAGATCGCGCGAGTTCACAAGCACTACAGCTGCATACAAAGCCTGCGCTCTCTTTGAAGGTCTGAAACTAACCATGAATGCAATGACCACCCAGGTAATGAAAGTATTAGGGCTGTGCGATGTGCGATAATGGAGATCACGCTACGCACATGCAACTGTCACATTGCGAGGACAGAAGTAGTCAGCTGGGTTGAGATCAGATTCGCAGACCTTCATGCAGTCCGGACATTACGCTGCTGCTTCCGCATGAGAACTGGTCACTAAAAGCCATTCCCACTTCATTATACGGTAATATTTGGGATTTCATAGAGATTATACCGAGTAAAAGCAAGTGACTTGTAGGCACAACTCGCAGCAGCAACACCAACTTCTTTGACAGACACTATTAGCAGGAAGTCCTATTTGGCTATCATTTTTTCCAACATCATGTAGCCTTACTATATACACATTGTCATAGAAAGCAAGGGAGGGGGCTGTGTGTATGACTTTGTGAGTGTGCCATGCAACAAACAGACTGGCATCCCATTCTGGGTGCCCCCTGCCTCCTGCCCAGTATTTTCTGGGACAGGCTCCAGGCTCACCATGACCCCGTCCTGGATTAATGGTTATGGGAGACCGATGGATCAAAGCAGACAGTACAACGAATCAGGAATAACACTAACATTCTCCTGATACCACTTTCCCAGTCCTAGGCTTCAGTGGCCATCGTGAGGCAGCCAGCACCGAGGACCATCACTGCATACGTATACAGTTAGTGGGGCACGGCTCGCCGGGTTAGGACTCTGTGTCTATATCCAGAAGGTCACCAGTTCAAATCCCTTGGCTGGCACAATACCATCACCGTTGAACCCTTAACCCCAATTGCTCCCAGAAAACTGGGTGACCCTGCCATGTATGTTGTTTTGGACAAATGTCTCTGCTAAAAAAAACTTGTGACATTAAAATAAAAAGAAAAATTAAGCAGATTTACTCAGTTCAGAGTAAAGTTTACGTCAGAGAGTTGGATGTGTTTCATGCGTCCATGTACTGATGTAGGGATGAGGTCAACCCCTCAGGGCCGGGGCTCAAGGCAAGGACACTTACCTTTGTGCCTTCTTGAACACCTAACCCAAAGTAAGAAGCGGGCTGGGAAAATATCTCGGCGCCAGGACACTTCTTAAGAGTGCCACCATGCAGTGCCAAGCGCAATGTCTTTGAAGTCCGTATAACACCCCCCCCCCCCCCCCGAAGCCGCGGTTCTCTTTTGCCCAAATCTCGCACTCCCTCCGAGGGCTGGGCATGGAGTGCCTCTCCACTCCTCCTCCATGCAGGCCGAGGATGTCAGAATGTGATGGAGCCAGAGCAGGCCTTTGATCATGTTGTTATTACTGAGGTATGTATGGTCTAAAGGAACCCCCCCATCCCTGTGACCGCAGGGACTGAAGAGCCTCTCACATCAATCACACCCTGCCGAAACGGAACTCCTTCCTCCTCTCCTCTCTTCAAAAAAAGCTTCATTCTTCTCATCCATTGACACTTTAATTAAATTAAAGATAAAATTAAGTTTACAGGCTGAGCATGAACAGGAGTTTCTCCCCTCTACTCCCACCTTGCCGCCAAAAAAAATCCTCAGTGACATAAAACTGCTGGAAATGACAACGGCACAGTGCAGGCACAATGCTTAAAAAGGAAAATTCTTCAAAAATGTGGTTCTTAATGTGAACAGAAAAGGGGATATCACTTGGGGATATCACTAGCGGATCACTATAGATTAAAGTCCAAATAACTAAATATCAAGATGCAGGGAGGACTAAATTACTCAAATAATTTCCACCCTCCATCTTTCCTGTTACAGGTGAGCATGTGGCTTCCTCAGAGTCCCTCTCTGCATGAGCAGCTTCGGGTGGGGCTAATGAGGTTGTACTGGCAGATGGGCCTTGAGGCGGGGGGAGGGGTACGGTGGACCCTCAACCCCAAGGGGCTGCTTCCTGCTCCCTACGGAGCAAGAGCAGGTGGACTGGTGGTCCCGGGCCGGGCAAGGACCTGAGCCGTCGTTTGTGCCCAAGCAGATGCCCGTTTACGAAGGAAGGAGCAGAAGTCAACCCAGAGAAGAGAATGTTTTTTGGAGGGGGTGGGGGGAGGCTGCTGGGCTAGCCTGCTTGTCAGAGACCACGCCAAGCAGTTTGAAAAGGTATCTGTAAGTGGTATGTGCTGCGCAGGTGAGCACAGCGGGCCTCAAACCTTTGAGCAAGCCGAGCAACAGTTCACGCACGCGAACTACAACACAACCCTACTTATTATGCACCCTGAAAGACCGAACGGCAGCTGACAAAAAGCAGATGGCGCAAATGATGACTCGGTAGAAAATTCCAGGCTGGCCACACACTAGGAAGTAGAGGCAGCCAGCTCTAGGAGTGAGCCTTATGAGTCCAGCAGGCCCGTGTTCACTAGTGTGACCGGCAGACTTAGGATCAGAAAACCACCAGCTCACCCTTCCATGCTCCTTACACCATGGATGATCAGGGTTGTGGGGGTCGTCACAAAGAAAGTGACGGGGCAGCTTTACACTGCCCAACCCCAAGGTGGCAAGGCGACTCGGCTCAACTGCACACCGCAGCAGGACGGGCAACATGACAGCCGCCAACACATCCAGGCTCATCAGAGCTCGAGTCAGTATCCAAATGGAAACTGCCGCTGTGCCCTTCAGCAGGGTAGTTACCTGCCCAGCGGCTTTTCTGGAACATTCTACTGACTGCAGCACAGAACAAGTGCCAGGAAAGTTTTGTCTCATGTGAGAATTTTTCAGATTATCAGACCGGAAATGTGAAATTTCATTATTCTCCCATTTCCAGTTCACTAAAGAGAAAAAAGACGTAAAAAAAAAAAACTAATAGCCAATCAAGTGAGCTAAATAAAACCAAACAGGCAACAGCAATGTGCCAAAAATTCCCACAGTCTGTGCGAAATCATTTTACAAACTATGCCCATAGATTAAGATAGATATTCTGACTACAATCAGATAAAGCAGCATAAAGGCAAAACTGAATTGCACCAAAATGACAGAGGGGTCCCACAAAATACATTCCAATGGTAAGCAGGAGAAGGGGAGGAATTTTGGTGTCATTCTAATTACTGTCCACTAGGAGGCAGCACCAGTTAATTTTTCACATTACACGTTAAAAGGCCTATCCAAGCATAAAGGAACTGTTCACTTACATTTTCAATGACGAATGTCCACTCCTTGTCCTCAAATTCCTCTGCGTGAGGGTCCTGAAACAGAGCAATGTATATTAATGTAAACAGGAAAGCACGCTTAAGGACACTACCAGTAAAAAAGGAACCCTCTGCCAAAATCTGTTATTGGGGAAATTAAGTTCGCTTGACGTGTGCAGTTACGCTGTGCAGCTATATATTAAAAAATAAATAAATAAAAAATCAAAATTCCTATTTCTGGAATCACATATTTACAGAAACAAGTGTTATAACAAGGGATAAAGGGATACATTTTTCCATATTTATGGCTTCTCATTGCCTATACAGAAGTATTTGTATGCTGCTTAGTGACAGGTTATGCAAGAAGTGCCCCCCCTGCCTGGCTCCAAGTCATCTACCCAGCGGTACTTTCGCAGACACAAGACCAAATACGGGGGGCTGTATGCCGAGCAACGTGACATATGACAGTCTGGGCCGGAGGAGTCTCTAATCAGGCCTAGATTAGTTTCCACAAATCATCTCACCCCCCATCCAGGGAAAAATGAGCTGCTTGAGGCAGGATCTCTCTCCATGACACTGATACAAATTGGGAAGGGGGGGGGGGGTCTGCTCTGTCTACTTAGTGCAGGGCAAATGGGAAAACAGTAAAGTGATGCCAAATCATTTGGTGAAAAAGCATCATAAATTATTATTTAGGCCTTGAGAACATGGGGGGGGGAGGATCTGTGTATTACTCGGGAAGAAGAGAAGAAAAGAAAAAAAAAAAAGAAAAAAAAATTTCAGGGAAATGACTGCCGCTCACTCCGATCCATGCCCC
>JAODKN010000063.1:7296931-7318371 GCA_026774425.1 Petrocephalus zakoni
CAGAGGAAGTACACGATGGACATCAGCACTTTAATCCAGGTCTTGGTGGTGGTGTTGGCCGTTTTCACCAGCTGCTCCTGAAAGTAGTGTTCATTTTTTTTCCCTGTGAACCCGAACTGTTTGCCGGAAAGCCCTCACAGTGATGGCGAGTCGGCTCTGAATTAAATTGCACTTCCTGATTTATTACGTTTAAAAAGGGAAGGGGATGTCCAAGCATTAGGCCTCCTGCTGAAATATAACCACCATTCTTCACCTCTGAGTACAAAAAAAAAACATTCAGGATTTATAATTCAATAATTTTCTCAGCAAAGAGCCTTATCCAGTATAGCCTAAAATTATTACTGCCACTATTTATCACTCAGAAATGGTTAATTTATAAATCACAGAGGTACAACAGATTGGTTCCTATTTGGGAAAATGTAGCCTTAAGAAGGACCTTCAGCATTTATTTGCATGCGTGCGTATCATAATAAACGACGGCTTAAAGTCAATGAATTGCTCCAACACTTTTAAACAACAGGGGATCTAAAGAGTTCCTCTGCCTTGTGTCCTGTGCATCCTGGGACGAGCATCAGGGTCGGTGTGATCCTGGACCAGATAAGATGATGGAATATGGATGGATGGGTTGACATTTATCGCTGTGGACAAGTAGATTTGCAGAAAAGTAAGCTGCTGTGTTCCATCTCCCAAAAGTTACAGGGTAGGGACTTAGCACCACCTCAACAAGGACTTCTTGTTACAATACAGAGCATCAAACAAGAATGACTGTCTTAGCCAAAGTGTACTGGCCATGTGGAAATCCATGGCAACCAATTAAGTAGCAAAGTCAGAGGCTGGGATCTATTACTGTGCAAACCGTACCAGTCAGTTCTCTAATGCAGTTTAATTTGAAAATGGAAGTTGACAGGATTCTTCCAGGGTACCACTCTAATCTTTTGTGGGTGAAGACAGGCCAGTTTGACGCCTTGTTATTCATACCTTTGTTCTGCAATCAAAACAATCGGAGCTGCTTCACAAGACACGCAGAAAGATGCATTTCCCTGGTGGGGCTTCGGAGGGGTTGAGGAACCCCCCATTGAAGGCGTTCAGAGAATCTCGGCGAGACTGACATACTCATGGAAATCATTCCAGACCTGCTGACCTACGAAAAGTGCCTTGTTAGTGTTTCCTGCCCACGGTGGAGATCAGGGAGTTTCTGGAAGGAGACGGAAGTGGAGAGAATCACTGGCAGGCTGAGATCACAGCCGTTTTATCCCTGTCTAAGCACATGGGGAGCATGGAGCAGATCTTTGCATAGTTTGTTTTGGCTGTGTTTCTGCTCTGAACGGAGGAGAATGGGGTGTGAGGGGGCCTGTGGTCTACATGGGGATGCTGTACAGGATGGTATCATTGCTCTTTTCAGGGCTCACAGGTGAAAGAATACAGTGAAGTACAGGAAGTGGGTATTTTGACCCAGCTTGTCGGCCCACCTCTTATATTCTACAACTGAGTCCAAGAATCAGTCTAGAACCTTAGAGATGAAAACTAATCCAAGGTTAAGAAGTCCACTCCTCCTGTGGTTCTTTGAAAGTAGTTCAAGGTTTTGTAAGAAAGCAGGAAGTAAGAAAGGTTCTTATCAGAATCAAAAGGTTTTCTAATCATTTTCATGAGTGGTCAGCTTATGTGCTGAGAGTATGAAGGAGCTAAACTTTTCCTCTAATGCATCAAATCCACGCTAACCTGCTGAGGAATATATTGTAGCACAAAGCTGGCCCCAGTAATAGACCCATAGACTCCTCTGCAGAGCTGAAAGATCCTCCAACATATGGATTGGACACTGACACATTAGAGAACATCAAAACTGTTGCTGTTGGACCAGCTGAGACTGCGACATAAAAACGTAATTAAAACTAAGTTTATGCTAGAAGGAGGGACATTGAAGTGCTTGCTCGTGGGAGTTTTACTTGCACAAAATGTTCTGAGGGCAGAGTGAAAAATGATTGATTCAGAGAGATAACCAATCAGAGGCAGGTTCAATCAACTAGAGAATGTGGGACGTCTGATTAGTTGGTCTGATATCTGACACAAGATAAATTAAGTCCCATACATAAGTGGATAGTTCACATCTAGAACATAAGCAAAATGCTCGCAGTACAGATGACGGGTGTCCTTTGTAGTATGGTACTTCTCAGTTGTGGTCCTGGATCATTAGTAATTGCTTTAAAACTGGATTATTTAAATTCAGATGGGCAGTCCATGTTTGTGCCCCCTCCCAGTTTTGCTCCTGGTAGCAAAGCACTGTCTTTAAATACCCACAGTTACAATCTCTCTGCCAATTGAAACCCACACTATCATGTCAACCCAACAAGTAAAAGTTCTCCTTACTGGTCCCAGTGTTCAGGTACAGACCATGGGGAGGTTGCGGAAACAAAGCAAACAGCTGGGGATGCTGTTTTTAACTGGGCAGGGGGGCTTTGCTGGACAATTTGCTTGCGTAACACAAGTGTCCATGTCTCGTGGGTGTCACAGTGCGACAGGAGTGACCGTTAATATTTGTAATTAAATCTGCAGCAGCCTCTTCTGTCAGAGGCCATAGCATGCGAACACATAGGCACGGTGTAGGAAGTGAGTCAGCCACCCAGGCATGTTAATCAATCACAGCTCTGTCCCACCAACAGGCCAACATTTCTCGTTCCTGCTTACTTCCTTTGTGGATAAAATACCGCATGCCGACGGCGCCGTCAAACTCCAGAGCTTCTGCTATCATCTCCTGAATAATTTAACCAGCAGTAGAAACAGCAATATTGACCAAGAGTACTGCCATGTTGTTCTGGCCATTATCTTAACTGATCCCTGATATAGCTGCTCTCGGGTTAATAATGATTCAGAATGTCGTTTTTAATCATAATAACGTGATCTCGGTGCCAGACTTGTCTGGGAAGAGACCGACGTGGGATATTTACACCGTTGGCCCACATCGTTCTCCCCAACCCCCACCCAGCTAAGCAGCCGAATAGCAAATATCTGTATTTGCCATCGAATAAGTAATAACATTTCAGTCAAAACAAAACAGCCAGAGACATCAAATCTTAGGTGTACAAGTCTTAGCTGAGGCAGAACTGCTTTCAGGCTTGGCCTAGTTCTCTCCATGCAGGACAGTTACTGTGGTAGAGGTCCCGGCTCTCCAGAAATAGGGGCAAAGTGAAAGATAACAGCAGAAGCATACAGGCATACTTCCATCCCATATTTTTTTTACATCAAGGGGGGTTTAAGATGCCTGGCAACTAGTTGACGGAACGAATCACTCCTCCATGATAAGCTTACTGATTTACTGAGCAGAGCTGATTAGATATGTTTTCATCCAAATGAGGAACATGAAAAGGAAACAGAGGCAAGGAGGGTTCCGTGGCGGGGAACCTGTTTTTACACGCTTGTCAGTCATTCGGAGGTGGAACCATCGCGCGTGAAGAGACGCGGCACAGCGGTTTATAAGGCGTCTCAGCTCCTGTACCTGTAAGGTTATGGGATTGCAATACACCACATTTTCGATACGATTGATGTGAGAATGGTAAAGGAGCCACAGAAAAAGGTGCTTCTTGTGAACTAGATCAGTGTGTTAATGGTTGGGTCGAGGCTGATGGCTTTGAACAGTGCAGATCTGTTCCTGTCAATAGCAAAATGTGTAATGTTTGCGCTAGTCATCTGCTGCATGTCGAGTTCATTTAATTATATAGCGCAGATTAATGTTAACCAGTGGCTGACCAAAGTGCTTTAAACATTAAAAATGAAACGTACAGCAATTCTTGGGTAACTCAGAACAAAAGTACACAAAAGTACACCTCTACAACACCTGAGAGAATACGTGGGTTTTTAGGTTGGATTTAAAACATTTAATGGTGGGGGCTGACATTGAGAAGAATGCTGTTTCACAACCTGGTCACCTTTGCATGGCACGGTCGCCTTTGCATGGCACGGTCGCCTTTGCACGGCCTGGTCGCCTTTGCACGGCCTGGTCACCTTTGCACGGCCTGGTCGCCTTTCCGCCTCAAACAGCAGCTTACAGAGGGACTTTGGGCTCTAGGAGGACAGTATGGATGCATGAAGTCGCTGAGATAAGCTGAAGCTAGAACCTCAATAAAGAACAATTACATTTTAAAGTCCACTCTATATTTCACTGATACCCAGTATAATGATGACGAAATTGAGGGGGGGTACAGTTGTCTGGGCCCGAAAAGCTCATCATACACGCAAAGGCTGTTGCTCTATTGTCAGTAGAAGAGCACCCAGTGCTGGGAGCCACAGCAACAGCTGTGTTCAAACAGAACATCGATGTTCCTTTTCTTTACAGGATCCTGGGTGTCAGCCAGAAGGTACCTGCACCAGTGCCAACGCAGGGAATGCAAAATGCCACCTTAGTCCATCGTCATCCAGAACGAAGGGCACCGTGATTCTATCCTCCGCCGGGCCTCTTTAAGCAGTCTTCACACACGTGGAGGGGGCAGCAGGCACAGGCAGCGTGCTCTGTCTGCGCAAATGAAGTTTCAGACCTGAGCGAGGCACCACCAAGTCGCGGGGAAAACGGGAACAGGGTATGCTGGCATTCCAAGGCTTTAGAACACGCCGCCCGGCTGCATTTTTTTTTGTTTGAGTGGGACGTTCTCACCCGCAAACACCTCCTCTCCCTCGCCCAAGGAAAAAAGAAAACAAAGAGGTAGACTGGACCCAGATGTGCAGCACCGACGTGAGTAAGGTCCAAGGGATTTTCTGCAGACGTGGCTTTCTGGATGCTGCGAAGACCTGGAGAACCTTTCGTGTGTGTGTGTGTGTGTGTGTGCGTGCTTGTGTGTATGCGTATGTGCGTCATCCTTCCAGATAAAAAAAACAACATCTACTGTCGGCTCTTATACGAAATACCAGTAGAATGAGACCTAGGTTGTCTTGCGCGGTGCTGGAGACCCCGATGTGTTGCTTCAAACTGGGATTTTTACTCAGATTTCACCTTCACTCCTCTCAGTCAACACTTAGCATTATTATAATTCATTATTTATATCATAGTTGCATTATTCATCTGATCCACTGGCTGCTTTGCCCCCGGCACTGGGCAGACGTTACAGGGAGAGCACACGGAGCCCACCGTTCACAATGGTCCATGCGTTTGGACTGCAGGATCAGGGTTGGGATCACTGAGGAGGGGTTTAGTCTCAGCAACCCTTGGCCTGGGAGACCAGACACCCAAAGAGTGCTGCTCCACAAAATCAACAAGAAATCAACTGTTTGGCTCTGACCACATTTTTTTAAATACAAGAAAAACACTGATGGAAACCAGTATCCAAGGGGAAATAAGACGCGGAAAGATAAATGGGAGTCTTATTAAAACCAGTGCTGCTCGGTTCTTGGCCGGCTCCCTGAACTCCAACAGCATTTGTCATAATCTAACACCTACAGAATAAGATCCCAGGACTTTTATTGACATTTTAGAGCCTTAAAAAGCCAACAGCTAGAGAGGAGTGATGCGAAAGTGCTGCTAAAACCTTACCTTTGTCGCTCGCTGCTTGTATGTTGCGCTGTGGTCCAGGGGGAGCATTATTTTATGCTTTTTTGTACCTGTATATAGATGGTATGACAATACAGCCCACTTGACTTGACCTGAGTATTGACTATGACACGTCCCCATCACTGCCAGAGCTAATCGTGGTGTTTTGGTATGTTGATGGTAGCGTTGGAGTTTCAATGAGGGCTTGACTGGGGGAATAGTTTGTGGAGGAATAGAGCCAAATAGTCCACATGTCCATTGGACCTTTGAGCAAGGTCTTTTATCCCCCAAAATGCCCTGGGGCACCGGATAATGGACCATCCCTGCACTCGAACCCCAGGCTTCCTCTCAACTGTATATTTCTGTGCATATCTCACAGCAGAGCATGATGGGACATGTGACAACAGGCATACCTGTACTCACACTAGTGCATGTGGCAAATAAAGCAGAATTCATTTCCTTTCTTTTCATTATTTTAGTCCCTTGGATCTCCTGCATTTAATAGGTTGGTGCTGGAGCTGACAGACAGATGTTTAATCAGGCCCATGGTGGCACGTCATTCCCTCTTTATCAAAAGGCTATGGTGCTTGTGTTCCTGCTCCCAGTGATGCTGAGCCATGCTACTCATAGGGGGACATTTTTATAAGTAACTTAAATCCTTTAAAAGCCACTTTCCAGTATTGGTCCATCTTATTTTTTCGACCAACTTGAAAAATGCAGAATGTCATCTTTGTGATCACGTCCAAACATATTTCAATTCAATGATCTTTTGCCATGTCATGGCAGTCCCATAATACACCAAAGTCCACATCTGTGCATTTCACTGAGATGCAAAAGTATGAGGTCTGAAATATAATCACCACCAATCCTCATCATGAGAAACATTTCAAATACAGATAGATGGATGGATTTAGGGTTCCGCTGCACCTCAGTGTGTAGTGAAATTGACTCATACATCTAGAGTTGGGGACTTGGTGGTGTCTGTATATACCCTGGGATGGACCAAACCCTATGCCCTATGTTGCCGGGGATAGGCTCCAGGTGAAAAGTCTCCTAAACAGGTCAGACTCAAAAACATGGGAAAATGGGAAATGAAGGGTTTCTACAGATGGATAAGAAAAATACAACAAACACATACAGATTAAGGGGTACATTCAGAATTAATCCTTCTACCAGGCAGGGAAATCGTTGCATGATAGCGCTCTGCACTCCATTCAGCACTGACCTGTGTCCAAGGACAAGCCTTGGGCCCCCAGGTCTATGCCATGCAATGACATCAAATGAGTGCTGAGCCCAAGCACAGGCAGTGGTGACTGTGGCACCATCCCCTGCGGCAAGCAGAGGTTTCCGTGAAACTCTGTGCGCCGTGGGCGCCCCCTGGTGGCAAACACAGCAGCATTACAAGGCACGTAGCGTTCGACCCACATGACATCAGAAAAACCGGGACGAGGGGCGACACCTGTAAATGTATGAGAATGTAAATGTCAGATAAATATAAATATAAAAACAAACAACTCTTATAGGAAGATAGAGATAACATAACGTTTCAGTCTTCTTCCTGATAAAAATGTACTTGAGCACAATAAATAAAACACGTCCCAGAAAACTCCTAAAATCTCCATCCCACTACCAGTCTTCCAGGGTCGTTGGGAAATTCCAAGCATTTAATGTGTTCCCTTAATTGTAAACACTGCTCTACAATGCGCTGGCTTCCTTCCGGGGTCATTAAAAACCAGAACTTCGGAGGAGCTATAAGTAAAGGACAGGGGAGTAACAGGGGTGTGGTCTGATGGAGACACGTGACTGCAGTGTGACACGGTCCTATTACCCAAATGCGCCCCCTGCTGGTGACTCAGGGACAATGCTACTAGAGCGAAATCATAGAAGGACTTGCAATGATGGGAACATATTCCAACGAATTATAACTTTTTGGATTTAGGCGCATACAGCAGGCAATAATAAAAAAAAAACGTCCCTTCCGAAATATTTTTGTATTCAGTCGAACAATCAAATTAGATCGAAATGTATTACCTTTTCCGTCCAATAGAGGTCATCAACACAAAGCTTAAGACTGCGGTGATTCCACACCCTGCAGCCACGTTATTAGGTACACCTCCTCATTAACGCCAGCAGCCTGCTTCTCCAAGCAGCCAGTCATGTGGCTGCACCTGGATATTTAAGGCACACGGTCAGGGTCGGGAGGCTCAGTTAGTGTTCGGCATATGTGGCGTAATCGTTGGTGCCAGATGCGGTGGTTCCCGCGTCTCAGAAACAGCCACGCGTGTGGGATTTAAAATAGTATATCGACTAGATTTTACAGAGAATTGAGAGATAAAAAAAAAAATCAGGTGAAAGTTTTTTGCCAGTAACAGTTATTGAGATGTTAGAGGAGACTTGTTGAAGCTAACACGACAGGAATACGTGTAAAATTAACAGCTCAGTACAACAGGCTTGTGCAGGAGATGCTCTCTGAAAAGTGATTGTTCTCTGGACAAGTCATCTAACCTTGGAGTGGTTCTGAATTGGGTCCTATCTCGTACTACAGTGTTTCCCAACCCAGTCCTCGGGGAACACCGGACAGTCCATGTTTTTGCTCCCTCCCAGCTCCTGGTAATGCGACTGTCTAGCAGGGAGCTGAGAGGGAGCAAAATCGTGCACCACCTGTCGGCCTCCGAGGACCAGGAAGGGAAAAACTGCTCTAGACCCCTTTGACTATTCAGTGGAGTATTATGAGAACAACCAGTAATATGGTAAAACACTTTTTATTAATCCAAAATACAAAAACACAATGCCCAACACACCATCTTAAATATGTACAAAAAATGCCAATACTGGAGCAGTAATGGAGACGCATATGCACGTTTACACTGTTTTAAAACATGTCTTGGGCGATCCGATCATAAGTGGACAGCAAAAAATAGAAGTGTAAATGATCACCGAGCTAGACGGTCACTCAAACCACTTGCCGAGGTGGTCTGGGACACGAGTGAACACGTATCTTTTGTAGTGTGAACACTAATGTGTCCTCGACAGAGAACTATGTGAGGGGCAAGTTGACCTTCTTGTGGACGTGACATAGGCAAAGAAATCTGACCACAAGTGGCCTGCTGGACCCCTTGGAGACATATGGTAGACCCACGTGCTCTCTACTTGTGATCCCATCGCCCGAAGCACATTTTAAAACCACGTGCAAGCAGTCACACAAACGGCAGGCACTTTATAGAGGAATGTTTTCATGACAGTCAGAACTGAAATGGTGGAAAAACCCTAAAAGTAGAGACACTACAGACCTGTTTATCAAAAGAAGAATTTAACTCTGGGTAGAAAGTTGAGAGGCCCGAGTACACTGTGCATTGGTGACAAAGACCAGGTGGCCAAATAGCCCAGACTCCTTTTCCTGTAAAAAAAATCCAAAACAGTGAAAAAAGAAGCAAAAATACAGCTATGTGATTATAGCCAAGGGTCTCTGGGACTCTCTGATTCATAACTTCACAACTGAAATTCAGGCTTAACGAAATTCTCATTGGTCCAACAACAACAACAACAACAACAACAAAAACAACGAAGAAGATCACAGATAGACAGTTACCCAGAGAGGACTTCTTACAGAACAGAATTAATTAATTTTATTCTGTGCAAAAAAAATGTAGTGATTGTAACACAAAATCATTCCCCCCCCAACAGATGCTACAATGTTACTAAGGCCACTGCTGAAGTGACTCTGGACCTGTCCAGCAGGTTTTGGCCAATGCCAACCCCCCCCCACACACACACAAGTGCACATCCAATCAGCTTTCATGTTTTGAGCAAAGGGCAGGAGGAGTAGTCACACAGTGCAATGAAGACAAACTCAGCTAACCGCTAGCTTCACCCATGCATACGATCACTCATGAGCACACAATTTACACTGATTTCTTACACGAGCAGCATAGTTCTTTCCAAGGAATCTGAATCAGAAAATGTATGCAGTTTACAGAGCAGGGCTGGATTTTCAGGGGAGGTCCCCCCTATCAAGGAAACTGACGATCATTTCACTTCCTGCACATTACGGGTAATTCAGGGGCCCCAGGCTACGGGCTGGAGATCCGGCCCTATCAGAGACATACATTTAAAGGCCCATTACCTCAGTCGCACTACTTTTTAATTGGAAGCCAGAAACATTTCTAAAACGGGAGCGGGGCGGCTCCTGCTTTTAAGTAGGCTACCAGCCTAACGAGTGATTAATTCGTTCTCGCTCCAATGGCATCTCTGTCCGAAGTGTAACTTGGCAGTGCAGAGACAGTCGGTTAATACTGATTTTCTATTAAACATGCAACAGTGAGCAGAGGAAGAGCTTCTCCACAGCTCAAAAGGGGTCCGGGTGAATTTTATATTACAACAGGCACTAAATAAAACTGTGGACAAAAAGGCCTAGATGTGTACAATTTTAATGTCAGATACAAAAACAAAAAAAGAGAAATAGCCTGAGAGATTTCAGAATACCACTGGGGGAAACGTTATACACTGAGCCTTGCAGCAAGTAAGTTGGGGGGGGTTCTTCCTGTTCCTGTGTGGAGTCAAACCAGTCATTCACAGACCGTGGAGTTACCTGCACCAGTCAAGGCACATGTGGGGTTATACGTTCCAAACCAAGGCCATGTTGTACGGAAAGCCCAGGTCAATACCTTACCCTCATACTTATAAATCTCTGTTCTCTTGCAACTTCTTTAAAAGTCAAGTATTAACACTCCAAAAGACCTGTTTTGAAGTTTTCACATAGACCATACAGTAGGATTAAACTCCAGAAAAAAAATTAAGGTCACTTTTAGCGCTGCTTAAAATGGAAATGACCATAGCTGTCATAATAAATAATAATATTTTAGAGCTAATTATTATTATCATCATTATTATTATTATATCTGTAACAAGAATATTATGGTAACTTGCATAATAATAATAATAATAATAATAATGATAATAATAATAATAATAAAAGCTGGCAATATCTGCCAATCCACTCACAGGAAACAACAGGCAACATGGTGACATGCTGATGTTCACTGACAGGTCAGCTTTGGGTCACTAAGCCAGGTCCAGATCTGGATCATCTGCTGGGGAGTCCTGCTATGCACCAGCATCAAGGCTTGGTAGGCACAAGGATTGTCTCTGAACTTCTCCTGAATGTCAAAGGTCTTGAAGCCCTTGTGCTTCATAGGCGACAGGCCCAGCTTGCGGAGACACATGCCCGTGTAAACGTCATCGATGGGGTAGAGGGACACCAAGCGGGAAATGTTACGTAGGCGCAGGGCCAAGTCCCCCGAGTAGAGGAATCCCCCACCTCCTGCGTATGGTGGATATGACCCCACAAACATGCTCTCGGGGATGTAGTATTTGACCTTTTTGTCCCGGTGTGGGCCGGCATTCATAATCACATCGCCGACAAACAAATCTTTGGCTCGGGCTGGGGTCAGGGTGTTGAGGAAGTTGATGACGCGATGGGTGTTGACGAAGACGTCGTCATCCCCCTTGAAGACGAAACGTGCCTCGGGGCAGCGGCGTCCAAACCAGTCCAGAAAGAGCACCTCCTTGATGGTCAGGTTAAAGAAGGAATCCCTGTAGTCCCAAATCAAGAGGTCCTTGTGCTGGGAGCTCTCGTACATCAGCATGTCTGAGAGTTGGGGGAAGTGGTCCACCTCTGTGGCATTACCCAGGAGAAACACGGTGGCAACTGTACGGTTGGCCATCCTTCCCGCTCGCCCCCAGGACTCTCTGATTGCCTGTCGCCGGTCAAAGTGCGGTGCCAGGGATTTAATTGCCAGCAGCAAAAAAGGCTTATCTTTGCATATAAGTGGCTGATCCACAACCATCGGGTACAAGCGACACTCCATGTACAGCAGGAAGTCCTTGAAGCGCTGCGGTAGGGAATTGTAGCCTTTAATCTTTGTAGCTATGCTTAGGTCAGGGGCACATGGCACGAGGGAGGCCGTGCCGTTAACCAAGTCGCGCAGCACGCTGCCGGAGGAATTATCCAGTGCCAGGATGGGGTTGTGGAAGTTATCCAGCTTTCGTTGTGCCCGGTTCCAGTAGGCCACGCTGGGCACGGCCGGCCCCCAGAACTTCTCGCTGGGCACCAGCAGCCTGGTGGGACTTTGCTTGTCTTGGTGGCTGTTGCGCGACACGCCGACCATGACGAAGATGAACACGTTCAGCATCAGCATCAGCCCCAGGACCCTGAGCTTGCAGCACGACATTGCTGCTCTTCTCTGCACCTGAGCAACGGCAGACAGGTTAGAGGCAGGGCTCTCAGATTCATATGACCCCGGGGGGCTCTAGCTAGGGGGGGGGGGTCTTCAGCTTCAGCCAGCTTACTGCCAGCAAATTTTATCAGTGAGCAGGATTTAATAATGATTCAAAAACACATACTTTGAGACACGTACTGTGAGATCTCTGGGCTAAAGGAGCAGTTCACCCAAAAATTAAGGAAAACAAAACATTTTTCAGATATGCTGTATGCTATTTATCCATCTAGATTATTGTGGGGAGACATGCCTAGAGATATCAGCCATAGAGATATCAGCCATAGAGATATCAGTCTTCTTGCGAATTGCGATGTCAATGGGACAGAATGGCATTCCTTATGTGGTGATTAAAGCGCCAAAAAAATATTAAGCTGGAATATTCGACAGCATGTCTCTTCCCAGCCCCTTTATGGCCTTACAGGACAGTTGTATGGCACACGATGTCTAGCCACATGGTGGTAGTAGTGAGCACAAAACGCCTAATATGTACTTTGCAAGATAAGTATAGTATTGCAGGGTAACTACCTTAAGTGGCCAAAGCAGTGTTTTCAGATGAAAATATGGCTCTGTGAAATCACCACCACACTTCCCCAATTCCAGCAACTACTACAATTACTGACCTAGGTATGACTAAAAGTGAACCTGCTAGAGAATTTTACAGTTGAGGGAAAATTTACATCACTTGTGTAATTATGTCACTGCCGGTGGTAGTTGTGATAATACTTTAGTCCTTAAAAAAAACTATAAATGATACATTACATATATACAGAACGATACTCCCATGTTATTCAAGTAAGACGATAAAACAAGTTAGGTTCAAAACCCCTCGGGTACTTTAAACCTACTGACCAATTAGAGTGAAGCTTAGTCGTGGGGCAGGCAGAGTCGGGCCATTTCTGGCAGCGTCAGATAACGAAAAAGGCTTTCACTATACACACACATGCCTGAAGGGCTGTATATCAAGGCCCTCTTTGAAAAAGGACTGTATGGCCTGTTGTAGCTGGACCAGAACTACAACCTAAGCTGGAACTACTCAACCAATAAGTAGGAAATAAGTAGAAAAACTGGAAACCTACAGCAGAGCTAATAACAACAACAACAAAAAACAAGGGTTGTAGAAAGCTTCAAATAACTAAACAGTTTCATTTTTACTTATTCACAGTCAAACGAGGTCAAAGGGGCCCTTCAGGATTTACCTACTTGCTGTAAATGTGGCGCAGGTCACCTCCCAGTCTGCTTCCACAAGGACTTTACCCCATCCTATTCGCATGGGGCGGGGGGTGGGAGGGGGTAACAGGAACCTGAGGGGAGAAGGGGAAATTGTCAGTGCACTGTCGGCGAACAGAAGGCCCGGGGGGCGGGAGGCTTTATTTATATTCACAGACCCTTCTCCACCCACCAGAGAGGAGAGATCCACAACAAAGGGTGCAGTATCCACCCCCACCTCAACTTAGACACAAGTCCGTTAAAGTGTTTATGGGGGGCGGGGGGGGACTTATTATGGTAATTTGTGGGCTGCCTGACTCACAATAGGATGAGGGGGTGACAGTGAAAAATATATGTACCCAAAAAAAGGCTTTGTTGTGCTGTGGGTGAGTGGGTCATGGAGAGGCTCTGCTAGCCTTCTACATAGACCACCCCCCAGGAAAAAACAAAAAAAGAAAAAAAAAACTTCAAAGCTGTGAAACATGATTGAGTCTGTAGATTAGTAGCAGAGGATTAAACATGCGGGGGCTTTCTGCGCTCCCCGACGGGATCAGAGGCTTGGCTAAGCTAGGAAGGAATGCTCGTTTTTTGGGAAGTTCCGGAAAGCCGGCTGCTTTAATGCTGACGGGATGCTGTGGACCCGGGATCTGGGCGCATTCCTCTCAGTCTCCTACGCAGATCCACCTCATGGACTTTCAGGCATAGATGTTCTGTCTGAGGCTTTTTGCACATCGTTTCCCGATGCACCCCCCATTCGCTGGTTCTCTCCCTGCCTGACACTGTCACCTGTCTCTTATTGCGTGGCTGTTTGTCCAATTATGTCCCCACGAACATGTCCCCTCCACTGCAAATGTGACAACTTTACCGTATTTCTCAGAACAAATGTGACCATAAAACTTGAAACTTGAACTTCAAATGAGTCACCCTAAACATAAACCAGACATATGATTACCTATATCTTCAGGGGAGTCAAACACTTCAGTTAATGAGCCTCCAGTGGGCGGGACCAAGAAAACTGATATGCCCGAGGCTAAGGAAACATCAGCGCTTTTCAACATTTGCTTTGCCTCGTTTATTTCAGAAGTAGCATAGTAAGGACCTTACTGAAAGCACAAACTGGCAAAATCACCTAAAATGATCAATGCCATATAATTTTGAAAATTATGAGTGACTCCCCCCCCAAAAAAAAAAAAAAATCTACCTTCTCAATTACAGAACATTAATGGTGCTTAATTATTACTGGTATAATGTGGGAATAACAATATCTCATCATGAAATGCAACAGTGCAAGAGGAATTTGTCAGACTGATGCTTAACATACACACTGGGAAAGGCTGATATGTAGAGTAGAGAGTTTCGCTGTACAATGAAATTCTTACTTTGGACATCCTCCTTTCACCTCAGAAAATAGAATAAGAATATAAATTACAAAAACATGAAACCAAATAAACGCAACAAGACAAACTGGCCAGGTGACTCGTTTTCAGAGATAGAATTGGCTGTGTTGTTATATTGCGAGCCCATTCACAAGCCTGATTGCCTTGGGGTAGAAACTGTTTAACAGTCTTGCTGTGCAGGACTTTACACTTCTGTAGCGCTTTTCTCAGGGTAGAAGCATGAACAGGCTGTGCTGGGGGTGCGTATTGTCCCTGGTGATGTGCTGTGCCCTCCTGATGACTCTGGTGTCTTTCCCGTTCACCCGTGGCGAGTGGTAGTCTTCGCCCAGGGGTGGGCAATCTTATCCACAAAGGGCCGCTGTGTATGCAGGTTTTCAGGATAACCTTTAGGTCAGCTGTTCAAACCCAGGTGTGAGGACTCTGCAGCCAATCAGTCCTCTAATTAATAACCTAATTATGGAGTTGCAGCAAAAACCTGCATACACAAGGGTCCTTTGCAAATAAGATAGGGCACCCCAGGCTTTGCCAGTCAAGTCCAGACACAGAAATGCCACCTTCACTTGGGCAGTCTGACACCTATTTCTCCAGTTGTTTCCAATTTTGGAAACTGGTAGGACTGGACCAGACTGCCCAGACAGCCAGCATGTGACAGTATGAGCCCAGAGCGGCCAGCTCTCACGCATCGGGTCTGACACTCACACTATAAGGGTCTCACACTCATGCAAGAAATCTTACAGCAAATCTAAATTATTCCATTTTAAGCCTAAAATGACCTACATCAGAAGCTTTGGGGTAGTTTGCAACCACACAGACTATTTCCAAGGTCATAAAGCTGATACATGCATGTAAATGGGTGTGCAGACTTGTCTTGAACTGAAAATCTCATACCAACCAGGTAACAGAAGCTGGCAATGTTGTGAATTAGAGGAAGGGATCAAAGTCTCATCCTCTCACTGTATCATCCTCTCACTGCATCACATGCCATCGAGTCCTCCCCTGTCGATCGAGTCCCTCCCTTGTCGATCGAGTCCTCCCCTGTCGATCGAATCCCTTCCTTGTCGATCGAGTCTCTTCCTTGCCGATCGAGTCCCTCCCCTGTCGATCGAGTCCCTCCCCTGTCTATCGAGTCCCTCCCTTGTCGATCGAGTCCCTCCCCTGTCGATCGAGTCCCTCCCCTGTCGATCGAGTCCCTCCCCTGTCGATCGAGTCCCTCCCCTGTCGATTGAGTCCCTCCCTTGTCGATCGAGTGTTGCTTTTTTATCTTGCTTAGGCAGGAACCTTGTATGTTTCAAACAGTCTCCCTAAACGTTAGCTGTACTAGATGACAAAGGAAGTGCCATTGTTTGAAAACTGACAGGTGGTCAACGGACTTACCTGCCAACTCACTGGAGCATGCTGCTTTGTGGGGGGGAACAGCTGCATTAACAGACATGCAGCAATGATACATCTGATTGGAATTGATTGGGATTTTAGATCAAAAACTTTGACATAGTTAATTTGTCTAAGATAACCTGTACTTCCTACTACAGGTTCCTACTACAGGTTCCTACTACAGGTTCCTACTACAACACAAGCCGGTGTTTCCATTGCCAGGAATAATCTCTACCCCAGCTATAATGGTTCTGGGCTGGGCAGTAAGCTACACCACCGAGTACTAAGCACTAATAGTGCTAAGCCCTAATGGCTTTGTGGCACTCTGTGCAGATTTCCGACAACAACAACTCATTATTGGACATTCCAGATCTTCTGGTTTGCTGGCCAAAATGTCTGCAAGCTACAGCAGAAGAAAAGAACACTAAAGAAAGAAAAAATAATAATAAATGGGCGTAAGTTAAAGGGATGAGGAATCAGAGTGCAGTTACCTGACACGCTCAGCACTGCGTAGCAGAAGGATCTGGGAAGTCCAGCTGAATGGGGTTCACCATAAAAGAGGAACCCTAAGATCTCACTTCCCCTTCTGTTTGGAAGATATGAGTGACCCATGAGTCATAATGCTAATGCATACAGTCAATAATTATGGAGGATGTGGAGAGGGTGGGTTCAGCATGACAGACCACCATAATGGCTGGCAGAGCTCTGAAGCGCTTTAGCGTGATATCCAGCGTGAATCTGAGCAGTTAAGAGGAAGCTTCTGGTACCGATGTTTAAAGTGAGTTCAGAGCGCAAACAGTGGCCTTCAACGGGACATATTTCACCACCGTGAGGGGGCCAGGAGGCCCTCAAGCCCGACCCCACCATCTACCCCGCCCGGAGCAAAAACTTTTCACTGACGATATAAAACTCTTGGTCCTGTGCACAGTGTGGCCTGGCATCCACTTTCGCTTCAAACACCACAGATATGTAAATCTGGCCACTTAACTCATAGGCAGGTTCCACTAAATAAACCCAGTCTAGGAAGGCATTGAAACCTAAAGAAATGCAACTCAAGAGCCAGAAGAGTCTCTAATCAAATCAGTTATGTTACGGCAATAACAATCATAATATCTGCCAGCCACATTGGTTAGGCAGGTATTAATACAAAGCATAGTTCATAAGGAGCGAACTAAGATGATAAAAAGAAGTTGAAACCTCTATGTCGGCTATAGGAACAGGCACCACGGACCTGTTAGACCCTGGGAGAGCCAGACGAGCGAGGCGCCGACATCTGGGTGCGGTGGAGCGTGACTCCGGGTAGGGGGGCTATGACGTCACGCAGCGGGGAGCGACACCCGACGCCGAGCGCTTCGCAGGTGTCCTCTCGGTTCCGCAACACTTCGCCTTTTTTTTATTTATAGGCTTAAAATGAGGCGTATGAACTGCACGATGCACGGCATGAGGCGAACCATTTTGCCACCTTGTTTTACTAAGATTTGATTGAAAGCATGAAACGCAGGTCAATAAAATCAGTCATTTGTAGCAAACACTTGAAACACTGTCAGAACGCGATGCTCAGTAAATATCCATCCATCCATCCTATAGGTTACAAGCTTTTCCTGTCGTTATGAAAACATATTTAAATGTGTTTACGTGAACACTTACTACTTCCGTCGTCAGAATAATATTTTGTAAAAAGTTTTACACTCACTTTGAACATCCTTCTTACACACCCGGACAATAAACGCACGCGAGGGCCGTCCGCGAGCGCACGAACAAGGCAGCCTATTCGGGGCGTCGGGAAATACTTTTAAGGAACTGACTTTTAAAACCTCATAAACTCATAAATCATTTTGCAGAAGAAGCTACAGCAGAAGAAAAGAACACTAAAGAAAGAAAAAATAATAATAAATGGGCGTAAGTTAAAGGGATGAGGAATCAGAGTGCAGTTACCTGACACGCTCAGCACTGCGTAGCAGAAGGATCTGGGAAGTCCAGCTGAATGGGGTTCACCATAAAAGAGGAACCCTAAGATCTCACTTCCCCTTCTGTTTGGAAGATATGAGTGACCCATGAGTCATAATGCTAATGCATACAGTCAATAATTATGGAGGATGTGGAGAGGGTGGGTTCAGCATGACAGACCACCATAATGGCTGGCAGAGCTCTGAAGCGCTTTAGCGTGATATCCAGCGTGAATCTGAGCAGTTAAGAGGAAGCTTCTGGTACCGATGTTTAAAGTGAGTTCAGAGCGCAAACAGTGGCCTTCAACGGGACATATTTCACCACCGTGAGGGGGCCAGGAGGCCCTCAAGCCCGACCCCACCATCTACCCCGCCCGGAGCAAAAACTTTTCACTGACGATATAAAACTCTTGGTCCTGTGCACAGTGTGGCCTGGCATCCACTTTCGCTTCAAACACCACAGATATGTAAATCTGGCCACTTAACTCATAGGCAGGTTCCACTAAATAAACCCAGTCTAGGAAGGCATTGAAACCTAAAGAAATGCAACTCAAGAGCCAGAAGAGTCTCTAATCAAATCAGTTATGTTACGGCAATAACAATCATAATATCTGCCAGCCACATTGGTTAGGCAGGTATTAATACAAAGCATAGTTCATAAGGAGCGAACTAAGATGATAAAAAGAAGTTGAAACCTCTATGTCGGCTATAGGAACAGGCACCACGGACCTGTTAGACCCTGGGAGAGCCAGACGAGCGAGGCGCCGACATCTGGGTGCGGTGGAGCGTGACTCCGGGTAGGGGGGCTATGACGTCACGCAGCGGGGAGCGACACCCGACGCCGAGCGCTTCGCAGGTGTCCTCTCGGTTCCGCAACACTTCGCCTTTTTTTTATTTATAGGCTTAAAATGAGGCGTATGAACTGCACGATGCACGGCATGAGGCGAACCATTTTGCCACCTTGTTTTACTAAGATTTGATTGAAAGCATGAAACGCAGGTCAATAAAATCAGTCATTTGTAGCAAACACTTGAAACACTGTCAGAACGCGATGCTCAGTAAATATCCATCCATCCATCCTATAGGTTACAAGCTTTTCCTGTCGTTATGAAAACATATTTAAATGTGTTTACGTGAACACTTACTACTTCCGTCGTCAGAATAATATTTTGTAAAAAGTTTTACACTCACTTTGAACATCCTTCTTACACACCCGGACAATAAACGCACGCGAGGGCCGTCCGCGAGCGCACGAACAAGGCAGCCTATTCGGGGCGTCGGGAAATACTTTTAAGGAACTGACTTTTAAAACCTCATAAACTCATAAATCATTTTCCGCACACATTCGTTTGACCACAGCTTAGAAAAAAAAGCATCTTAACTAATATACATTGAAACATCCAATATAGCGCCTTACAGTATTAATCAACAATCGCACACGTGCAAGCCGATCAGATAGAAAGGGAGACTTGGGGACGGGCGACACCCCTGATTTTCTGTTCGCTCCGATTCCATTTAATCCATTTAAATAAAAAATCAATAGTCCTGTATTAACTCTAGAATGGACGCTTAAAATGAAACCTTCACATTGAAATAATCGATATTTCAATATCGATCCGCACATCATTCACCACCAGAAAGGTTTAAGAAAAAAGTGTCACATTTTAACTGGTTTCGATTGCTTTATTACAACCCTAACAGATAATCTGGTATTCGAGTTGTTTTGTGTGCTGCTTACAATGTCCTGTCTTCATTTTAAAAGGCACGGATTATCCTGAAATCAATTAAATCATTCAGTCGTTTACAGTGAAAACATCGACTAGCATTTATTATTATTATTATTTTGTAAAAAACTACAAATGACAGTACTTCTTCGATCACCAACCCCTTAATTTACGCCATACATGACTTTTAAGGGAATTATTTCCTATTGTATTGAAATGCTCCAGTGCCTATTATCACTTAAATATAGACCTAAACGTTTAAAGTTTTTCCATCTAATGCCCCATCTTGCGTCGTCTCTTTTACACAGCAGAAAGCAGACTTTACAGTCTCCCCTCTCCGAAATAATAAATTATGTTGAAACATTCTTCAGCCGGTGTTCCGCAATAAATGCTCTTTATACTTAAAAGAGCAACGAAACTGTGCGTGCGCAACGCAGCTGTCGCCGTTGGGTGACGAGACGCCTTTGGAAAGTGTATAAAATGAATAATATGAAATACCTGGAGAGATTCGGTCACTGATTCCAGCTGAAAGCGGCCGAGGCGGGTCCCCTCCGCTCCGCGCTGCACTGAGCTGCTCCGTTAGCTCCGCCGCGCCGAGCAGAAAACGCCCATCCTGAGCGTGACGCGCGCCCTAATCTTAGCTTCATTTTTGGAAAGGGCGGGTATCCGTCTCATTTTCGCTTATCCTACTCATAGAGTTCCCATCGTTTCGTAATGTCATCCTGTTATACAGTAACGAAACTTTCATATGGACCTAGCGATCTGTACTCTGTAGGCTTAAACATAAACGAAGCGCCCGAGAGAATGCGAGTATAGAACGTGCAGTACCATAAACTGCGATTCATGAGTAATGCAATTAAATGTTGATTTGCTACAACAAACATTTCCTGCCTGAAGAAGGCGTGTACTGAGGAATTCTCATTTCCGAAGTATGCTTTGTAAGGGGAAAAAAGGATTAGAACATTATATGATTGGATTTGAAGGCCCTGCAATACCATGCTGAAGCCTACAAAGCCCAACTGGCCATTGAGCTAACTGGATTGTTTGGGGGAGAGGAAATGTAATGGAACAGTATAGTCACAAGTTGTTTTGCACCAGCGATCAGACAGTCCTACGTTCTGTACTCAACACTTTATTTAGAGTTCTCATAATAGTTTTTTTTTAATCAAATCTAAATGGGGAACTTCTTGTTTGAGTTATGAGAAATGACACCTGCCTGACTCTCTGCATATTACAGTGCAATGAAGGCCAGCCGGGCGAGTTAATGGGGGTCTCAATTAGATTAGATTAGATTAGATTAGATTAGATTGACTTTATTAATCCCACAATGGGGAAATTCTTTCGCCACAGCAGCAAAAAAGACAGAATAACAGGATCCATAGGATCAAGCAAAAATGACAGTATAAGAACAATAAAGAAAAATATTACAAAAATATACAAAAAAATATACAAAATATAAAATATAAAAAATATAATATAAAAATATAAAAATGCCAGTTATATGGATGTCATTGTAGTGATGCGTTGTAGAGTCTTATAGTCTTAATTTGACAGAAGACTAGCGGATATGATATGGAGGTTTGGCCAATTAGTCATAACTCATGTAATAATAAAAAAACACTTGAACTAAAAGTGCTGGGAAGATTGCAGAGAAGAGACAGGGGACTTCTGAGACCTGGTAGCCAGGCAGCTCTTTGAAGGGGTTCAGCCACTGTCTGTAGACGGTTTCAGTGCAGGAGAGGGAGTTACCCAGCTCTAACAATTGCCCTGTGTTTTTACACTCGTGTTGGCACTCTGTGCACCATTCTTTCCACTTCTGCTCGCAGTGCGCCTTGTACTCTGTACGTGCGCCTTGTACTCTGTACGTGCGTCTTGTAATCTGTACGTGCGCCTTGTACTCTGTACGTGCGCCTTGTACTCTGTACGTGTGCCTTGTACTCTGTACGTGCGCCTTGTACTCTGTACGTGTGCCTTGTACTCTGTACGTGCGCCTTGTACTCTGTACG